>CM045739.1:15005000-15030000 GCA_024760905.1 Plotosus lineatus
ATAGTGTTTTGTCAGAATAATGTTTGGTGTCATGTCTGGTAAATATTATTCCTTTGTATTTGCTCTGGAAATTGGCCCACAGATCTATATAAACAGTTGCCATTAAAATAAAAACGTTAAAAAACAATGCTAAAGTATTTCAGTCTGATTATTCTGAATGCAAAAAAAATGAGCTAATTATTGTTTTTGTTTGTTTGTTTGTTTTGATATTCTTTATAACATTTGATGAACTTAATCTAGTGGACAATGCTTTCAAAACCTGACCTTATCGCTTTTTATTTATTTATTTGTTTATTTTGAGGACGGATGGGTTCGACTCCAGCTCCACACTAGCGTGTCCAAACCAGGGACTCAAACCCAGGACCTTCTTTGTGAAGTCGGCATGGCAACCACTACAGCACCACGTTTAATGTGTTCATGTAATCTGAGATTAAGATTTAAAGAGAAAAAACATTTATTTATTATCTGAACTGCTTAATCATGGGGAGTCCATTTCAGCCGACCCTGGGTGAGGGCAGAGTGCTTCCTCGCAGCTCGCCAGGCCATTGCAGGGCAACTGACTATTTACAAAAGTCTAAAATTCAATTTTAAATTTATAATTTTTTTTTTATTTTATTTTAAATTATTATTATTATTTTTTTAATTTTTCTTTCAATTTTAAATTCAATACTCTTCAATTTTTTCAAATATTAAAGCTAAACACACTGGAGTGGCACTTATTGGTTGCACTGTCCCCAGTCTTCAATCGTTTTTTTTGTGTGTGTGTGTGTGTGTGTGTGTGTGTGTGTGTGTGTGTGTGTGTGTTTGTGTGTGTGTGTGTGTGTGTGTGTGTGTGTGTGTGTGTGTGTGTGTGTGTGTGTGTGTGTGTGTGTGTGTGTATGTAGGTGTATGTATGTGTATGTATATATATATATATATGTGTGTGTGTGTGTGTGTGTGTGTGTGTGTTTGTGTGTGTGTGTGTGTGTGTTTGTTTGTGTGTGTGTGTGTGTGTGTGTGTGTGTGTGTGTGTGTGTGTGTGTGTATGTAGGTGTATGTATGTGTATGTATATATATATGTGTGTGTGTGTGTGTGTGTGTGTGTGTGTGTGTGTGTGACAACCAAGGCTACTTTGCAAGTCCAGGATCAGACATGAAATGATTTTCATTGCAAATACCTGTTTGTAATTTCTTGGTGAATGAAAAAACCTTCACATCCAAATAGTTGTTGTTTCTTGATGTTGTTCTACAGCCATGAAAAGAATTTGAGAGTGATGAGTGTCATAAAGTCATGAATGCTGCTGATTGGTGCTTTCTTTACCCGAGCCCTGAACAGTGTGGCATCTCGCTTCAGAAAATGAATCAGCGGGCACTAGCATGCTCCTTTTAATCGACCTCCACACCATTCTTACGCAGACGTTCTGTCTCTAAGCCTCTTTCCTGTACACCCGTGCTCACACACTACCTTTCAGCACCTCCGAAGATTAACTGGATGCTTTTTGGACAATCTTGTGTGTGCATGCTCCCTGAGGGATGGAATTCTCTCACTGAAATGTAATTTGCTTTCCTTAAAATGTGAAAAAATAATGGTGCATGTGTGAGAACTTTGCTGATTAAATCCATTAGTGTGTCAGTTGAAGAATTGGTGTTTTGAAATAAAATGAAATGCTATATTTGTCGAAATTATATTGCAATTTACAACTAGATGGGCACTGATATAGCGCAAGGTACTTACACCAAGGATAATGCAGCAAATAGGCCCGATATGGGTGCTGATTTTAATTAGCCATCACCTCATCACAATATACTGAATAATAAACTCATTCATTCATTTTCTGAAACACTTAATCTTAATTAGGTTCTGGGGGAGGCTGGCGCCCATGTCAGGTGACTCTGGGTGAGGGAGGGGTATACCCTGGACAGTTTGCCAGGCCACAACAGTCAATAATAAACTGAGATGCAAGTCCATATATGATTAATATTTTTGTTTCAGGGTAGCATGGTGGGACAGTGACATGTCCGCCTCAAGATCATCCTGGGTTCAGGTTAGGTTCTGTGTGGAGTTTATATGTTCTCCCTGAGCTTGTGTGAGTTTCTTTTGGGTGCTTCTGATTTCTACACATAGTCCAAAACATGCACATTACTCTAACTGGCAGTTTTGGCTGAATTGTCCCTAGGTGTGTGTGTGTGTGTGTGTGTGTGTGTGTGTGTCTGTGTGTGTCTGTGTGTGTCTGTGTGTGCATGTGTCTGTCTGTGCACGTATGTGTGTGTGTGCGCGTATGTGTGTGCGCGTATATGTGTGTGTGTGTGTGTGTCTGTCTGTCTGTGTGTGCGTGCGTGTATGCGTGTGCACGTATGTGTGTGCGCATATATATGTGTGTGTGTGTGTGTGTGTGTGTCTGTCTGTCTGTCTGTCTGTCTGTGTGTGTGTGTGTGTGTGTGTGTGTGTGTGTGTGTGTGTGTGTGTGTGTGTGTGTGTGTGTGTATTCACACTGCAGTGGTCTGGCAAGCTTCGACCCCCCGCCCATCCCCCACTGTTGCCTGAGATTAGCTCCAGCTCCCTAGTAAATGATTGGGCAAAATAATGAATGGATGAATGAATGAATGAATGAAGTAATAACTCAAATTATATAATTATTAAAATCTCTAAAATTTGTGATCTTGCTCTGACCTTCACCTTTTATCAAGCGATTCCAAAATCAAATCTTCTCCGGGACTCCGATTGGACAGTCTCTACCGAATGTGGTGAAAATCTTCACCCCGTTGTGGATAAGATTTCATTGATGGATAAACTGACAGACAGGCGGACTCACAAACCCCATTTACATTGACTTCGCAAAGGTCATGAGTAACACCGAACATTTCATGACGTATCGTTTATCATCACACTGTGTTGGTTTCAAGTTCGCTCTAGTTCTTATTGATGGGAGTATAAGGTCTGATATATTCAGGTGGGGAAAGGCAGCATAAACCTTTCACAACGGTCAACTACATGCATGCAAGACGAGTATTTTATCATCATTTCAGCTATTTTACAACATTCCCATGTTGCTGAAGGACGTAGGAAGGAAATCGTCCCACACAACGACTTCTGTATTAAACAGAAATACTTCAAACATGGATTGAAACCTCAGGATTAAGCAATAAGATGAAATGTACAGGTCAGCGCTAAGCATAGATCTATTCACACTTTGTGTTAACACACAGACAAAACATGACTATCATGCCCTGCTCTCCCCCTGAACCAGGAAGCTTCTGATAGAAAGGGTTGCAGGAGGGTTGGGAGCTCTCTCTCCTGCTCACTCCCTGTGTGTGTGTGTGTGTGTGTGTGTGTGTGTGTGTGTGTGTGTGTGTGTGTGTGTGTGTGTGTGTGTGTGTGTGTGTGTGTGGGTGTGTGTGTGTGTGTGTGTGTGTGTGAATGGGAGCTCTTTAAGATGATTGAACTTTGAGAGAACATGACAGGCACACACATACTACAAATGCAGACACACAAAACACCTGGAAAGCTTCTCATTTTACCAAGATAATGTCTTGCTAGGCTTCATTTCCCATAAATGTTATATAATAATCATCACCTGATCCAGTTACAGCGATTTGCAGACACAAGGTGATATATGAAGAAAAATAGAGGGAAATGGAAAAGGTTATGGGCAAGACAACTATTACACGTGTTAGTAATGCTATTCTGTTTGATAGTATTCTGATAGTAAACACATATCCCTCACTTTCTGCGCGGTTAATTGGGACCGAGATCCTCCCTGCGACCCGCAAATTCTGTGAACTAGGATCAACCCCCCCTCTGAGTGACGTATATGTAAATGTATATCATATCAATAAATACATATTCAACATATATTCAATGTAAATAAAATATAAATACACACATACAGACGCGTGCACGCACTCAGATGCGCACCTCACATAAAAATGGAAATAGTTTTGTTGGGAGGTTTTGGGTTGTTTTTTGTTTGTTTAGGGTTTTGGGGTTTTTTTGTTTGTTTGTTTGTTTGTTTTTTTTTGCGTAATTGGCCTTATATTTGTGGCATTTTCCTTAACCTTTTCCCATATTATTCCTTAATTTCCTTATATTTTTAATTTGATGAATATTTTTTTTAAAAATCCGCAATGCACTGAAGCCGCATGAATTGAAGCGAGAAGTAGCGAGAGATCCGTGTATTACCAGATTTATCAGTGACACTCTCAGTCCAATCACAGCAGTGAAACTCATTACTGATTATGTCTAGAATTAAATTGGAATTAATAGAAAAAAGACATTAATTTGAAAATTTTCAATTCATCGACCTCCCACTGTAAAAATGCATGCAGGTAGATGGGATATGCGAGGTTGCCCCACCTTGAATGAATGTGTAAAAGTGTTTTTAATGCTCTGTGATAGACTGGCATCTCATCTATAGGGAAGTTTTATATCCTGTGGCCTTCTTCTTTTCTTCTTTTTCTTTCGGCTGTTCCCTTCAGGGGTCGCCACAGCAAATGATCTGCCTCCATCTCTCCCTATCCTCTGCATCTTCTACTCTTACTCCAACAACCTTCATGTCCACCTTCACCACATCCATAAATCTTCTCTTTGGTCTTCCTCTGGGCCTTCTGCCTGGTAGTTCCAGCCTCAGCATCCTACTACCAATATACTCACTATCCCTCCTCTGTACATGTCCAAACCATCTCAATCTAGCCTCTCTGACTTTGTCTCCGAAACATCTAACATGTGCTGTCCCTCTGATGTACTCGTTTCTGATCCTATCCATCCTCGTTACTCCCAAAGAGAACCTCAACATTTTCATCTCTGCTACCTCCAACTCTGACTCCTGTCTTTTTATATCCTGTGGCCAATGTTGCCTAATCTAAGGCAGTGGTGGCCTGGTGGTAAAGGGTGCTGGATCGCTGATCCTCGGGTTGTGGATTCGAGTCCCACTGTCCACAAGGTTGTCACTGTGACTTCCTCCCCAATACAGCTAACTGGGTTATCAAAGGCCGGCCATGTCTCTCACTGTCTATGGTGAGAGGTTCATGTAAAAGAACCATTGCTGACTTTCGACAAGAGTAGCTGCATAGCCATCGGGGTGTTTCCGCTCCTTGCTAATGGGTTGTGTCAGGAAGGGCATCCGATTTAAAAACCTACGCCAAATCAAATATGCGAATCATTAATATGACTTCCATGAAGATAGAGGCAGATGATTCGCTGTGGCTAGCCCTGAAAGAGAACAAAGAATGTTGCCAAATCTAACGCTATCCTAACTCATTTAATACAACAGAAATATGTTATCTTTTTTGTCCCAATATCATGAGTTAAACTCCAATAATGCAACAGCAATAAATACCCAGGAGCCAACAGAGCGCGTCTTTGAATGAGAGGGATGTATTCTCCCCTTTCACTCAGAGCAAACCTACAGAGAGCAATGGTTCCCAACCTTTTTATCACCGCGGACCGGTCAACGCTTGACAATTTTATCATGGCCAGGAGGGGGGGCTTGTTTATATTGTAAATATAATACCCCACCCTTGCCCAGAGTTGGCTGAGATGTGCGCCAGCCTCCCTAATCAGGATTAAGCGTTACATTTTTGATCAAGTTTGAACTCTTCTTTAAAAAAAAAAAAAAAAAAAACACAGGTGATGGTGCACCAGCTCGGAGAATGAAGGCTCAGGCTCAGTCTCACCCGAAATCCCAGCTATTGTTTGAAACATGTCCAACTCGCCTCTGTTCATGTACCGTCCCCTTGTGGGTTACATTTTAGCGCTCAAATGACCGACATGTAACCGAGAAAATCCAGTCATTTTCAAAATAAAAGTTTTTTTTCAAAAATAAAAGGTCGTTCTGACTCAGATAATAAATAAAACAGAAATAAATAATTATTTCTTGTGCAGCCCGGTACCAATTGATCCACAGACCGGTACCAGTCCGCAACCAGGGGGATGGGGACCACTGACAGAGAGTACTTTTCTCAGAAGGCATTATGCTACGAGGGTGTACAGCAGGATCACTGGTTTGAAAATATGTGCGTCACATTTGTATATCAGGGTGGAAGCATTTGTAGTTTTTTAACCAAGGATGCCAATGATTCTGGATTTGCCTGGATTGGCTTCAATGTTTTATGGGATGAATATAATGAGAAGAAGAAAGACCCCCAGTGCAGCCAACTAGGTTATCAAAGGTCGGCCATGTGTCTCACTGTCTATGGTGTGAGGTTCATGTAAAAGAACCGTTGCTGACTTTTGACGAGAGTAGCTGCATAGCCATCAGTGTGTTTCCGCCCTGCAATGGCCTGGTGACCTGTCTAGGGTGTACTCTGCCCTCGCCTGGAATCGGATGGAATGGGCACCAGCCTCCCCGTGACCCTAATTAGGGTTACGCGATTACAGATAATGATGATGATGATGATGATGATGATGATGAGTGTAAGAAAGAATCAAACCATTTGAAAAATACTCACATTGTGTTGCTTTTTAGCTTTAAATAAAGACAGAAAAATAAGGTATAACAGCATCAGTTCAGGAAAAAATAATAAAAAATAATAAATAAAAACAGGATCCCTGAGATGGTTGAAGGATCACCTCTTGTGTCACTACTTTGTCAAACCACCTTTTGCTTTGATTACAGCATTTGTTTGATTACAACCAAGAGTCTGACTACCGAATTTGCACATATTTGCACACTTTACACCCCCCCATGCGTGCGCTCTGTGTCTACTGTAAATACTTCGGAGTAAAAAAACAAAGGTCACAGCTGAGCCCAAAGATGTTTAGAATAGCAGTTCCAGATCAACCCGAGTGTTCGAAAGACAAACTGGAAAAAATACATCTTGACATTGAAGATCTTCAGAAAAGCTGACATTTCCGTTATGTGTCTCCGACCTGAAGCATCTTTTTGAACACTGGAAAGCGTCATGGGTTTTAAACGGTATTAAAATAGCAGCTGTCAACATCATGCGCTGTAATTTGAACAAATTTCCATAAGGATCTTGTATTTATTTGAGTTTTTTTTTTTAGATTGAAGCCAGCCCAATGTTTGAACAGGATTGTTATCATTTCATCATATTGTCTTTTGATTGTATTGCGGGGATTTCGTAAGTAGGGGTCACATCTTACATGTTAAACGCCTAATTCGTTCCAAGGCTCCAGTCCTTGGACTGGATAAACCCCATAAACCCTTTAAAAATGATAAAAGTACACCAATTTTGTATTCAGAAATATGTGTTAAAAGTAAAAGAAAATTATTTATTAAACCATTTTATTAACATATTTATTAATTAAACCATTATTAAACATTTTTATTAACACACATACACACCTCTCTCTCTCTCTCTCTCTCTCTCTCTCTCTCTCTGTCTCTGTCTCTTTCTCTCTCACGTGCTGCAGGCCACGTCCACAAGACGTGAATTCAAAGCGCATTCCCTGCTTGACAAACTCAACTTTAATTTGATTCCTTGAGGGATCGGAATTCCAGATGAGCTCAAATGCGCCACATTTATTAAATATTTACTGAATTAAACAACTTAAAAAAACTAAACTAAAAACTAAAGCGTGAAGCTTCCTTCTGTCTCCATCTGGGAGGCCAGCGGGACGGGATGTTGAGAGACAGCCAATGAGAGAGCAACTCACGCGTCATGTGAAATTTTGATTGGCGCGTTTGAATTTTGAATTTCTTTTCGTAAGAGGAGGTTGTTTCGTATTTCGGGGACGGAAACTCAAGAAAATGTCTTTTGTAATCCGGGGATTTCGTACAAAGGGGTCTTCGTAATTTGGGGGCCGACTGTAATTTTTTTCCACACAGACCTGCTTAATTGTTTAAGCCCTGCTTAAATTTAAGATTTGCTTAAATATGTCTTCAAGTTTTTTCTGATTCCGAATAGGATTTGACGAAGGCCACTCTAATTCTTGTAGGTTTTATGTTACAGCTCTGGAGACATCTTTGTGTGAATTGTGGGGCTGAGAGTCCCGCTTGTATATCAGTTTTAAATCGAGCTGTGAGTAAACTCGCAACAAAATACTCCTTCCTGTAACAATGATTAAATCAGGGATCCCAAAACCTTTTCCTGCGAGGGCCTCATAACTTTCCCCTTCTCTGATGTGGGGCCGAGGTCAGTTTTTAACAGAAAAACTGTGACGTTTGCAGGGCTGCCTAAATGTAAATATTTATTGTTTTCCAGTAAGCCACGCATAACCAAATATTAGTAACCCTTTGTGGGACCTTCACAGAAAAAAGTCAGGAAACAAAAACAAAACAAACAAAAAAACGCTGCCTGCTATCAGTTGAGCAACCCGAAAGCTGCCCGAATAGACGACTGGTTCAGCCGAGTCTGGCGTGCAAATGTATTCTCCTGAGCTCACGGTCCAGTTTTTAGCTTTGAGAGTTTGTCTACTCGCATTTGGCCTTGCAAGCGATCATACTCGTCTTTGTGACGGGATTCAGAGTGTCGGCGCAGATTATATTCTTTGAATACCGCCACCGCCTCTTCACAGATGAGACAAACCTTTTCTTTGCATTGAATAAAAATAATTGTTTGTTGCAGTGACAACCTTGTGGAGAGTGGGACTCGAACCCCCAACCTTAAGATCAGCAATCCAGCACCTTTTACTACCAGGCCACCACTGCCCTATTATTATTATTAACATTTTAGGTGTTACTTTGTCCTATTCTTCCAACAAACACATTTTAATCAGTGCAACAGTGCAGGGTCATCATCATCTTTTTAATATCAAAGTTCACCACATTGGTAAACGTGTCTGCCTCATAACACAGGGATCCTGGGTTTGGGTTTTGCTCTTCATGAGGATCTTATTGTGTGAAGTTTGCATATTCTTGCCATACTTGCATGTGTTTCCTTTCAGTCCCCTGGTTTCTCCACAGACCAAACACATGCAAACTAAGCTAACAGGCTGTTCCAAATTGCACCCAGTGAGAGGTGTGTGTGTGTGTGTGTGTGTGTGTGTGTGTTTGTCTGTGTGTGTGTGTGTGTGTGTGTATGTCTGTGTGTGTGTGTGTGTGTGTGTGTGTGTGTGTGTGTGTGTGTGTGTGTGTATGTCTGTGTGTGTGTGTATGTGTGTGTGTGTATGTGTGTGTGTATGTGTGTGTGTGTATGTGTGTACGTGTGTGTGTGTGTGTGTGTGTGTGTGTGTGTGTGTGTGTGTGTGTGTATGTTTGTGTCTGTGTGTGTGTGTGTGTGTGTGTGTGTGTGTGTGTGTGTATTGTCCCGTGATGGACTTTACAGGTGGAAAGCGTTACAGGTTGTACCCTGCTTTTGCCTAGAGTCTCCTTGTGATCCTAGGAGGATGAACCAGTTCAGCAAATGAATTAATTTGTTGGGAACACGTGTAGAATGTAGGCGGGCCAGTTTAACACTCGCAATCTTCTTGTGCAAGCATGCCTTCGCAATGCTGCTCCAAAATCTCGCTGAACATTTCGATAATAGTGTTGTTTCCACGGGAATATAAGTGACCCCTGCCTAGAGAACTGATAGAATTGTCTATAATTATAGACCTTGAGCTGAAGCACAGTCTAAAATCATAAACTGGACACAAGCGGATGTCATTCAAACAAACAGGTAGTCGGAGACACGGCTGGTACAATAATTATGAGGCAAGCAAAATACAAAAATAACAACGTCTACACAACGATCAGGAACTGGCAGCAAAAACTGATCATGCACAAAGAATCTAAACAGAAAATTAGGCTCTGCAAGTTCTGGATACACAGACACACACAATACTAATGCTTAGTGCCATGTTATGGTTTTGGGGAAGAGCGTTTATCGTGCTCACAAATGTCGGCTACATGGGTCGTTTTGGACTTGAACTGGATACATGACTTCCTGGGGTGTGCTATATGTGTTCTGTAGTTCTTTCACTTTGGGGGGGGAAAAAAGGGAAATACTGTATATGTTGTGCGGTGAATGAGGTTTAACTGTGCTGGACAGGAAAAATTCTGAGTGTGGCATCTTGGTTGAGTTTACCAGTAACAGTACGATGACATACAGTGCTTTCTTTTTCATTTTCTTTTTTTTTTTTTGGGTGGGGTGCAGGAAGTCAGCCAGATTGGCTAGGTTTCATTTTACGTTGTATATTCAACCTGCATTATCATCAAAATGTTTAATGGGAAATAAATGCCAAATTTAGCAATGGATGACCTCCCCAGCTTCGGAACACTGACTTGTTGAAACACAGTTGTCAGAATCTGCCAAAGAAGGGACATCGCGTAATCATAGTTTCTGAAATGAAATCATTAATGCCACTGTGATTCAATCATTGTATTAATTATTATTATTATTATTATTTCCCTTACCCAGTGAGGGCCTGGCGAGCTGTCCATGGTGTGCCCGGCTGCACGGTGGCATAGTGGTTAGCACGTCCGCCTCTCAGCAAGAAGGCCTGGGTTCGATTCTAGCTCTGGGTGTTTCTGTGTGGAGTTTGCATGTTCTCCCCGTGCTTGCATGAGTTTCCTCCGGATACTCCGGTTTCCTCCCACAGTCCAAAAACATGCACAGTAGGTTAATTGGCTGTACCAAATTTCCCGTAGGTGTGAGTGGGCCCGTATGTGGCATGGCGAACCATACTATGATCATTGTGATCACAGCCATGACGATCCCTGTATGAGCATCATTCAAGCTTCAGGAATCGACGTCCATTCCTCGTGATTGGATGGAGACGTAGAAAGAGAGAGAGAGAGAGAGATGGTGTACTCTGCCCTCGCCTAGAGTTGGCTGAGATGGCCACCAGCCTCCCCACAACCCTAATTAGAATTACACGCTACAGAAAATGAATGAGTGAATGAGCTCTGCATATGCGAATGAAAAATAATCTGGTATTGATACTCAATCACAGCTTCTAGTAATTTAAAGCTAAACGAATCACAGGTATTGAAAGAGAAACTGATAGCACAGCTCAAGGGTTTTGGTTGTGTTGTTCAGTTATTTTCTTAAGACATGACTAACAGACTTACCTGGGAAGTTATAGACAGAGCTACTTACTGTTTTTTTTTTTTTTTGGTTAGTTGTAGATGGAGTGGTCATGGTTCAGTGATAGACTATAATGTGGGTGTGTTCAAATTTGACTCTTTCTGAAGCTGTGTAAGACAATTGTATTTGTTATAACTTGTTTAAGGTCTTTTGGCTTGAGGTGGTAAGTCGTCTGAAATATATATTACTAAATGTGTAAGTATGTAATCCATTATCACCCTGCTTTCAGACTAATTATGGATCACAGTGAAACAGCGGATAACCATCTTTGGACCGACAGGCCAGGTACTTGCTGTGCTCATGTGAAATGAAGCAGACAGGATGTACTGAATGGCCTGATACTATCAGGTACATGCCAGGCCTGAAGATTTAACTAAATTCCCAGTGGTTGCATTCACATTCGATGTTGATCACTGTTTTTTATTTTTTTATTTTTTATTTTTTTTTATATGATGGTTGTTATTTATGAAACTAGTTTACAAAATATTTTAATCAGAAGAGTGTTTTTAATGATTTATTCTCACATTGTAAATTAGCAGTGGTGGTCTAGTGGTATAGGGTGCTGGATCGCTGATCCAAAGGTTGGGGGTTCGAGTCCCACTCTCCACAAAGTTGTCACTGTCCCCCCCCCCACCCCCACCCCCCCCCCCCCCAGTGCGGCTAACTGGGTTATCAAAGGCGGGCCACGTCTCTCACTGTCTATGGTGAGAGGTTCATGTTAAAGAACCATTGCTGGCTTTTGTAAAGAGTAGCTGCATAGCCGTCAGCGTGTTGCTGCCCCTTGCTAAAGGGTTGTGTCAGGAAGGGCATCCGACGTAAAAACCTATGTGCATCAAACATGCAAATCAGATGATTCGCTGTGGTGACCCCTGGGGAAAAAAAGGGAAAAAGCCGAAAGGAAAAGAAGAAGAAGAAGAAGAATTGATCTAAGTATGGTCCCAAGGTGTCAATAATCCAATGTCTATAATCCCAAGACAGCAAACCAATCAGATTCATGTGTTTCTCATGCATCACTCATTTGCCAAAGCGTCTAATCCAATTGGGGTCACAGAGAGGTTGGAATCATTTTATCTCGGCCGAACTCAATCATCTCGGCACACCCTGGCCATCACAGAGCTGACACACAAACACATAAAATTATCAAACATCGAGAGAAAACCAAAGCACTCATGCAAACATGGACAGAATATGCAAATGCCACTCAGAAACGGGACTAGGGAGCTGAATCCATGACCTCTAGCAGCGAGGTAGACATGCTAACCACTACGCCACCATGCTACCCAGATCCGTGTGTCACATACTGGATTCTAAATGTCTATTATACTAAGCTTGAAGATTTTGTGCATGATGTCTATTTCCTATACTCAGCCTACTCTATTAATCTTTTATAGAAGCTTTGTGTAAATGTAAACCAAACTGAAAATAAATTTTCTGATATAAATGTTTTGGAAAGGATTTGTTATATTCCTCTATGTGTGTAGACATGGATATTTACACTACTCCATAAAACATAAAATTTCATAGGAGTGCACAAACAATTAAGAGCATTATGATTCGGGTAAAGCTTGAAGGGGGGGGGGGGGGGATGGAAATTATTTTGACCAAATTCTCCCCCAATAGCATTAATAAAAAAAATATATGATATTGCAAATAATTAGGCAGCATGAGAGCAGAGAACAAGTGCAGGAAAATCTAGAGAGGTTGAGGTATGTCCTGGAAAGGAGGGGAATGAAGATTAGCCTCAGTAAGACAGAATACATGTGCATGAATGACAAGGACCCAAGAGGAACGGTGAGGTTACAGGGAACAGAGATCAGAAAGGTGGAGGATTTTAAGTACTTAGGCTCAATAATCCAGAGCAATGGAGAGTGTGGAAAAGAGGTGAAGAAGCGCGTGCAGGCAGGTTGGAATGGTTGGAGAAAAGTGTCCGGTGTGATGTGTGATAGGAGGGTATCGGCAAGAATGAAAGGAAAAGTGTACAAGACGGTGTTGAGGCCAGTGATGTTGTATGGTTTAGAAACAGTGGCACTGGGGAAAAGACAGGAGGCAGAGCTGGAGGTAGCAGAGATGAAAATGTTGAGGTTCTCTTTGGGAGTAACGAGGATGGATAGGATTAGGAATGAGCACATCAGAGGGACAGCATATGTAAGACGTTTTGGAGACAAAGTCAGAGAGGCTAGATTGAGATGGTTTGGACATGTACAGAGGAGGGATAGTGAGTATATTGGTAATAGGATGCTGAGGCTGGAACTACCAGGCAGAAGGCCTAGAGGAAGACCAAAGAGACGATTCATGGATGTGGTGAAGGAGGACATGAAGGTCGTTGGTGTCAGAGAAGAAGATGCAAAGGATAGGGTGAGATGGAGGCAGATGATTCGCTGTGGCGACCCCTGAAGGGAAAAGCCAAAAGGAAAAGAATAAGAAGAAGCTAATAATTAGGCAGCACTAAATCATTCTTTAGCTGACGCATATACCGTATTTGCCCAGGGCGCTTAAAAAAATTGGGTGGCTGGGCGCTTATTAAAATGTTACCAGCGGCATGGAACTGTAAGTGCTTATTACCATCGAGGTGGAAAAACATGAATAATAACAGAACAATACGAGTTTTACTGGTATTTGTATTATTCATTTTGTGTTATCAACCAAACTACTTACACGAAAGCTGAAAATACACAGAAAACAGCATAAATTTAAAATAAAAGACCCCTTACTTTTTCCTCCATTTAAACATTTTCTTTAAACATGGAAGTAAAATCAAGCCAATCAATTGTCAACTTTAGCACATGTCACGTTGAACCAATCAACACGAACATAAACAAAAGCACATGGCCAGGAACAATGTATGAAGTTAGTGAGCAGGAGAATTGGGTGAAAAATACTCATCACTTTCTGATAGGTCCATATCTGGCTCATCGCTCCATTCCTTCAGAGCGTCCCATAGTTTTGCTGTAGCAGTTTCTAATGGTTCATCGGTTGTTGGACAGTTACCAAGAGAACACAGCAAAATATTTTCCTGTTTTTTAAAGCACGGCGGAACAATCGCATGTGTTGTTACTGATGAACATTATAGACATTCCCCAGTGGCAGGGGGTGTTGAAATGCCATGCAAACTCACTTCTACAGGCAGTTAACGCCTCATTTTACCGTTACAGAGGCTGATCGAATAAAATTGGTAAGTTTGACCTATGATTTTGCTTCCAGTACACATGGGCGGTTATTAGACTTAAGATAAAAAAAACATTGAAGGGGGGCTTATTGGAGCAGGGCGCTTATTACGTCCTATATTGTACATATGTATATTTGAGCGAGACTCTTCATGATCAATTTAATAAATAAAAGCTGTAAAAAAATAAATAAATAAAAAGACAAGATTTACTGTATGTTTCCTCAAACTTCTGAGGTTCAAAACAATGTATAACATTCTTGTAAAGAATATCTGAAGTTTTAATGGAATGAATGAAAGCTAAAAGATGGCAGTATCATATTTTTCCGTTTTTTCTCTTTTCCTTTTTTATAGCATTATTTGTCAAGCAGATTAACCCTATGGTGTCTGAGGCTAATTTTCAGCTAATTTTATCATTGATTTAAAACAAATCGTAGAGCCTAAAGTGCCGCGTATGTGCGCGAAATCTTGGCATTGGTTTCCAAGAGTAGCATCCCTATATCTTCAGGTTGGAAAATCAGAGTGAATGGAGCAGACACGGAGCCTCTTTTTTTATGTTTATGTTATTAATAAATTATAAATGTATTAAATGTAATTTAAATAAATCAATAAGCAAATAATTTTTATTTATTTATCATCTTGAACATTACCATGTGTATAAACTTTGTCTTTAACTGTAAAGGAAGACTAGATGCTTTGTTAACAAGCTATTTTAAAAGCTGTGACCTTTATAACGTGACCTCTTTGTCCCTGCATTGCTCGAATTTTTGCCATTGTTCATGGCAAGTGACAAAATAACATCAAATGAAGTATTTTCTCTCAAACGTTCTGTCGACTTTGTCTCTCAAAAAGAAACATATACGTGTACATTGAGTGGAATGTTGTTTCTCTCTGAGTCACCGTAGTGTGAACAGTGATACTACAGCAGATCTAAAGATTTTTACTGGTCCTCGCTGTGTTAGATATGAAACAGGTAATACTGTACCGTGGGAAAAAAACGCCGCCTTGGTAATCTAAGGACTTTCTGACACTACAGCACAGGTAGGCTCAGTCAGAGTCAGATGGTGAGATGATTACCTGAAGGATGGATACATGGTTGAAAAAGAAAGGACACAAAAGGGTCAGTGACTGTTTTCAGTTTTAGCTGAATTCTGACCACTAGACATAGAACTGGGTTGT
Organism: Plotosus lineatus; assembly: GCA_024760905.1. Lineage (NCBI taxonomy): Eukaryota > Metazoa > Chordata > Actinopteri > Siluriformes > Plotosidae > Plotosus > Plotosus lineatus. The sequence continues at coordinate 15,020,290 of CM045739.1, forward strand.
TGGGTCTTAGTTAATAACAGTACTGAAGGAATCGTGCCATCAGTTCAGCTTACAGACTTCAAATAAATCATCCGTACTGTACTGTAGTTTAATGCTTAATGAGAGCGGGGAGGGGAGGGGGGCAGAGCGAGAGGGAGAGAGAGACAGAGAGAGAGAGCGAGAGAGAGAGAGGGTTGAGAGACAGACAGACAGAAAGAGAGAGAGGGGGTTGAGAGAGAGAGACAGACAGAGAGCGAGAGAGAGAGAGAGAGAGAGAGAGAGAGAGAGAGAGAGAGAGAGAGAGGGTGGAGAGACAGACAGACAGAGAGAGAGAGAGAGACAGGGGTGGAGGGGAGAGACAGAGAGAGAGAGAGAGAGAGAGAGAGAGAGAGAGAGAGAGAGAGAGAAAGAGGGACAGAAAGTGGGGGTAGAGAGAGGGTGTGGGAGGGTGGGGGTAGAGGGGAGCGAGAGGGGGAGGAGAGAGGGAGAGAAAGGAGAGGGAGAGAGTGGGGGGGGGGAGACAGAGAGAGAGAGAGAGAGAGAGAGAGAGAGCAAGAGAGTGAGAAAGTGGGGGTATAGAGAGGGGGTGAGAGGGTGGGGTAGAGGGGGCAAGAGGGGAGGAGAGGGAGAGGGAAGGAGAGAGAGAGGGGGAGAGAAAGGAAAGAGAGAGAGAAAGAGAGAGAGAGAGAATGGGGAGAGAAAGGAAAGCGAGAGAGAGAGAGAGAGAGAGAGAGAGACAAAGGGAGAGAGCGAGAGAGAGAGAGAGCGAGCGAGAGAAAGAGAGAGAGAGAGAGAGAGAGAGACAGAGAGAGGGGGGCGAGAGGGAGAGAAAGGAGAGAGAGAGAGGGGGGGGTGTCTAAAATGACCCTAAGTGTGAGTGTGAATGTGAATGGCTGTGTATTGCCCTGTGATGGTCTGGCAAGCTGTTCCCTGCCTTCACCCGGAGTCAGTTGAGATGGGCACCAGCCTCCGTGTGACCCAAATAGGATTAAGCAGTTCTTGATATTTACAGTGAATGGATTAAATAATTTAAAACATCATCTCATTCATCTTATTTGCTGAACTGCTTAATCCTATTTGGGTCACTTCATTCCTTTTTTGTAAATACAGGGATCCCTCACTTTCCACAGTTAATTGGGACCGAGATCCCTCCGCGACCACTAAATTCCGCGAAGTAGGATCACTCCCCCAACCCTGACTGACGTATACGTACATGTATGTGTGTATATCTTCACTTCCTTTTGGCGTTTCCCCTTTCTTAGGGGTCGCCACAGCGAATCATCTGATTCGCATGCTTGATCTGGCGTAGGTTTTTACGTCGGATGCAGTTCCTGACACAACCCTTTAGCGAGGGACAGAAACACGCTGACGGCTTTCCAGCGTACAATTTACAAAAGTCAGCAATGGTTCTTTTACATGAACCTCTCACCGTAGACAGTGAGAGACATAGCTCACCTTTGATAACCCAGTTAGCTGCACTGGGTGGGGGGACAGTGACAACCTTGTGGAGAGTGGGACTTGAACCCCCAACCTTAGGATCAGCGATCTGGCACCTTTTACTACCAGGCCACCACTGCCCTATACATGTATGTGTGCATATGATATCAATAAATACATACCCAACGCTATAAATACTTATAATAACAACTAAACCTTCAAAAATAATGCATAAGATGTAAATACAATATAAATACAAACACGGTGCACGCGGTGCACGTGGTGCACACGGTGCACCACCTCACAACAATGTAAGTAGTTTTGATGGGAGGTTTTGGGTTGTTTTTGTTTTGTGTTTGTTTGTTTTTTGTTGTTTTTTTGGCATAATTGACCTTGTTTTTGCGGCTTCTTCCTTAATTTCCTTATTTTTTTAATTCGCTGAATATTTAAAAGAAAAAGAAAAAACGTGATACACTGAAGCCGCTTGAATTGAAACGTGAAGTAGCGAGGGATCCCTGTATATCAACTCATATTCATCTTTTGATCTTTTGGGGCAGTGGTGGTCTAGTGGTATAGGGCGCTGGCTGGATCGCTGATCCAAAGGTTGGGGGTTCGAGTCCCACTCTCCACAAGGTTGTCACTAACCCCCCCCCCCCCCCCCCCAAGGCAGCTAACTGGGTTATCAAAGGCGGGCCATGTCTGTCACTGTCTATGGTGAGAGGCATGTAAAAGAACCATTGCTGACTTTCGTAAAGAGTAGCTGCAAAGTCGTCAGCGTGTTTCTGTCCCTTGCTAAAAAGGGTTGCGACAGGAAGGGCATCCGACGTAAAAACCTCTGCCAAATCAAACGTGCGAATCAAATGGTTCGCTGTGGCGACTCCCGAGTAAAAGGGGAAAAGCCGAAAGGAAGACAGACATTCATCTTTTGATCAAACCACATCATCGAATGAAAATGTCTTCAGAGTTTAGCAAAAAATAAAAATAAATAAATAAATAAATAAATGACGCAGTTGGATTGCTATTGTGAACTGAACTGGATGCAAAGGATTATCCACATAATTATGACATCATATCATTTGACCTCGACAGCACTTTAAAAAAAGAACTGCGTACATAGCTTTTTGTTTTTCTTTGTAACATTGAGGAAACATTTTTGTATACATATGGCTCCATGATGCCGCGACAGCTTGTCTTCAGTCCTTAGTGTAAAGGTTGTGTGAAGAGATTTTGTCAACAACAAGTATTACTGGCATTTCTTTCATTCCTCTTCTTTCCTCGTCTCGCTCGCCTTCCACACACATGCATACCCACACACGTTTATTTCTTATCCTTTCTTGACCTCTCCATCAGTTTTTCTTTCCACTAAAATAATATTTCCTATTAGTGCACACACACACACACACACACACACACACACACACACACACACACACACACACACACACACACACACACCAGTGCAGAAGAGATATGCATCTCAATGTTCTTCTCAAGATGAAGATTAAATGCTCTGACAAAGCCGATGTTTAAATCTCTGATTATACTTCATCCCTTTTGACGGAAGAGCTTGATAGTTCGTGCCAACAAAATGTGTCACTCTCTGTCTATTAAGCTTTAAAAGTACTCCATCAAAAAGCCTCTTATTATACCGTACGTTAATAGATGATGTGTTCTCCACTTCCCACTGGGATTATACTGAATAAACAAAGAGATGTCTGAGTGGAGCGTTTTTTTTTTTGTTTTTTTGGTTTTTTCCCCAGCTATAAACCCTCAAAGTGTTCAAAGTGTGAAGCTTCTTTTATTTATGCAATTTGCAAATGTTTCATGTGATCATAAGGAAATTATATTGATTAAACAAAATCAATATTATGGAGAATTTTATTTATACTGTATAACCATCATTAGTTATGCTTTCAGTCTTTCAATTTGGATCACTAAATATACACTTGAATGTCCATTCTGGCGTCACATTTAGTCCAAGTTCAAATTAGTATTTATTTTACTTTATTTATTTCATCATCAGGAAACTTTTTTTTTTTTGCATTGTTTACGAGATCTCTTACTCACAATTTACAAATGTACAAAATTTTTATTCAACATTTTCCATCAGCTATTTAATTCGAACAAAATGAAATGTTCTCTGCTGCACATTTAATCAAATATGGATCAGGTGACTACACAAATATTTTCAACTAAAGGTTCAAATACTATTTATAAATAGTAATGCATACGTATATACACTGAAGACACGTCTGATTGGCATTTTAGCCAGGTCTTTTTTTTTTTTTTTTTTTTTTTTTTTTTTTTTCTCGGCTTTCTGAAATTTCATCAAAACAAAAAAAAAAAAAATCCCCAAACATTTTCTTTTCTTCTTTTCTACTCTTGAATCTTGATAATTATCTCTTGCAGCAGTGAATCAGTAGTCTCCACTTTCATACCTGTATGGATGCGACAGTCTCTCGGGGCAGCTGTTGGCGCTGTAGCTGCTGTAACGGTACCCATCCAAGTTCTCAGTCCTTTCAGATTTTGTAGGGACCGTATCCTGGTACGACAGGCAAGTTTTTATTATGCTTGAGTCCTCTGGGACCTTGAGGTCAGAGTAGGAGTTAAGGGAGGTCTCCTCTAGGAGCGAGTTACAGTTTGACAGATTCTTCATGTCATAGACGCTCTCTCCATATTTTACCACAGATGCTTTAGGACAGGGCTGGTAGGACACTTTCGTGGTGGTGGTGATAATGGTCTGAAGGGCTGTCGGAGTAGTCGGAGTGGGTCCTGTGTACCTGCATGGATATTCATTGTTGTAGAAGTGGCTGGTGTTGGCAGAAAGCTGTGGGTATTCCCCTCTCTCTCCATACGGCCCTTTGCCCAGGATCTGCTTCCAGCTGTGGTGCTTGGAGGTAGGATCTGGATAAGAACGCTCGTGGTTTGGGAGTGAGCTTGTTGTGTGAGGCATCCCACTCAGTGCAGAGCAATTTTTATTGAGTTCAGCTTCAGTATGAGGGCTGGCAGGTTCCTTATACAGTGCTGGGGCGTAGGGTGCCGAGCTGAGGTAGCCTGGCACTGCAAAGTCGTATCCACATGGAGGTCTTGCCATGTACAGGCGATGGTTTGAAGGCTTTTGCAGATGGTTTGCAGCATCACCCATCGCTGTTGGGCCATGTGTGTCATAAGGAAACTTGTAGGGATCGGTGTTCTGGAATGGGGCGTAGTGCTGTGTCTGAATGGGGAAATTGGATTCAGCAATGATGCTGAAGCGATCCGGCGTCTCCATGGTGAGCTGGTGAATGTTTGGGAACGGCATGTCGGGGTAGCGGCCAGGCTAGCAGATAACAATAGTATTCATTAGGCCACAGTCTCTTCAAAGGCTCTTCATGCACATTATTATAATTATATAATGATATTATTTTGTGAGAGTTTCTGTATTCAGATATTTTATTAAATTTCATCAATGTCTGTGAGTTGGAAATGAAGTGCTTTGGAAAAAAGGCCAGGTCAAATATTTGACTTGTTTTCTTTTTCAAAGTTATTTTAATGTTCAACAAAGAAATCTATAGAAAATAAATTAATGTATGTTAAATTATATTAAATACCTTTTAAAATAAAGGGCTACTATAAATATTTTAATAAAATATACTTAATACAGTAATGGTGAGTGTCGTAGTGAAGGAGGACCCTGGTGAATAAATTTTTCTTTTAGTATTTATAAATTATTATTCTCATAGAAGATCGTAGTTATTGGGTTTTTTTTCCTTTTCTTTTCTGTACAGTAGGTTTACACTGCTGAATCCTTCTCAATAAGAAATAATTTATGTATAAGTAGGCAAAGCTTGACTACACACTCTGAAATGTATTTTAAAACATTAGGGAAAAAATAAACAAAGCTAAAGGCTACAAAGCAGTAAGAGTGTCTGTGTTCGCTTTTGCGTGATTTATGCTCCCGATAAAAATAATCATGGTTGCTAAAAAAAAAAAAAAAAAAAAAAAAAAATGAATTGTCTTAGAAATACTGAAATGGTGCTGACTTGATTTACAAATTTTCCCTTCATGTAAATAAACCAATTTGGCATTAAGCAGCCAGCATCTGAAGTGACTGTTTACTATAAATATTTGTAGAATGAAGCTTGTTGATGGTGGCTGGCCTTATGGCGTGACGCTGCACAAACAGACAAGACCTTGCTCTGACTTGTGAGTTATTCATGTGGTACATATAAGTGCTGAGAATATGATCAGCATGTTTCAGTTCTAAGCTTCAGTACAGCGCTGGAGACTTACAATTCTGATTGCATAACATTTAAAGTCAAATATGGAGGATATTAAATAAATAAAGAAATTCGTACAGTATTAACATGCATATGTACTTTGCTCATGTTTTAATATTATCAAGGTCAGATTTGATCATTTACCAGAATCCAAACATGTTCATTATATATAACAGAGATCACAGAGTGATTAACATGCACTATATAACAACAACTCCTACTACTACAATAATAATAATAATAATAATAATAATAATAATAATAATAATAATTAACATAAATGCAATACTATATAATGATAATGATGATAGTAATGAAATGTATATAAAAAATTATATTATTATTATTATTATTATTATACTTGTGTGTGTGTGTGTGTGTGTGTGTTTTACCTCTGGTTCTACAAGTCTCCTTTTCTGTGAGAAGTGAGGGGAAGCTATTCTTCTTTTTACTGCACTTCTCCGAGCTTCTGTTTCTGACTTGCTCTCTGGTCGCGGGTGATCATGAATGCCTTTAGCCTATAAAAATTCCCAGCATCCATCTGATTTAGTATTGTGAATAGAATTCGACTTAGCACAACAATTTTGCTCCAAAAAAAAAGTTAAAGGTGATGAGCAGGAAGAGCAATACAAATCTGATCACAAATATTAATTGCATTGTGACTGTTTACCAAAAATGTAAATGACCAAGTAAAGTCAAAACCAATAGAGCAAAACCCGATTTAGTTTAAACATGCATATATTCAATCATTATTTTTAAAATATTCCAAAAATTATTCCATAAGATTCAATGCATTACATTTTGATTTTTTTTTTTTTTTTTTTTTTGGTACTTTAACGCTGCAACAAGCTGCTTATGTAGCCTAGAACATATCCACAAATATAGGAAATCATGAGCAGTTTGGAGTGATGTGTTGAAATGCAGGTTCAGTATTATTACGATCAGTAAACACACCTGAAAAAATATGGCCTTTCCGTCCACTCTCCAGAAATTGGTGACCGGATAACCACTATGACCACGACATGGAACCAACTCGAGCGCAGAATTGCAGCTTGGACAAAGCTTTTCTACAAACAATTAAACAATTAATTATTAATAGCAAAGCCTCAAACTGAGCCGTCTTTAGAAATTCACACAGTGAGCAGTTGATTCTCACTGAAACTGGTGGTCGCACACAGATGTTATGAGTTTGATTTCTTTCCAATTTTCTATAGTTACCTGTTATTGCAAACATCATGGCCAGTGATTATGTGATGAAAACAGTGACTTTAACGGCCACGATTTAAAAAGAAAAAAAGAAAAAAAAAAATAATAATAAAAAACCCTTAAAGGACTATTCAGAGTTCTCTTTGTGAATGGTGGAGCTTTTGGTGAGGTTAAGATAGGCATGATCATTCAAAAGTAGATAGAAGTGTATGCAAGAAATGTCTTTGTTTACAACATAAAGACTAAAAAATAGATGTGAGATCAGCAGAGATTCAATCAATTAATAGACATCCAGCACCTAATACAGCAGCAGAGATTGGTCGACTCTGGGTGAGGGCTGGGTACACCCTGAACAGCTCACCAGGCCATATCAGGCCCAACACTCCCACAACAATTCATACTCACACTCACACCTATATATATATATATATATATATACACATATACACACACACATATATATATATATATATATATATATATATATATATATATATATATATATATATATATATACACACATATATATATATATATATATATATATATATATATATATATATATATATATATATATATATACTGTAAAACTAAATTTTAAGTATGACCCGTCTGCTTGAACCGTGCATCAGCTAAAATCCATATCAAATATAAGAAAAGCAAGCAGGATCATACTTACTGCTAGAATGTTAAAAACTGAGACTGACAGCAGACGGGTTTAGGAATAAAATCATGCATTACGCTGATATTGCAAAAGCATTACCGGCATTTAGCAAAAGTATTGGCGCCGCTTAAAATGACACCATAGAGCCTCATTCTCACTGAGGGCCACATCCCGAAATTCCAAGGTCATCGAGAAACAGGGTAAATGTCTTTCATGGTAAAGTCTGTTGGGTTTTTACACCCGAGCCTTGTGGCTCATCAGGCCGGTGCTTATCCCAAGGTTTCCATAGCATGAAGCGACCAGGAGTTCAACTCCCCCTGGATGAGACGCTAGTCCATCGCAGGTTGCCTTCCCAGTATATTTTTACTGGTCCCCATTTATCCTGCTGGGTGAACAGAGGCACACTTGTGGTTGAGACCTTGCCCAGGGGTCTTAGCACAGTGAGGGTCTCGGTAGGATTTGAACTCACAACCTCCCGATCATGAGCGCATCACCCCGACCACTACGGCCCCTCATTTCATGGTAATGACAGATGAAAAAAATGTACAGTATTCATATCCTTTGAAAGCTCTTGCAGGCCACAAAAGCCTGAGTTGACGGGCCAGATTTGTCATGCGGCCTTGTGTTTGATAATTGTGAACAAAGGATGAGACATGTTTATGTAATTTGTTCTAAAAGCAATCCATCGGCTTTGTATTGTGGTTATTGATTATTGATTAAAAAATAGTTTCAATCACAACAATAAAGAATCACAGCCAATTTGTACAACCTGTGTTGTAAATATCTGTTGGATCTTATGACTGCATTTCCCTGTTTGTAGAACATCTTGTGTGAGTGATCGGTCTGTCCTTACTTTGCTGCTTCTGGCGGGCTTTGTCACAAATGGCAGGCCTCAGCTGTAGTTTGGTTCCATCTACCAGTGTGCAGTTTCTGGAGCAAACCACGACACCCAAGCATGATTTCTTTAGGATTTGACAGTTGTGGTTGTTGGTATTGCGCATGGCCCAGCCACTCAAGTGGCGCTGTGCATTTTTGTCTTCTGCACTGTATATATACCGAACATAACCATCTGTCCACTCCTGAAAGGCGTCATACTGTTTTGTGTCCTGTGAACACAATTAGCCAGATGTTCTTGTAAGTACCCTCAGCAGGCAACATCCCACATATTGTCTTTGAGTCATGACAAGAAATTTGAGCATTAACTATAAGTTATTTATTCCATTAATATCAGAAAGAGAGAAAAAAAAAATTCAGGGTTTTAAAGATACCACAAAAAAGGTCATACAAATGTACTGGCTAGTTTTAACAAGGGCAGATGTTCTTAACATGGGGATCTTCTGGCTTGATGAAAAATCCATAAAATATGTCGTCCTGTAAACTTTTATTATATTTTATATTGTAACATATAAGCTATAATAACAGAACTGAACAGTCTATATCTTTTAAATCTATGCAGTTTCACTCAGTTGTGCCAAATATCTGAGAAAATTTGAGGAGTGTGTTTTATTTATTGAGCCAAAAAAAAAAAAAGAAAGAAAGAAAGAAAATTACCTGTGGAAGTTTAGGGTCGTTGATGTCCCACGTTGTCTTCATTCCGAACGAGCAGACACAGTCTGAATTCTCAAACTGCTCGGAGGACTTGGACATTGTGTGATGACGCTAAAGGTTGTACGAGGTCGTACCTTCCTCCAGCCAGAAAACCATCAACTCTGAACCATACCGACGCAATTCAACCTCATCAATCTTCATAAAAACCTTCCAGAAACCAAAGCTCTGACATTCCTCAGCAGCCGCTGCACTCACACCACACGTGTGCCGTATTCTAAACGCGTCGGATCAATCCAGATGTCGGCGCTGTGTCGCAGGTGCGCTTCAGGACACACGAGCTGCAGAATGATCTCAGGTAGGATTGGTGCTGTATGTAAAAGAGGGAGGCAGGGCCGGGACAACTGCTCCACAGCAGCCTTCTGCACAGCAGCCTTCTGCACGACAAAATCGGCGTCGACTGCTTTCGCTTTGCCTGATCCGTACCGTGACCTGCACCAATCAAAAGCACTTTGTACCATTCAAAAGCCTACAGGCGCGCGCGGGGCAACCGCAAGCAGGAGATGAACACACACCGCCCAAATACACATGTGCCATTCCGAGTGTCACAAAAATCTATAA
>CM045739.1:15042500-15065000 GCA_024760905.1 Plotosus lineatus
GAGCTTTTAAACATGAATGTTTTGAGAGGATCCAAAATGCCCTTCTCAAATAATTTCAGTCCAGTGATGACATGAGAAATGAGTGACCAGTCGATTAAAAGAGGAAAGACTGGAACAAGTGGAAAGGCCCTTGATGATGTAGATGATCCACAAGTGAGACATCTAACACGGACATCATGTTTTATTACGATCTGACGATCTGAGACTGACTGGACAAGTGGTTAATTATATTTATTGTAATTTTTAATGGAAGAGGAAATTGCTGGGACAAAAGGGTCATCGGATATAGAATAAGTGGGGGATTGGCCTGGAAGTTGCTTTTTGTGTTCTGGCACAACAGGGTGAAAGAGACCCACAGTAGTTTTTTAAACCACTGTGTAAAAGATGGATCCAGCAATCTTCCACTCACTGGGTAGTTCTTGCAAGGTGATAGGGGCGCCTAGAACTTTGATCCCCAAACTAAAATCTGCCTTTCATGATGGATAGGAAGAATAAATTTCTACCATTTCACAATATAGAGGCTAACCTGCTAAAATCAAAGGTTGGTCAGATATTGTGAATAGTAGGCCAAAGCAGAGCCAACATAATGCGTAACTATCCATCTTCGTATGGAGCCTAAAACATCTCAGAGTTGGAGAATGTAAGGAGAGTAAACTAGAAAGTGAGGGATTGGCATGGCAGTTGGCCAGAAAATGAAGGCATGCATAGTGATTGTTTAGGTGAGATTTAGGTGAGATCATAGTAGAGTTTATATTCAGATTGTTCGACTAAATCTTGGAAGGTGAGAGAAAGCCTGAGGAGGTGAGCTGTGTCCAGGTACAAATTTTCAGGAACAAGTGAGATCTGTAGGGCTGCAGTAACTACAGAGCTATAAAGTTAATGAGACACACCATGAAGCTATAGAAAAGGTGCACTGTATGTTTGTGGACTTGAAGAACGTGTTTGGAGATGGTGACACTCACAAAAAAGACAGGCAGCAGAGTTGGAAGTAGCAGAGATTGTGATTTTTCTCTGGAAATGGCAAAATTGGGCAGAATTGTAGATTAATATATTAGAGGAACAACACCGGTACGAGTGTTTGGGGATAAATTGAGAGGTCAGACTGAAATGGCTTGTGCATTTCCATAAGAAGGATGAAGTGTATATTGGCAGAAGAATATTGAAGATGGTACTGGCTGGTAGAAGGAGAAGACGAAGGCCTGTGTGTGGCAGAGAGAGAGAGAGAGAGAGATACAGACAACAGAGTAAGATGATCAACTATGGTAACCCCTATTCCTTTCAGCTGCTCCTATCAGTAACAGTTTGGAGTTTGCCAAAAGGCATATGGGAGACTTCCCAGAAATATGACAATAAGTGAGATGAGACTGAAATGTAACTTTTTGGACATCAAGGAAAACACGATGCCTGGCGGAAACCCAACACCTCTCCTCACCACAAGAGCTCCATCCTCACAGTTGAAGCAACATAGTGGAAATATGCCATGGGCATGTTTTTCATTGCCATAGACTATGAATCTGGTGCTAAAAACAGGCACATTCTGAATAGTTATTCATGCTCACGTTTTCTGTTTTTATGAACTATTTCTTGTTTGCTTCACAAGAACAAATATTTGTATCTTCAAGGTTATTCACATGTGTTACTCACGTGATTAAAATATACATAAAGTTGTGTTCAAAATAATAGGAGTGTGTTTAAAAAAAGTGAACAAAGCTCAGAATCCTTATAACTTTTATTTTCATAGACATAAAATGCATTGGGAACATGATATACAGACACTCCCTGCTTTACGTTCATTCGTTTTACGTATTTTTCGATTTTACATTTAAGAAAAAAAAGTCAAATTTTGAGTTTAGCGTACTCTCTGTAGTACGACACGTACCTACGTAGTAGTATGCTGACGTAATGCGCTACTTCCGCATGACGCTGCGTCCATTGTTTACAAACGACAGACTGAACGTGCCCCTCCTTCTTCCCAGTTCACTGCGTGTTATCCTTGTGTTAAGACGTCGTCTCTGTGATCTTTGTGTTTACACTGTTTTGCGGACTTCTGTAACCCTAAGCAAATATGCTTGGTCAGAAGCGTAAGCCTACTAGTGATGGTGGTAATCAGAAAAAGCGGCACGCCATCTCGTTAGAAACGAAGATGGCTATTATCAAGAAAATTGATGCTGGTGAGAAACACGTGAATGTTGCACATTTTTTCTAAATGGCTCCGTCGACCATCGGAACCATTTACAAGCCGAAAGATCGCATCACAGAGCATGTTAAAGGTTATATTTGATACTGTATTTAATATTTGATTAAGATTTATCCATTTTAAATTATTTTGGTTGAATTTAATTTATTTTAAATTAATGTTGACATTATTTGATATATTTTGTTATTTTACAATGTTATGTTTATAATAATTGATTTAGGGGTGTTTTGAGACACAGTAGTGGTATTTATGGATGTATAGTACAGTTTGTACATCATACGTCACTGGAACATACAGTAACAACTTGGGGGTTTTTTTGTTTTGTTTTTTTTCCTCCTTACGTTTGGCCGTCTGGAACCAAACTAAAACGTAAGTTGGGGAGCGTCTGTAGTCTATTCCAAATCAAAACAAAGAAAAATATATCAAATTTGTGTTATTCCTTTAAAGAAATTGTAGAAATGTGATTATTGGACTGTTCAAAAAAGCAACATTCTTCTTTACAAACTCATTGACTGTATAAACTGAAATGTTTTAAGACTTTGTTTTCCTTTGAATTTAGTTATACAGTATAACTTCTGTTTCTTAGAACTGCTGTACATCTGTGTTGCATGAAGTTCCACCAGTTTCTGGCACCTGTGAACAGATTTTCCAGCCCAGGATGATTAGACTACATTTTACAGTTCTTCTGTCTTTCTTGGTTTTGCCTCAGAAACTGCATTTTTAAAGTCACCCCACAAGTTTCCTATTGGATGAATGTCTGGGATCAGGTCGCCACTCCATAACTTCAATCTTGTTGGTCTGGAACCAAGATGTTGTCCATTTACCGGGGTGTTTGGGGTCGCTGCCTTGTTGGAACACCCAATTCAAGGACATTTCTTAGTCAGCATAAGGTATCACGAACTGTTCAAGTGTTCTGATGAATTCAAACTGATCCATGATCCCTGAGCTGTGATAAATAGACCCGACACAGTAGTTTTAAGAAACATCTCCATATCATGATGCTTGCGTGACCATGCTTCACTGTCTTCAGAGTGTACTGTGGTTTGAATTCAGTGTTTGGTGGTACAAAAAGAGCAATCTTATTTGCGTCAGTTGACAGAATGTTGCACCATTTCACTGGCATAAAGAGAAATGGTGCAACATTCTATGAACTGACGCAAGTAAGATTGCAACCTCTTCAGCATGTCTTTTTATTCAGCAGTGGGACTTTGCGGAGGATTTTTGCTGATAGCTCGGATTCAAATAGGGGTCTTCTAATTGTAACAAGAATCCCAGGTAACTTTAGACCTTCTTTGATGTTCCTGGAGCTGATGGTTGGCTGAATAGTTGCCATTTTGGATCTTCAATCCATTCGAATAGTAGTTTCTCGCTTTCTTCCACATCTTTCAGATTTTGGTTGCCATTTTTAAGCATTTGTGATCATTTTAACTGAGCAGCCTCTCATTTTCTGCACTTCTTTGTTTTCCCCTATCCATTCCACTTTCCAATCAAGGTATGCTGTTCTTCTGAGCAATGTCTGGAATGAGCCATTTTCCTCAGAATTTCAGGGAGAAATGTTCCATCACCCACATGTACAATATTTTCTGCTTTCCTTCCTTCAATGTCTGTCTGTCTTCCTTTTGGCTTTTTCCCTTTTTACTTGGGAGTTGCCATCGCGAATCATCTGATTCGCACGTTTGATTTGGCAGAGGTTTTTACGTCGGATGCCCTTCCTGTCACACCCTGCTTTCCTTCCTTCAATATGGGCAATAATTGGCACCTGTTTTTCAAACAATAAATGACGTGACGAAATTATTTGCCATGTAGAAATATCATTTCTACCAAAGCTGTGATTGAGCAGGTTCGTGATGATTGGCTGCTATTGTTTTGAACACAAATCATCATCTTCTTTTCCTTTCGGCCAGGCCATTGCAGGGCGGAAATATATTGATAGCTATGTAGCCTACTCTTGGCAAAAGTCAGCAATGGTTCTTTTACATGCCTCATGCCATAGACAGCGAGAGACATGACAACCCAATTGAGACATGGCCAAATAACCCAATTAGCTGCACTAGGTGTCAGTGACAACCCATGGAGAGTGGGGCTTGAACCCCCAATCTTACGATCAGTAATCCAGAACCTTTACCACCAGGCCTCCACTGCCCATCGCAGCTAATACTAATACAGTAATGAGTTCATGATTAAGATTCTAGGGGCAGACATAATTTGGGATTGTGTAGTTTCCCTGAAGGATGCCGAGGATCCAATGAGATTGATTTCTTGTAAAATTCACGAACTAAATTTTTGGAATTGATTATTTGTGGTGGTCACTTTCTACTGTCAATGACCTGAAACAATTTCAGGCAGAGCCCAGACTTGAACCCTTTAAAAATTATTTGAAATTTCTTCAAGATTGCAGTATAACAATCGTTATCCAACTATCCTTAGCTTGCCCACTTGGTAAAAAGTGGGCTAATATTGGTTGTGTCAAATTGTCAGAGAAGTATCCAAACAGTCATTGCTCTGAACCAGCTACTGAGTTGGGGTAATCCTTTAGCCATCATAATGATTTGTTTTTTTTCTCAACTGCTGTTATATCGTTCACTCTTTTGGCAAAATCTCTGGAAAGTAGGCCACCCTGTCAGCCTCAAATGAGAGCACTGACTGTATCAGGCAAACACTGAAATAGAGATTGCCCTGTTGGTCTCAGATGCAACACTAGACTGGGAACTGCCCTGTTGCTCTCAAACAAGAACACTGGAAATAAGGTCATCTTGGTGGCATCAGATAGTACCACTGGAAAAAAGGCCACCTTGCGTTTGGCACCCCGAAATCCGGGAAGTTCTCCTGCCACAGTGGCCACCATTTCCTGCCACCAGTGAATTTTAGGATGAGGTGGACATCATGGTGATCCATGAGGGTTTAGGTATATGCCAAGGTGAGGCAATATTTTTCTGCAGGAGTGGCATTTGTCCTTGTAATAGCTAGACCAATGTTCCTAAGTCTGATATCGTTGTTGGCTTCCCTAAGGGAAACAGGGATGGCTTTTGCTAGGTTTGCTGTTATTGTTGTTTGAGCCTCTTCATGGTGCTCTGTGGTGGAGGTTGCCTTGTTAGTCTCCACAAAATAAATGGACTCTGCCCCTACCAAAATTTCCTTGGTTTGCTCTTTTATTCCCTGGCTGGTCTGGAAGGCATTTGGACCTGCTTGGTTGTATGCACTGGCCCTTCACCACCTAGTGTGTGGGGAGGTGAAGCTGGGAGAAGAAGCGCCACCTGTTTTTACTGCTTCCAGGATGGAGGTAAGGATGCCGAATTGAAACTCATTCTATTGCTTTGCCAGGCCGACATGTCTATAAACTTGAGAAAAACAAAAAAGAGAACCAAACCACACAAAAGACATAAACTAAGCACAAAATGAATAAATATACAAGAGACTCCGAAAACTTATTGTGCACAAAGGAATAAAATGTAGGGTAAATGCTCCATACTCATGTAGCATCCAGGCCACATTTATATAGTCACCCACACATGGGACTGATCTCTGGGGTTTCCGCTCTGTCCACCGACCCATCTGGGAAGTGAAAGTGTCCTGGAGGTTTCAAATCCCATATAACCAGAAGCATTGCCTTGCACGCCACTGAAGTACGGTCCTGGAGATTGAGGAAATCAAGAACATGTTTACTAATTATACAATACTAATATTTGAATTTCAGTTAAGTTCAGAAGTCAGTATTTATTTAAATAACGCTGCGATTTCCACACCTTTCTTGTGTTTTGGCTCTCCCAAAGTCTTCCACATTACTTGGGTTACTCTATGCTGCTCCCAATGCAAAACCTCAGTTCGGCCTGTTTGATGGGTTGTGGCCATTCATTTTCCTCTTGATCATGTTCCACATTTTTTTTGACTGGGGTTTAGGGCTGGAGATAGGACTGGCCATGCAAGTCTGTAACTTGTATTCCTCCAGTCACACTTTTTAAATTATTATTTGGCTTTGTGGCACGATTGCCTTCAGATTCTAGAAGACACAATTCTCAGTCAGGTAACATTTGTCTAAGCAGAAGGAAACAAGTTTTCTTCCAGTACAACCCTCATGTCCTGGGCGGTGGTGATGATGGTGGTCGTGATGCTTGCTCCAGGTGGGCGTGATTTAACTTTTAAGTGTTGGTTTTGATTTACGCATGAACAAACCAATCAGATTGCAACATTCCCATGACGTGTATACAGTACTGTATAATGTCGGTTGACCCTAATAAAGTAGAACAGCCAGATTTGACTGTTCTTATTTGGTAATTAAAAATTTAAGCATTATTTGTAATTCTTAAATAATTATTTTCAAAATCTGGAACACAAAGTTCACGTTTAATTTCAGTTGCCCTCTGTTGCTGTCTGTGGCCTCAATTTTGTTTTTATTAAAGGAAAAGCATGTTCGGTTGAGTTGGGTATCTTATTTAAGAATACCGTGTTCTGCTTTATTGTCTGAAGAAGCTCTTGATTTGCCTTTGCTGCATGTTTTTGGATCATTATTCATTTATTTATTTATTTGTACTGTGAATTTGCCTTTCTGAGTTTTGCTGCATTTGACTGAAACTGAACAGAGAACATTATTCTCTACACATTGTCTTGCCACTTATACCAACAGTCACTAACACCAGAGAATCATGTCTGCCATGTTTGTGATGTGATATGATGATGTGGTATTGCCGTTTTATTCCCTGTCCATCATTTTAGTAAAAGGGAATGTTGGTTGCATTTGTACAAATCTTGTTTTAGACCTGGGTATTGTTAGGCATGCCAAATGGATTCCATCCTGGACGAGCTCCCAATTTTGTTACGTATGCCGAATGGATTCTATCGGACGAGCCCCCAATTTTGTTACGGATGGAATCCAGAAGTAAATTGCCCGGTGAAACCAGTAAAGCACAACAAACCACGACACAAACCACACACATTTTAATAATATAAACAAAGTAAGGCAAAATAATACTTACAGCTTAAAACTAAACAAAATACAAATTAAACAAAGGGTCCCGTGGTCACCAAGCACCTGCAGCATGGTAAATTTGGAAGAGGCACGCGCTGGCGGGAAAAAGGCTTGGAATCCCGTGTATCGAAGGAAACAAATGATTGAAATCCTCGTGTTGGCTGTGGATGAACGTGGATGATGGACTTTGGCGATGAAGTCCCGAACGAAGTTTCCATGATCCGCCTTGTGTGATGCGTTTCCTTAGAGGACCTGCGCGCCGAAGAGCCTCAAAGACGCTGGACAAGAAGGGAAGAGACTGGAGCCAGTCGGCACCAGGTCCTTAATATAACCTCCCCAAATTTCTGGAAAGTTCCATTCTCAAAGTTTCTGAATCACCTGACCCGCCACCAGGGCGCATACAACCAGGTCCATCTCAAAGGCCCCCTTACATCTGAGTCATACCATGTGACACTAGTGACAGGACACTCTGAATTTAATCATGTACACCGTTTACACACTCACATTTATATACATTCCCCTAACAGTATGCATTTTATCAAAGCCCAGTCTGAACTTTTTGCATATCATTGCTTTGCATCCTGAGGTAAACTCAATAATTACACACACATCTTTTGAATGTATACTTTGCCAGTCATAAGCCGACCCCACCAGCAGGGCTCGTTTTTGGTTGAGAATGGGTTAATTTCTTTGATAGTTCAGTTGTCATTGTGGTCTTTCAGGCTTTTTGTTTAGGCTGAGCTCTTCAATGTATGTATTCCATAATTTTTAAATTTTGTAAGGTTTTTGCTCTCTCTCTCTCTCTCTCTCTGTCTCTCTCTGGAATTATTTCAGTGTAACAAGGGTCTACTTTCCTTGAATTCAGATGTCTTTCGAAAACAAGTTGAGAGTTCCCACTAACAGCTGCTGAATGCAAATTTACCAATTGCTAGCATCCTATAATTCTATTATTTTAATGACATGAAACAGAAGCGGGCATAACTGATTATAAAACAGTCCATCAGTCAATTGTTCAATTACTCGTAATTCTTCATAAAGGGGGAAATGGCAGGATTTTGTGTAAAAATAGGTGCAGTTCCTAAAAAGTTCAAGGAAAATTTTTCTACGTATATCTGTTCTGCACCTCTGACTTTTTTGTTCTTTTTCTTATTTTCCTTTCGGCTTTTTTTCCCTTTCTCAGGGGTCGCCACAGCAAACCATCTGATTCGCAAGTTGTATTTGGCATAGGTTTTTACGTCGGATGCCCTTCCTGACACAACCCTTTAGCAAAAGCGATGCAGCTACTCTTGTTGAAAGTCAGCAATGGTTCTTTTACATGAACCTCTCACCATAGACAGTGAGAGACATGGCCAGCCTTTGATAACCCAGTTAGCTGCACTGGGGGGGACAGTGACAACCCTGTGGGGACTCGAACCCCCAACCTTAGGATCAGCGATCCTGCGCCCTATTCACTAGACCACCACTGCCCCCTTCACATGCCTATATAAATAGTGTATATAGTGGGGCACGCCTTGTGGCGAGTAGGACTCGAACCCCCAACCTTAGGATCAGCGATCCAGTGTCCTTTACCACCAGACCACCACTGCCTCCCTCACCCCTTTATATTTCATCAGTAATTTTTCTGATGGGCTCAAATCTGGGGATGTCTGTTGTTTAGACAATGCTGCCACCTAGTGATTTTATAATCAGACTAACAACAAGCCACAATAGGATGCTTCTGCAATTATTTATTTGCACAGTTTATTTTAATATCAGGAGATTTATGCAGAATTTGAACACTTATGTTTTGTTTTCTTTTATATATAGAGAAGAGTTTGCGAAAGTGATAATTGATATTGGTGGTAGGTCATCCTTTCTCTTCTATTTGCTTTATTTTAATTCATTACTTTGACATTACATGTGTTATGTCCGATAGATAAAATCTAATTGCATTAAATGCTTCAAATTTTGTATAGATTATGAAATGCAGGTTGCCATTTCTGAAGCACTCTGTCGAATGACGCCAAAGAAACTAAGGGAGGAATTGGCTGGCAAGTGGTTCAGCTACTCAAGCTTTGCTTCAACTTTTACAACAATAAGAGTAAAAGAGTTTGAAACGGTATGTTATTTAAGATAAATGTACCACAATATCAATAATCAGTACTGGCTTCAACATCTGTATTGTTCAATTATCATTAATGCCTTTGTATAAAAGGATTGCAGGATGTTTCTAAATGAACTCAACAGATATTATGGAAGCTCCAGAAGGTATGCATTTTGTGTTTTTTAATTTATTTATTAGTATTGCCACATAATACATTGGCAAAGTCATTAATATTCAATCTTTATTTGTGAATGTGGCACTCATCTTTTTTTCCTCTCTAACATGAACACAGAGTATTTTCATATCCATGTGTAAAGGCCTTTATAGACACTACTGAGGTAAGATTTCAAAGAAGAAAATTTTATTGTTTACCTTTTACTTTTATACCCTCAAAGTGGTAAAGTCTATTGGGCTTTTTACACCCGAGCCATAGCGGCTTATCAGGCCGGTGCTTATCCCCGGTTTCCGTAGCATGAAGCAACCAGGAGTTCAACTCCTCCTGGATGGGACGCTAGTCCATCACAGGTTACCTTCCCAGTATATTTTTACTGGTACCCATTTATACTGCTGGGTGAACAGATGCACACTTGTGGTTAAGACCTTGCCCAGGGGTCTTAGCACAGTGGGGGTCTAACTGGGATTTGAACACGCAACCTCCCGATCATGAGCACAGCACCCTAACCACTACACCACCGGCCCACACTTTGAGGGTATACTTCTTAATATTAAGTGATTATGATATCCTGTTGCTGCAACTTTTGTTTGTTTGATTGCCTTAGTTGTTTAAACCCGAAGATGAACTTCTGCAGAAGTTTTGGATCGACTTCAACATTGGGACATCTTGTATTGGCTTCTATGTAAATGACCCACAAGTAAGTTTTGATACAAACCTATTACCCAATTATGACAATTAAAGGAGTACAATTTTACAGTAATTTTGGATAAAGTACTGTCTATTCATACGAATAAATTTTAGTCCTGAACATGACTGCAGTGAAACCTCAGGTGCTTCCCAGAAGGATGTTTTCAGTTTCCTGGAACACCAAGGGTGCAGAAAAATAGAGAACTAATTCTATGGACAGTATGTGTGAATATACTGGTAATGTATGAATTGTGAGAATATAATTAGCTGGAAAATATACAGGCTTGTGAGATTTTGGACAAAAGTGAGCTTCAATTTTTATCTGAAATATTTTCTGAAGCAAGATAAGTACACATGTATGAAAACATATCCAGTGGGAAAGTAAATATAAAATTGTGGTGTGGTAGTGTTTTGCACAAAGGATGTTTAAATTAGTATGATCAAGGAACACTTCCGTGTTCCTAACATAGTGCTTATCAATTATTTTCTGTGGCGCCCCCTCTAGGAAGAAAAAAAAAATTCTCCAACCCCCACCAAAAAAAAAAAAAAAAAAAAAAGAAATATAGTTCAACTTACAATTAAGAAAAACTTCATTTAACATTGTTTTTAATCTGTAACAGAAGATATTTAAAGTGCACTAATGTGCATCAAATTAGAAAAAAATACATCCTTATTTAAACGCATTCAACTTATTTATGTCTTAATATCTCCATCTCGCTCCACCTTTCTCTTTGTTCCTCTTAGAAATTTTTCCGCGTTGTCTCCTGAGCGGTTGTTTACTGCACTTAATATTTTTTGCTCGTGCGAAAAACCGCTACAATTATAGCACGACAATGAGAGCGCCACTGCCAACGAGTGGAGCGGAGGTGCAATTACACTTAAATCTCGTATACTATTCCAGAAAAGCATGTTGCCCAGGGTCATAACCCAGAAGTCATGGGATGACTTGTCTGCCTGGAAAATAAAGATGCAGCCACAGATTAAAAAAAAAAAATCCTGTCATCATAAACATTATAAAGATTGACAAGATGGATACCCTGAGAAAACTTTGAAAATAACCATTAAACTCTATAGTAATTCAATCCTAAGTGAGGTTGATTAATCTATTTACAGGAAACTTTGTGGGAACTTATTCATTTGCCTAAGGAAGCTGTCAGTTCATACAAACTGAATGGTAAGTTAAAAGCACCATCATATATGGCCCAACAAAAAGTTTGCATAAAAACCGTCATGTATTATAGTTAACATTTGTGCGTGTGGATCTTTTATATATCTTTTTTGTATGCAAAAGCAGCTAAATAAAATTTTTCCTTTTTCTTATTAGAATGTGACGATCAGAAGATCCTAAATATTCAGATGTCATGCCCTGTCTTTCATGGAACAATCACAGGGAAAATGGTGCAGATTACCTTTGACTCCAGGCACGACATTGAAACTGCTGTGAACAAAGTCTACGCTGGAGGAGCTGAGACGGAGGTTTACTGGCTTTTTGTAAATGTGGATATGGGATTAATAATACACAAATATACATAAGCTTATGATGGATAATGTGTCGTGCCACATCTTTTGATACCAGAATAAATAAACTACTTACTATCAATCTTGGAAATAAGAAAATTGTTGGGATGTGAAATATCTATTTAAATCTAAGTAATTAATATATTTGTTTAATGGTAATTACGCATATTGTTTTTGCTTTAATGATGCAAAAAAAAGCCTTTCTGATATTACAATAATAGAAAGTAGAGATATAGAGGAACATAATAAAAGTATATTTATTAGTAAAAGTATATATTTAATTCCATAGAGAGTGTTATTGTGCTATAGCCAAATAAAAATGCATCAAAACCGTATTTTGTCATGAAAAGCACCCCCTGTACAAAAGTGTTCAAACTAAGTCACTGCCATTTATCTATATTTACAAAGGAAACATCCCCACGTGAAGGAGGCAGTGGTGGTCTAGTGATATAGCGTGCTGGATCGCTGATCCAAAGGTTGGGGGTTCGAGTCCCACTCTCCACAAGGTTGTCCCTGCCCCCAGTGCAGCTAACTGGGTTATCAAAGGCCGGCCATGTCTGTCACTGTCTATGGTGTGAGGCATGTAAAAGAACCATTGCTGACTTTCGACAAGAGTAGGCTGCAAAGCCGTCGGCGTGTTTCCGCATTGCGATGGCCTGGCGAGCTGTCCAGGATGTACTCTGCCCTCACCCGGAGTTGACTGGGATGGCCGCCAGCCTCCCTGCGACCCTAATTGGGATTAAGTGGTTACAGAAAATGATGATTAACTGAGGTCCCCACATGCCCAAACATCCATGAATGAGCCAGGATTAATTCGGTCCCTGAACGGAGCACAAAATTAAAAAGTGGCATTTTAATCCAGCCTTGAAAATCCAGGCATTTTTAAAAAAAATACTACCTGATGTTCCATATACCACGAAATCACAGAGGCTGGCTGAGATTGCACAGAGATAAAGTTTTAAATAAAAAACAACTTTAATGTTTTGCAATTTTGGCCCTCAGGATTCTGCTCCAGAAAAGGGTCACTTTTTTTTTTTTTTTTTTTTTTTTTTTTTCCTTCCCCAAAGTAGTAAAAAAAAATTGTCTGTTGAGGCAATATATGCACTCCCACAAAATAAAATGGTATGAATCAGAGGAGGTGATCAATCCCACACTGGGAGATTCTTTGAAAAATTGGCTTTTAATTTTAAAATGTTATTCGTGAAAAGTTCGACAGCTATTTACACTTTTTTTTTTTTTTTTTTTAACACACCTGAGCCTAGTAGCTCATCAGGCCGGTGCTTATCCCCGGTTTCCATAGCATGAAGCAACCAGGAGTTCAACTCCTCCTGGATGGGACGCTAGTTCATCGCAGGTTACTTTCCCAGTATATTTTTACTGGTACCCATTTATACTGCTGGGTGAACAGAGGCACACTTGTGGTTGAGACCTCACCCAGGGGTCTTAGCACAGTGAGGGTCTCAGTGGGATTCGAACTCACAACCTCCCGATCATGAGCGCAGCAGCCTGACCATTACACCACCGACTCCATATCTACACATAGATGTGTTAAACCACTAAGATGAAGAATATTTGCATAATTTGTTTTCAAATGCTACCATATAAGGCTACATAATATCAGACAGGAAGTTACTTTCATTAAAAAAAAAAAAATGGCTTTAAGCTTGGCTTGTATAAACAAACAAAGAATTACAAGCTCAGAAAACAAAGGTTGTTTTTTTTTGGGGGGGGGGTTTCCCTCAAATATTCTAAAATGGAAAGGAATCATTAAATCGTGTGCGAGATAATAGGAATATACCTTCTGCTCCCCCTTTTTAAAAAGGGAAACTACCATCCTGGGTTGCCAATCCAGAGGAACAGAGCCCAACAACCAAGGAGCTTTTTGACTGGCTCAGCGACCTCGGCCCCAGAAATGGGCAAGATCCCCACCCAAACCCCCAGAGACTTCCTCCTACACGGAGGGTGTGTTTGGTCGGATTGGGGAAGGCCTCAAAGTATTCTTTCCCCTTCCTGAGGCATCCAGATAATGGTCCAGGTCAAAAGGCTTAAAATGAACATTTCTGAATTTATTTCATTTAATTTTTTTCTTTCTTTTATGTGAGCTCGGACTATTTCTGAGTCCGAAACATTAAACTTTGAAAGGTGCTCCATAATTCAATGATAAAAATTTATCATCCATTAAATATGTGCTGGATGTTTTATCATGACTCAGTTGTTGTATAAATTGTTTCTGCGTTTTATTTACAGCATCCTGCACTTGGTCAAGAAGACTCGGGTGTGTGAAATGTCACTATTTGGCCCAATATATATTTAGATTATTTGATATTTAAAGGATTCTACATATAACACATTTTCAAATTGTTTCTCATTCAGGAATTCCAGCTACTCCACCTGAAATTAAAGAGACGTTCACCAGGTATATATATCTCAACAAAAAATTATTTGAATTAAAAGGTTTTACTTTCTGTCACCTGACGAGAGAACATTTTCTCTCTCTCTCTCTCTCTCTCTCTCTCTCTCTCTCGCTCATATATATATGACATACAGTCATGTCCGAAAGTGACCATTTCTCCAAGTAAATTGTTGCGATAACAAATGTTTTGGTAACACAAAAATCGAAAAGAAAAAAGTAAAATTTGACAATTTCACACAAAACTCCATAAATGGTCCTGACAGTGATTGGCACCTTTTCAAATTTTTGTCTAAATTTGATCAAACATTTGATGCACGTTAAAACTCATCTTTGGCATGTAGCACGTGCTGGCAATATATAAATAACACCTGAAGCTATATGGAGAAATGTTGATTTAATCTTTGTGTTGTCTGTAGAGAAAATGGTACATTTTGTGGGAATATTGCAGGTGTGCTAACACGTTCAGCCGTGTGTTTGTGTGACACTTAACAAAAAAATAAACACAACACATTTTTCATGAGCCAAACTCAAAGATGGAAAACTTTTTCTATGTACACAAAGGACCTATTTTTCTCAAATATTGTTCACAAACCTATCTAAATCTGTGTTAATGAGCACTTCTCCTTTGCAAAGATAATCCATCCACCTCACAGATGGGTGTGTGGGTGGGTGTGGGTGTGGGTGTGCATGTATGTACATGTATACATATAAACAAAAGTCTTCAGCATTATTTTGTCATCAAGGAGTACAGATCACTGAACATCATTTTTATTCAGTCATGCATACTCTGTGTCTGCTTCTATATAACCCTCTGTATCTGCATGCTCTCTCTCTCTCTCTCTCTCTCTCTCTCTCCCTCCCCCCGCTTTTATCTGGAACATGTGGCATCTGTATTTTCCAAAATCATTATTTATGTACATATATCCATAGATATTTCATTATATCTGATGACAGAACAGTCTTCCACTTTTTCCTTTCTGAAAAAGAACAATAGGAGGGGTGGGTGGGTGGGTGGGGAGTGAATACCCTCCAAATGAGGTGATTCTTATTAATTATATATATTTTTTTGCCAGGGGTTGTACATTTTAGATATCAATTGAATGATGGGTAGGGGATTGGATACTTTTTTCACTCAATTAAATGCAAATAAAATTCATAACCTTGAAATGTTCAGAAAGCTTCCCCTGAATTTTTGGTAAATATTTTGTCTCTCTTGCTCTTAAAATGACCCTTTAGTCAAATGTTCATTCAGTTCATTTTCTGTAACCACTTAATCCTAATTAGGGTCGCGGGGAGGCTGGCGCCCATCCCAGCCAACTTTGGGCGAGGGCAGAGTACACCCTGGACAGCTCGCCAGGCCATCGCAGGGCGGAAACATGCCAACGGCTTTTCAGCCTACTCTTGTCGAAAGTCAGCAATGGTTCTTTTACATGCCTCACACCATAGACAGTGGGAGACATGGCCGGCCTATGATAACCCAGTTAGCTGCACTGGGTGGGATCAGCAGAGAACCATTTAGCTCCCAACCTTTGGATCAGTAATCAAGCACCTTAACACCGAGCCAGCACCTTACCACTGCAATTGTTATGTTCAGTTCATTTTCTGTAACCACTTAATCCTAATTAGGGTCGCGGGGAGGCTGGCGCCCATCCCAGCCAACTTCGGGTGAGGGCAGAGTGCACCCTGGACAGCTCGCCAGGCCATCGCAGGGCGGAAACACGCCAACGGCTTTGCAGCCTACTCTTGTTGAAAGTCAGCAATGGTTCTTTTACATGCCTCACACCATAGACAGTGACAGACATGGCCGGCCTTTGATAACCCAGTTAGCTGCACTGGGGAGGACAGTGACAACCTTGTGGAGAGTGGGAATCGAACCCCCAACCTTTGGATCAGCGATCCAGCACCTTATACCACTAGACAACCACTGCCCCCTTAGTCAAATGTTTTAGAACAATAATTTCTCACAAGATCAACAGAAGTCAAAACAATTTTTCTTTTTTTTGTATGTGTCATTCTTTTTCACTTTCAGTCTCATCACAGATACTACAGGTCGAGCTCGGGTATGTAGGGATTTTAATTCTTCTTCTTTTCCTTTTGGCTTTTCCCTTCAGGGGTCACCACAGCGAATGATCTGCCTCCATCTCTCCCTGTCCTCTGCATTTTCTACTCTTACTCCAACTACCTTCATGTCCTCCTTCACCACATCCATAAATCTCCTCTTTGGTCTTCCTCTGGCCCTTCTGCCTGGTAGTTCCAACCTCATAATCCTACTACCAATATACTCACTATCCCGCCTCTGCACATGTCCAAACCATCTCAATCTAGCCTCTCTGACTTTGTCTCCAACACCTCTTACATGTGCTGTCCCTCTGATGTACTCATATCTGACCCTATCCATCCTCGTTACTCCCAAAGAGAACCTCAACATTTTCATCTCTGCTACCTCCAGTTCTGCCTCCTGTCTTGTCCCCAGTGCCACTGTTTCTAAACCAATGTAGGGATTTTAATTGAACGGTATAATTTTGAGAACTTTTCCTTGTTGACAACTGTTTTATTTACCCCTTTTTTCTTAGGATTCCGTTGCTCTGCACAATTGGCCCGAGAGCCTACCATCACACAAGTGAGAATCTCTCCAGATTTTTATTTTTCTAAACAAGTATCACCTAATTGTAATATTTCTTCTATTTGCAGATATATGGTGCTACCAACAGAAGACAATTATTCACTAGTAATAAATTCTGATACAGAGGTATGTATCTATGTTTGTGTGCTAATCGTAACATTAAGATTATATCTTTAAAGTCATTAAACATCAAATAATAATTATTTTGTTGGGTTTTTTTAGTTTATAATTGACAGTTGTCACAACTTCCTCAAAACAAACTCATAACTTGCACTATATTTCCCATCATGCACCTCACAAATCCCAGTCACTCAGTCACATGATACTCTATTTACATGACTGCCACCTGCTCTGCACACCTTGATAACATTCCATAAAAATTATGCACAGTATTTAAGCACTGTTTGCAAATGTCAGGACAAATTATTGGTCCTGTTTCCTTACCAGTACATACCAAGCTTTATTTTTTTGTGTTGACTCTCAGTGTAGTTTTATCTGTGTTTGCAACTGCCATCTTCTGTGCAGTGTGCCAGCAGTTCCATTACATCTTTACATCCTTTATAGGTTCTGGCCTGTAACGCATACCTTTTGTGTTCCCTCCATATTTTCCCATTTTTGTTCTGATTTAAGATATGAAATGCAGAGAGGCGCCAAAAATACTGTATGATTTTGTCTGATTACCATATTTTCCTCTTAATCCGGGGGTCAGGTCAGCCTAAGCAATGAAGTCCAAACATCCCGCTCCCCAGACACTCTCTCAGCTGTTCTGAGGAACACCGAGGCATTCTCCGACCAGGCAAGAGACTTTGCCCATCTTGTGTGTTCGGAGTCAACCTGGGAACCTCGTCCCTGTTGGAAATGCCCAAAACACCACACCAGGGAGGCATCAGTAGGCATTCTGACAAGATGCGCGAGCCACCTGAACTGGTTCCTCACAACGCAGAAGGGCAGCGGTCTACTCCGAGCACCTGATGGCTGAGCATCTCATCGTATCACTCAGGGCTGCCACCCTGTGACGGAAGCTCATTTCAGCCACTTGAATCCGTGATCTTGTTCTTTCAGTTACTACCCAAAGCTTGTGACCATAGGTGAGGGTTGGAATGTAGCTCGAATAGTAAATTGAGAGCTTTTTCTATTGGCTCCCTTCACCATAATGGACCAGTAAAAGCTTCGCCTCACAGTCTTCTCTAAAGCCACAAAAAACACATGGACAGATTGTGAAAACTTTGATTTCTAGGATCCCGTAGAGTATATAGAACTGGTTGAGTGTGCCACGGCCAGGGTGAAAACCACACTGTTCCTACTTAATCCGATGTGCAACTATTGTTCGGATCCTGCTCTCTAATGCTCCTGCATAGACTTTCCTGGGTAAGCTGAAGAGTGTGATTCCATGGTAATTAAAACACGCTCTTCTTAAAAAGGGGGATTACCACCTGGTTTTCCAATCAAGAGATATGGCCACAGATGACCATGCAATGTTGCACAGACATGTGAATCAAGACAGTCCTACAATGTCCAGAGCCATGATATATTCAGGGTGGATGTCATCCACCCCTGGAGTCCAACCACCAAGGAGTTTTTTTTTTTTACTGCATCTGTGACCTCAGCCACAGCAATGGGTGGACCCCCATCCAAACCCTCATGGTCCACAGAATGGGGTTTGTTGGTGGGATTGAGGAGGTCTTTGAAGTATTCCTTCCACCTCCTAATATCCCCTCAAGTCGACATGAGCAGCTCTCCACTTCCACTGTAAACAGTATTTGTGGAGAACTGCTTCCCCTGCTGAGGCATTGGATGTTGCTCCAGAACCTTTTTGAGGCCAACCGGTAGTGGCTTTCCAGGCACTCGCCTTCCATGCCTTTTTTCTTCACCTCCCACGAGATTTTGCATCAGCAACAGCTCAGGCTGCAGCACATTTGGCCTGCCGGTACTTGTCTTCTGCCTCTCAAGGCCTACAGGCCAATAAGACGCGACAGGCCTCATTTTTATTATTTTTTTATTTATTTATTTATTTTTTTTTACCTGGACGGCCCCCTTTATCACAAGTGTCCACCAGCACGTTTGGGCGTTACAGCAATGACTGGTACCAATGACCTTGTGGCCACAGCTGTGGGCTGCCACTTCAATAATATAAATACAAAACAGTGGCCCATTTGGATTCTATGTTCTCTGCCTCCTTTGGGGTGCGGCTGTATCTCTGTCAGAGGTGGGAGTTAAAGGCTTCTCCGACAGGAGTGTCTGCTAAATCTTCCTAGGAGACCTAACTATATGCTTGGGCCTGCCAGCTCTAGAAGGCGACCTCACCTGTCATCAGACCCAGCTCACTGCTAGGTGGTGATCGGTTGACTTCTTAGCTACTCATGTCACTTTAGTGTCCAGAACGTGTGGCCGCAAGTCCGGTGATACGCCTACAAAGTCGATCATCAAACTGTAGCCTAGGGCAGTGTTTCCCAACCTTTTTGAGCCAAGACACACCTTTTACATTAGAAAAATCACGAGGCACACCATGGAACAAAAATGATACTGCCCTCTAGCAGAACAGCACTGTTACTACACACTAAGTGAAATCGGTTAATCTTCCACGGCACACTAATGTGCTGCGGAACAGGGGTTGGGAAACACTGGCCTAGGGTGTGTCTCTCTCTCATCTTTTTCATATTAAATACATGCACATGGTTTTGCCCATTTGATCCTTACAAGTAGGTTAGAACCATCTAGGATAGGCTGGTGACATTCACAAACCCGATACCCAAGGATATAAGCTATTTATTAATTTATATATATATATATATATATATATATATATATATATATATATATATATATATATATATATATATATATATATATATATATATAATTTTTGGGTCATGAGTGGTGGTAAAGTCGAGCAGTCTTAAGTCACGCAGGTTGTAAGTTGGCGATTTCCTGTACTTAGTTAAGAAAATGCAATGGGGTATTAGAAATCAGTCATCACCCACATCATTCCCTCATTTCTTCATCTATCCATTCATTTATTTGTCTACCTAATTAATCTTTCTAGGACCGCAGGGAGATTAGCATATGTGTCAGCTGACTCTCACAAAGGCGGGTTACATTCTGCTCTCCAGTCCACTGCAAGGTCAACATGTCCATTCAAACCCAGGGGTAATTTGAAACAGGCTGTTAGCCTAATATGCACGTCTTTTGGTCTGTAGGAGGAAATCGGAGTACCCGGAAGTTGTCCACACAAGCACAGGACATGCAAACTTTAGACAGGAATGCTTTTACAGAGCTCGGGACTTGAACTGAGGACCTTCTTAACTCAAAACGTTTATATAATACCAAGATTTTGAAGTTTGCCATGTAATTTTAGGGAGGATCAGAACATACATTTTGGAATTTCACTCGTGTAATTTTTTTCTGTTTGCATTTTTGATGCATGGGTTACTGTATATTAATTTCCATCAACATCTTGTTTATTTAGTGATTTTTCAGTAAATCAGGACATAACTCAGAACGGTGTATTTTTATTTTTTGCTCTTTTCCACCAGAAGGTGACACTATAATATTCATTGTAATGCACAATAGTTAAACTGGCTGTTCCAAACTGAACCGAGGTGTAAGTGTGAATGTGTGTGAGAAAATTTGACACATTTAACAAAATACTGACAATTTTGCTCTTCAGGTTTCAAAGGCTAAAGGTGCTGTCTTCAGTGCGTCTGTATCCTCCAATGGGTAAGAATTCTTTTGCACTCTACACAACGGTTTTAGTGCCGTGCCTTTAAGTACATTAATTGTTCTTTATTTGATGGTGAGTTACAATCATTTCGCTCTCTCTCTCTCTCTCTCTCTCTCTCTCTCTCTCTCTCTCTCTATAGGTCTGTCAGTTCTGTTAAATCCTTCCCATCTGTGCAATCAACACAAAAGGTTCCTGAAATTCTTGTAATTTTTATGTGAGCGAAGGGAAAATTTTTAAATGCTTTACTGATGTATTGCTATATAAAATGGTAATATTTTAAAACAGAGGAAAATGAAGATGTTTTACTCTGAAAGTGACAGTGTGTCACCCGGAAAGAGACCTTCACTCAAACACAAACTTCAGTGTGATTACACCAGGAAAAAAATAAGAATGAAGAGTAAACTCAAAGGTACATTCCTACAACACTAATCAATGTATTCATGAGCTCATATTACTTTCCATTTGTGGAGAACTTGAGTTTTTTTGTTTGTTTTTTTTCCCCTGAGTACAGAAATAGCTCACAGTAAATAGTGCACACAACTTATTTTCCCACTCTCTTTTCTCATAGTTCTCCCAATCTCCTCACCAAGTAGCAATGATGAAGAAACCTTTAAGGTATCACTCTTCATTAATATCAGACACGGTAGCTTTCTGATCAATTTAATGCCTTTTAACGTCACTTCAGTGAATGCAAACTGAAGAATATTTTATGAAAACTGTCACACAGAAAACAACCAGTCATTAAAGTATTTGAAGACACATTTTGCAGAAATAACATTAATGTTTGCTAATGTTACTTGCTTATATTCCCCATATTTCTTTGTTTTAATACTGACAATCCGAAGAAATCAACCCCAAAGCCCCAACTGCAGAAAGAGCGAGATGAAGGAATGGATGGGAAGCAGAATCAGGATCTTTCACACCAACCCAATGAGCCTATTCTGGAATCAAGCAAGTTACAATAAGTTATTGAAACATCAGAAATTGCATGTTTTATCAGTTGAATCGCACTTTTTTTTCTAAACATTTACATAAAGGTGACATGCTTTTTCAGTACTTGCTCACATACATGTAGGTATAAGAAATGCCTATAACAACATAAAAAGTCTAAACTTAGAAAACCTGGTATATTTCTCAGGGCTTTCAGAAAGCATGATTCATCAGAGTGTTCAGATTTGGCTGTTCATATGATGTAGAAAGTGGAGTTGGTAAAAATCATACTGCTCCTTCCTCTGGAATACAGTCTCCCATTGTTGTAGAATTTGGATTCAGGTTGCTTAACACAGAGGAACCGCCTGATGAGATATATATATATATGTGTGTGTGTGTGTATATATGTATATATATATATATATGTGTGTATATATGTGTATATATGTATATATATATGTATATGTGTGTGTGTGTATATGCGTATATATGGGTGTGTATATGTGTATATATATATATATATATATATATATATGTGTGTATATATGTGTATATATGTGTGTGTGTGTATATGCGTATATATGGGTGTGTGTGACTTTGTATATATATATATATATATATATATATATATATATATATATATATAATATACATACATATACACCCACACACACACATGTACTGTTTATATATATATATATATATATATATATATATACACACACACATATTTGCTCTACCAAAAAGTATTGAGCACCCTCCTACGGAAGGATCTACTCAGAAAATCATATATATATAATGTGTGTGTGTGTACATATATATATATATCTGTATATCTGTCTGTCTGTCTTCCTTTTCGGCTTTTTCCCTTTTACTCGGGAGTCGCCACAGTGAATCATCTGATTCGCACATTTGATTTGGCAGAGGTTTTTACGTCGGATGCCCTTCCTGACACAAACCTTTTAGCAAGGGACAGAAACACGCTGACGACTTTGCAGCTACTCTTTATGAAAGTCAGCAATGGTTCTTTTACATGCCTCTCACCATAGACAGTGAGAGACATGGCCTGCCTATATATATATATATATATATATATATGAGTCCTCAGTTATCTAAATAATATCTTTTTCTTGTATGTTCCTACATGTGTAGGCTTCATACATGGGTGCCACCATCTTGTATTTTGGACC
>CM045739.1:15070000-15140000 GCA_024760905.1 Plotosus lineatus
CTGCTCCGTGTGGGGTGGGGGGGTGGGGGGGGGAATCACTTTGGAAGGGTTAAATGCAGAGATAATTATAATTATAATTTCCCTTACAGGATTAACACAGTACAGTGATCCCTTGCTACTTTGTGCTTCAGTATCTGTGGCTTCAGTGCATCGCGGGTTTTTCAAAAATATTCATCAAAAAAATAAATAAATAAGAATATTAAGTGAAAATCGGGGGAAAAAGTTAAGGAAAATGCTGCAAAACAAGACCAATTATGAAAAACCTTCAAACAAAAAAACAACCCAAAACCCCCCAACAAAACTACTTACGTTTTTATGTGAGGTACGCATCTGTGTGTGTGCACGTGCATCTGTGTGCGTATTGATATTTTATTTACATCTTATGCATTATTTTTTGAATTTTTGTTATTATAAGCATTCGTAGTATTGAATATGTATTTATTGATATTATATACACATATACATGTACGTGTAGGTCAGTCGGAGGGGTCGATCCTACTTCGTGAAAATCGGCGGTTGCTTGAGGGGTCTCGGTCCCCATTAACTGTGGGAAGTGAGGGATTTCTGTATATCAATCAAAATAAATATATCTGTGCAGCATTTTTTTTTTATTTGTGATAGATTTCAAATGCACACAATGACCACTCAAAGATGGTTCGGTGTTCCACAGATCAAAAATATTTTCAGATCAGAAAACCGTCTTGCAGTGGATTGACAATTTCAGAGCAACAGGTTCAGCTTTTAAAATCAAATCATCAAAATTATTATTTGCACATGAAATTAAGTTTTAGGTGCAAATAATTTGTTTTTAATGGCAAATAAAAGAATTGCAGGTGTGACCAAAAAAATATTAAAATTCTAGGTTTATAGCTGAACATTTCCTTCCTGTAAAATATACCTCAAACAAATTATTTTAATTATTGGTGTATTGTTTC
Organism: Plotosus lineatus; assembly: GCA_024760905.1. Lineage (NCBI taxonomy): Eukaryota > Metazoa > Chordata > Actinopteri > Siluriformes > Plotosidae > Plotosus > Plotosus lineatus. The sequence goes on from CM045739.1 coordinate 15,070,936, forward strand.
TAGCTGGAAAATAACTGGCGACCAAGACAAATTTCTGAATAAAAAAATTAGTGGTACTGTACCTCACTTTACAAAAGTCTCACCAACCAAAAAATGCAGGTTACGAAACACATTTTCCTAAAATTTTTGTCTCTGTATATGAAACAAGTTCAGTTACGAAAGCGCCATCTTAAAAATTCAAGCATGCCATTCAAACAGTGCACGAGCTGGTCTCCCATCAATGGCATTCAAACTTCCCTCCCCACTGGCCTCCCATTGGCTAACAACTGAGCTGTCGTTCATGTTGCCTTCACTCGAGCGCCATCTTGGACAGCGATCCCATTTGCTAAGAGGGATGACGCAGCTGCCTCCCATTGCCTATGAGCTGAATCTCCCATGATGCTTTTCGGGTAAAGGACAGAATTACTGTATTTTTATGATTTATTTCTTGACTCAGGCTTTTAACCTTCCATAAACATTTGTAAGATTATAACTCTGTTAAGAACACACACATGCACACACATGCACACACATGCACACGCATGCACACGCACGTGATTTCCGGTGCAGGTGAGAAGAAGAAACGGGCTCGAGTGATATCACAAAAGAATATGACTGTCTACCATCGGTATGATATTGAAGCAGAAGGAGGTCTTAAAAGATTATGCTTTTATCATTTTTAAAGGGTGTAGGGGGTAGTATTGGGGGCCTTGGAACGAATCACGCGTTTTACATGTAAAATGCGGTTCAATTTATGTAAAATGCAGGTTATGAAAAAGGCTCTGAAATGGATTAATTTCGTAAGGTGAGGTGCCGCTGTATTTGAAATATTAAACAACGGTCTAAAGTGAACCAATGGAGGCGTGTGGAAGGATTTGTTTGAAGTATGCTTCAAAAGACGAGAACGTTCACTGATTGATCAAAAATGTTTTGTCACATTTTCAATTTGTTTATTTGCAAAGTGTGAAAGGGTGAAGAAGACTAATGATTCAAATCCGTTGATGTATAACTTGAGATGCTAATGGTATTACATTGAGTTTTAATTTGTTCTTTGTCCTTGTCCTTTTTTACAGGGGTTTTGGCAGTCGGTATCTGACACAGTAAAAGCATTCTGCAATAAACAGCATCAGAGGTGTAGTTGTAATATGCATTAAATATTATGAGTTTTAAGTATGATTTAGTATTTTTAATATTAAGTATGATTCTTAAGTATTTTAAGTATGATCTGAAGACCATGACGGATCGCTGCAGCCTCTGCTGTTAAGCGGTGCCTGTGCCGGTCCGTCGTGGTGAAGAAGGAGCTGAGCCGCAAGGTGAAGCTCTCAATTTACCAGTCGATCTACGTTCCAACCCTCACCTACGGTCACGAGCTTTGGGTAATGACCAAAAGAACAAGATCACGGATACAAGCGGCTGAAATGAGCTTCCTTCGCCGGGTGGCGGGGTTCTCCTTAGAGATAAGGTGAGAAGCTCCGCCATCCGGGGAGAGCTCGGAGTAGATCCGCTGCTCCTCCGCATTGACAGGGGCTAGTTGAGGTGGCTCGGGCATCTGGTCAGAATGCCCCCCGGATGCCTCCCTGGTGTGGTGTTTTGGGCATGTCCAACCGGGAAGAGACCCCGGGGTCGACCTAGAACACGCTGGAGGGACTATGTCTCTCGGCTTGTCTGGAACCACCTCGGTGTCCCCTCAGGAGAATTGGAGGAAGTGGCTCGGGAGAGGGACGTCTGGACCTCTTTGCTTAGGTTGCTGCCCCCGCGACCCGACCCTGGACTAAGCGGATGATGATGATGATGATGATGATGATGAAGAAGACCATGCAGCCTTTTGAATGCAGTTTGATTTGTTTCTATCACTTGTAGGTTGGATTCTATAGAGTTGCTTAGAGAGGGGGTTCAAGGACGCAAGAAGAAACCAGAGGGAACTGAACCAAATGTGGTTGGTATCACCCCGTCTACAAATTAACTTAAATTTTACTCTGTGCAATTTTGGGACGTGCATATATAACCTAGAGTACAAAACACGAAAAGCAATTATAGTAAAAACATGGAAGCCATTTCTAAGGAATTTCTATAGCTATACATGTGTACGATTTGAGTATAATATTTTCAACTTTCCAGCTAATTAACACACCCAGTTTTGAATGAAATGACACCCAATACTCTATAACTTCAAATCAAGTTGGGACAGTATATTGGAATTAAAATTAAACCTGAACACCATGTAAACTCTGCATAAAGTTTCACTCCGGTATTGCCCCAGATGGTAATAGCCAGGGTTTTTGCACCCGAGTCTAGCGGCTCATCAGGCTGGTGCTCATCCCCGGTTTCCATAGCATGAAGCGACCAGGAGTTCAACTCGTCCTGGATGGGGCGCTAGTCCATCGCAGGTTAGCTTCCCAGTATATTTTTACTGGGACCCATTTATACTGCTGGGTGAACAGAGGCACACTTGTGGTTGAGACCTTGCCCAGGGGTCTCAGCACAGTGGGGGTCTAAATGGGATTTGAACTCACAACCTCCTAATCATGAGTGCAGCACCCAAACCACTACACCATTGGCTCCATTTGCCCCAGATGTGCTGATTAAAAAAGCAAAATCAAAACTTCTTCTTCATTCTTGTTGAGTATCAGGGGAATCTATATTTGTGGGTTGGAATATAGACATAAAGTCCATTGGGGGATTTGCAAATTCAGGCCTATAGCTATATTGGGCAAAAGAACAGACACTGAACAGAAGAAGATTGTCGAAAAAGTACAATAGATATAAATTATACTAATAGTATTTTTGTTTCATGCAATTATATTGTTAGTGTAGTTTAACTGATTACTTCCAAGCAGGAGCATTAATTACACAGAATCATTATTCAAGCTGGATTAAATCAGAAAAATAATAAAACCTAACTTATAGAAATGGTTTTATTGTACAAATGTAAAATCTACACTTTATTGTGCATTTAAAAATGCATAAGTAAGGGACACATTGAAGATTTCCAGAGTTTTGGTTATCTGGGTAAAGTTCAGTGATTAAATAAACTAGACTGGAGTAGACAACACAGATTTTATTTATTAATTTTTTATTTTTTATTTTTTTTTACTTTCAATGGCAAACAAATAATGACTGAGTAAACATGGTTTACATGCATGCTCTTCAAACACTAGGCTATTCCTGGATACTGATTTTATTTAAAAAAAAAAAAAAATGAATACAGTCACATGTTGACCTCGGGTCACCTCAGGTTGATATCACCTGATTCAAGTATTAATCAATTATTTCACATCATTATCAGCTATAAACCGCCACAACTCGAATATGAATGTATGTATATATATATATATATATATATATATATATATATATATATATATATATATATTATTATTTTTTTTTTTTTTTTTGCGTTTTTCATAGTGTCCCAACTTGTTTTGATTTGGTGACGTAAAATGAAGAGTGCTTTAAGTGTTACGTAGTTGAGTGCAAAACTAAATTTAAATTTTGGGCAAAGTGTTTTTCACAGTCCTACTTCAGCAGTACAATATCAGATAGTATAAACATGTAAAAATAAAATTTGTATTGTCTTTGGTTCCTGAATTCTACATCTTTTAGTCCACAGAGGTTCCAGGTATAGACACCAGACTAAAGGAATGAAAATATCGTCCAACTGCCAGAGATTTCAGTTTGAAATGAAAATAAATAATAGCTACGATACATTATATTATATGTATGTTTGTATGTGTGTGTGAACATACACTTTTCCACACAGTTTGCATTTCTTTATTTAAACCAAATTAACAAAAATATAGTTTTTTGAGAATTCAGCTCTAATTGGATAACTCTTCAGTTGTAATATGTGCATCTGTCTAACAGGAAGTAAAGCAATTAAGAAAACAAAATGTTTAGAAACTACCAAAATGTTAAGACGGATATGTTGTACAATATTTAAATAAACACCAATTTGAATATCCACATGCCCTAATTATCTGTCTATTGGTGGTCCATTTGTATTTATATATGTACACACACACACCACAACACACAGTACATTTAAACCAAAGTAATGATGCCAAGATGAAGCCACTCTTTCTGACGCCATTATATATCACACACACACACACACACACACACACACACACACACATATATATATATATATATATATAATTAGTCCTCAAAAAATTAGCATATTGTGATTAAGTTCATTATTTTGTGTAATGTACTGATAAAAATTAAACTTTCATATATTTTAGATTCATTGCACACCAACTGAAATATTTCAGGTCTTTTATTGTTTTAACACTGATGATTTTGGCATACAGCTCATGAAACTCAAAATTCCTATCTCAAATAATTAGCATATCATGTTCAGGTAGTCTAAACCAGCTATTAACCTAATCATCTGAATCAACCAATTAACTCTAAACACCTGCAAAAGATTCCTGAGGCTTTTAAAAAACTCCCAGCCTGGTTCATTACTCAAAACCACAATCATGGGTAAGACTGCCGACCTGACTGCTGTCCAGAAGGCCATCATTGACACCCTCAAGCAAGAGGGTAAGACACAGAAAGAAATCTCTGAGCGAATAGGCTGTTCCCAGAGTGCTGTATCAAGCCACCTCAGTGGGACGTCTGCAGGAAGGAAAAAGTGTGGCAAAAAACGCTGCACAACCAGAAGAGGTGACCGGACCCTGAGGAAGATTGTGGCAAAGGGCCAATTCCAGACCTTGAGGGACCTGTGGAAGCAGTGGACTGGGCTCCAGGTGCCGCATCCCCCAGGTCAAGCCACTTTTGAACCAGAAACAGTGGCAGAAGCGCCTGACCTGGGCTACAGAGAAGCTGCACTGGACTGTTGCTCAGTGGTCCAAAGTACTTTTTTCGGATGAAAGCAAATTGTGCATGTCATTCGGAAATCAAGGTGCCAGAGTCTGGAGGAAGACTGGGGAGAAGGAAATGCCAAAATGCCTGAAGTCCAGTGTGAAGTACCCACAGTCAGTGATGGTCTGGGGTGCCATGTCAGCTGCTGGTGTTGGTCCACTGTGTTTGATCAAGGGCGGGGTCAATGCAGCTCGCTATCAGGAGATTTTGGAGCACTTCATGCTTCCATCTGCTGAAAAGCTTTATGGAGATGAAGATTTTCATATTTCAGCACGACCTGGCACCTGCTCACAGTGCCAAAACCACTGCTAAATGGTTTACTGACCATGGTATTACTGTGCTCAATTGGCCTGCCAACTCTCCTGACCTGAACCCCATAGAGAATCTGTGGGATATTGTGAAGAGAAAGTTGAGAGACACCAGACCCAACACTGTGGATGAGCTTAAGGCCGCTATCGAAGCATCCTGGGCCTCCGTAACACCTCAGCAGTGCCACAGGCTGATTGGCTCCATGCCACGCCGCATTGAAGCAGTCATTTCTGCAAAAGGATTCCCGACCAAGTATTGAGTGCAGAACTGAACATAATTATTTGAAGTGTGACTTTTTTTTGTATTAAAAACATTTTTTTTTTATTGGTCGATGAAATATGCTAATTATTTGAGATCGGAATTTTGGGTTTTAATGAGCTGTATGCCAAAATCATCAGCATTAAAACAATAAAAGACCTGAAATATTTCAGATGGTGTGCAATGAATCTAAAATACATCCAAGTTTAATTTTTATCAGTACATTACTGAAAATAATAAACTTTATCACAATATACTAATTTTTTGAGAAGGACTAGTATGTGTATGTGTATATATAATATAGTGTGTGTGTGTGTGTGTGTGTGTGTGTGTGTGTGTGTGTATGGTTTGGACATGTACAGAGGAGGGATAGTGAGTATATTGGTAGTAGGATGCTGAGGTTGGAACTACCAGGCAGAAGGCCTAGAGGAAGACCAAAGAGAAGATTTATGGATGTGGTGAAGGAGGACAAGAAAGTAGTTGGTGTAAGAGAAGAAGATGCAGAGGATAGGGTGAGATGGAGGCAGATCATTCATTGTGGTTACCCCTGTGGCGACCCCTGAAGGGAACAGCCGAAAGAAAGTGTGTGTGTGTGTATGTGTGTGTGTGTGTATGTGTATGATAATTTTGTATAGCCACATTATATGGTCTGTTAATAAAAAAAATTAAAAGCACTGACAGCAGAGCTATAATGATAAACTGACATTATGTACTATAAATACGATAAAGTTCTGAAGTAGATATTAAGGTATGTAGGATAAGCATCAGATTTTAATCTACAACACGTACCAAATGATATATTTCGGTAAAAAAAAAAAAAAATCACAAAGACATTGTGCTATTAGGGTAATGCCCAAACATAAACATACAGGGATCCCTCGCTACTTTGCACTTCAATTCATGCGGCTTCAGTGAATTGTGTTTTTTTTTTTTTTTTTTTTTTTTAATATTCATCAAATTAAAAAAATAAGGAAATCAAGGAAGACTAGGGTGAAAAGTGAAGGAAAATGGCACAAAATAAGGCCAATTATGCAAAAAAAAAAAAAAAAAATCCAAACCATCCCATCAAAACTACTTACATTTTTGTTAGGTGCACATCTGAGTGCGTGCGCACATGCATGTGTGTGTATTTTTATTTACTTCTTATGCAGTATTTTTTAATGTTTAATTGTTATTATAAGCATTTATAGCATTGAATATGTATTTATTGATATACATGTACATATATACATCAGTTGGGGGGGTTGATCCTACTTCGCGGAATTCGGTGGTTGCGGGATGATCTCAGTCCCAATTAACCGCGGAAAATGAGGGATCCCTGTATTTGTCGGAAAACATGGCTTGCTTTATCAACAGGCAATACAAAAACCGTTGTTATTGTTGTTATTATGTAAAAATGTTGTTGTTTTAATTGTTCTGATTAGTTTGGCAAGGCACTATGGTTTTGGAAACCCTGAAGATTTGAGTGTCCAAACATTCAATATGTTCCAGTATTCTAAAAAAAAAAAACTCTTTTTAGCTCCTTTCAGATTAAATGAGCTCAGGGCAATATCTTACACAGGTCCTTCGTAATTTACAAAAATGAATCTTGCATTTATACAAAAATAAAATGAACCACAGGAACGCCTGGGTTCTAGTTGGCTGCTTCCTAAGGATGGGTTGATACTTCCAGTCCTAGCAGTTTAGTTTGGACAATATCGATCATCAAATAAATAAATAAATCAATAATTACACCAGGTCCAGTCTTTATCAATTTATTTTATTTATTTTCTAAATCTGTTGCTGAGGATAGGAACCACTTTTCCTTTCACTTTCTTTCTCCAATGCCATTATAGAAATTCCGTAGTAAGGCACGCAAATAAGCAGCATTCTCATACATACAGAAAGAAAACATGATGGAGAAGAACTCTAAAAGGAATGTTAATGGAAACAAACGTTTTCTGACTTAAGCCGGTCAAAGGCGGGCCATGTGTCTCACGGTCTATGGTGAGAGGTTCACATAAAAGAACCATTGCTGACTTTCGTAAAGAGTAGCTGCAAAGCCGTCAGCGTGTTTCTGTCCCTTGCTAAAGGGTTGTGACAGGAAGGGCATCCGACGTAAAAACCTCTGCCAAATCAAATGTGTGAATCAGATGATTCGCTGTGGCGACTCCCGAGTAAAAGGGAAAAAGCCGAAAGGAAGGAAGGAAGGAAGGAAGGAAGGATTAAAAATTAACAACACAATACTGAGGTCTGATTTCTTTACAGTTTTTTTCATTCATTCATTTTCTAAGCTTGCGTAGAGGCTGGTGCTCATCTCACTCGATTCTGGGTGAGGGAGGGGTACACCCTGAACAGCTCATCAGGCCATTCAAGGGCCTGTAGATTTTAATACTACTGCCAATGTTTTCAGGTAAAAATATAGCAGTATATTGTCTTGGTATACTAATACTTGGTATCAAGTCAAAGAAAATCAATGGGATCACCCATTCCTACCATCGCTATAAACCGGTATGAGCCACGTGGTTATATAATTATGATCCACATGTAACATGCATGTCCAAGCAGTTGTGGAGATGCCAAAATAGAGAAGCTGGCTCGGACTGGACTTTTAGATAAACCAGAGGTCCAGCAGAGGGTTATTTTTTTTTTGGTAATTATTTAATATTGGGGAAATAAAACCCAAACAAGGAGCAACAATCAAACATCTTCCAATGCAATATATGATCTCGCCCAGAAAATCATGGACAAGTGCATTCAAACAAAACTAAAACGATCAGACAATAACTAATTTTCTCGAAGAAAAGAGGACAGAAATAAAACTCACAGAGGTGCAATTGGCATTTCCCCAGGACCTCATATACATCTCAGCCCTGCAGGACAGGACTTTTATCTCCTGAATTTACCTGATTAGAGGTGGTAAGGGTGGGTTTGCAAATTAAGACTAATTGATCATTAAAAAATGGACAATACGTGAAATTATCTTCAACTATGTACAGTAGGTTAAAAAGTTAATTGAATGATTTTGCACCAATATGTTGATTACGTCATAGATATTGATTGTACCACTTCTACACAGAGGTGAAATTCAGCACTAAAATCATTAACACTGTCAAGTCCTGAGACAAACAAAAGTACAAAAGGTTAAAAACAATACATTATATTAATACCACAATTACATCATTACAGTTAAAACAGATCATCCCTGCTATTGAACAATCATCAAGAGAAATTAATTTTATCGAGTAATGACTTGTCATCACTGCAGCTTAGGTTTGGCTCCATTAACGCAGGATGAGATGCCATTCACATGGGTTTTCATCATCTCTCTAGCTTTGTCATCTCTGGCTGGCTTTTTTCTGTACGTCTGCAACGAGGTGAAATTATAGTAAAAAAAATTAAGTAAAATGTATATGAAATTAACTTTTGCTTCATAAGTAGAATGATTAAATTTTTTTATTGTACACAATCAGAAGATAAAGGGTGAAAACAATTCACAGCATATGACTAGGAAAACAAATTACGGCAGTTTGATCAATTATTTTGTATTAATTTTATTAACTGTACTGTACCTGCAAATAAAAGTTGAGGAATAAGATGACAAGTGTAAGCATGTAGCTCGACTGAAACAGCAGGCAGCCCAAAGGAAACCCACAGGGAGACACCGCTGCACTTAATGTGTGTGTTATCGTTAATATAAACTGAATCTGAAATAAAAACCAGGAAAAACAGCAAGCAATAAATATTAGCTTAAATATTCCATAATATTATTCGTATCCTATGAACTATACAATTAAGTACAACATGATAAGACAGAATGTGAAACTAAGATTTAAAAAGTATTTTTATAGAGAGTTTGATGCCCATCAGCAGCTAAAAAATGCAACACACACTTAGGATGTGACACGTTTTCATCTGACTAAATATTGCTCAGAATCGGGCCTGTTCATTTCTAAAATGGCAGGTCTTGTGGGGTTTTCTTGCTATACGGTGGTGAGCACCTACCTAAAAGTTTAGAGGAAGAAAAAGATGGCTTTGATTCTAGCTGAACTGGCAGAGGGATATGGTGAATATGTGGCTGACGTCATCCTCATAATTCAAAAACGGTCATTTAATTGTGCTGATTATGTTTCATATGGACCAAAGTACACATTCCACCTGTCAACATGACTTTAAATTGCTGATATAAACTTTATACTGCTAATATAAATTATTTTGTTGTCATTACAGACGCTCCCCGACTTACATTCATCCATTTTACGGTTTTTCAATTTTACGTTTTTTTTTTTTTTTTTTTTTTTTTTTACAAAAAAAAAAAGTAAAATTTTGAGTTTAGAGATACCTACGTTGTATGATGACGCAATGACGCTGCATTCATTGTTTACAAACTACAGACTAAGTGTGTGTGTGTGTGTGTGTGTGTGTGTGTGTGTGTGTGTGTGTGTGTATATATATATATATATATATATATATATATATATATATATATATATATAGCATGTTACCCTTGTGTTAAGATGTTGTCTCTGTGATCTTTGTGTTTACACTGTTTTGCAGACTTTTGTAACCCTAAGCAAATATGGTTGGTCAGAAGTGTAAGCCTACTAGCATGGGTGCAAGTCTGACACCCAGAGATAAATTAACTATCTGCTCAGATTGGCACAATCTACCAGTAACAATGCATACTCAGTTAAGCAAAGAGAGTTGTATAATGAATAAAAACCGAATGCACAAATTACAGAACAATTACAGATATTTATTATCTTTTAGCAGCATCCTAAGAGTGTATACTTATTTTTATATTAACATTCATTAGGATTTGTACTTGTTCTTTGTATGCATCTCTTGAATAAAGTTTACTTACTTATACAAAAGAAAGAACTCGCCACTTTGCTGGGAGACTGCATCAGTGCAGTCTGTGTTCTAAATGAGTTCAACGGCACCCTTGTGCACTTGAAAGACCGGATGTCTGTATAACCCACAGCAAGTACTTTTGCAAGTACACTACTTTTGCAAGTACACCACTTTCAGTATTGAGCGCTTCACATATTGTAAGCGTTGATTGGCTGTTTTAAGCTTCACGTAAAGTAACTCGGGAAATAAATTACTTATTTGAAATTAATGTTGATATTATTTTACAATGTTATGTTTATAATAATTGATTTATGGTTGTTTTATGAGATATGGTAATGGCATTTATGGATGTATAGTACAGTATGCGTCATACGTCACACATCATATGTCACTGTAACAACTTACGTTCACTTTCAACTTACGTTCGGCCATCCGGAACCAATTAAAAACGTAAGTCGGGGAACAGCTGTATTTAAGACTACATCCAACACTGTCATAAGATAACCTAGATTTCATGTTAAAGCTATAGTGAATGGGGTGGCGTAGTGGTTATTTGATTAAATTACTACGAAACTTATTTTTAACTGCAAAATACATCACTTTGCCAGTCTTACCACACAGACTATTGTGCTGGATAAAACAGTCTTGATCCAGACAAAGTAATAATCATATGTAATTAATTAATTTCACTTTTATTAACGTAAAAGCATTTACTTTTGTGAAACATCTTTACTTGCTCAGCTGCAACTTTTATAGAAATGTACAGGGATCCCTCACTTTCCACTGGTAATTGGGACCGAGATCCCCCCACGACCGTTGAATTCCGCAAAGTAGGATCGAACACCCCCCCCCCCCCCCCCCGACTGACGTATACGTACATGTATATGTGTATATAATATCAATAAATACATATTCAACACTATAAATGCTTCTAACAACAATTAAACTGCTTTATGCAATTATTTTTGTAGCCTTTGGTGAACTGAATAATAATGAAAAATATTTAGATTTAATAATAATAATAATAATAATAATAATATCTTTCATTTTCATTTAACATACTCTTACATAAAGTATTTAGTGGGGCCGGTGGCGTGGTGGTTGGGATGCTGGGCTCATGATTGGGAGGTTGTGTGTTCGAATCCCAGTTAGACCCCCATTGTGCTAAGACCCCTGGGCAAGGTCTTACCCACAAGTGTGCCTCTGTTCCCCCAGCAATATAAATGGGTACCAGTAAAAATATACTGGGAAGGTAACCTGTGATGGACTTCCGTCCCACCCAGGAGGAGTTGAACTCCAAGTCGCCTCACGTTATGGAAACCGGGGATAAGAACCGGCCTGATGAGCCACTAGGCTCGGGTGGAAAAAGCCCAACTTTACATAAAGTATTTGCTGGATGGGGGTGCTACTCACCAGCTGGGCCTGTGTGAGATAGCGTTTCCACCACAAGTGCTTGTGCATGGACGGAATGGTGGACAAGCTGTAGTATGAGTACATCAGCACATGGATGAAGCTGTTCAGTGTGGGTCCAAAGAAACCTGCACGCAAATGATGGTACAAATCAGTAAAGTCAATTCCCTCAAGAAGATGTGGGTAATCCATCTAAATAATTTGTAAAACACATTTAAACTGTTTTATGTCTGTATGCCAAATTCAGGTGTTTACAAAATAGGTGGTGCATATAATGATGACATTGAGTTACTCAAGAATAATCAACTTCGGTTATATTAAGAACACTGGTACACCTGGTCATTTGTGCAATTATCCAATCATGTGTCAGGAACATATGTTTCTGTCTGAAAACATAAACGTGTGTACTTACTCTGTCCACACGGAATCCAGTTGAGAACACACCACCAGATGTTAAACATGGAGGCATGATGATACACATGCAGGAAGGTGATCTGATTGTTCTTCTTTCTTAGTACAAAAAAGATTGTGTCGAGAAACTCGATCAGCTTCGAGAAGTAGTACCACCACAATACTTTTGCTACCTGCTCAGACAAGAAAGATAGAGGGACAACAGCAGTGAATATGACCAAATAATAAATCAATTAATTCAATATTTATATAACTTGTGTATATTTGTATGAAAAAAAATAATATAACATAATACCTGTCTTTAAAGTGTATTTTGTAAATTTATTGTATGAATCATTATCAAAGACTGGAGAGTGAGCGTTGATGCTTAGCTTTATCTTAATTTTATAGAATATTAGTTATTTTTCAAGTCGAAGTACACTCGGCTGAACACGCCTGTGCTGTTGCACCAAAGCATTGTACAGAAACAGCTATGAACAAATTAAATAAAGTTCAGTCCAATTGAATAATTGCCACATCATGTAAACTCTTTTTTAACATGTTAATGGAAATCACATTAAAATATATTTCAATGTGTGTGTGTGTGTGTGTGTGTGTGTGTGTGTGTGTGTGTGTGTGTGTGTGTGAGAGACGGTATTCACCAATTAAAATGGTCCAGTTATTTATTCCTCTGCCTCAACAACATTTAGTGGGTCATTTAGTTAAACACTTCTTTAAAATGCAGATTTAAAAACATGAGGGTAAAGAGCAACATCAAACCAAAATGGCCCATGTTTGTGTAGAATATGTACCATTATACTTTATATGAGAACTGACAAGAATGAATGGTTCCCTTTGCAAGCTACTTTCTGTATGAAGTTGGATTATATCCCAATATTATCTTATTTTTACGAGACGTTGACTGTAAAAAAGTTTACTTTTATTTTTTCTTAACTGTTATTCAGTTTGCATTTGTACGCTGCATTAAAATCTCCTTCTTGGGGAAGAACCCCGTGCACTTTAATCAACCACATCTACCCCACTGACTGTAAACCATATCAACCCATCTACTCTTCCCTCAAATACATTACACTTTAATATAGGCCAGTCTATAAAGTCGTTCCCTTCTTTTATTTTATTGTTTATTAATTTATACTATTTATGTATCTATTTATTTATTTACTTATATAATATATATGTATGTGTGTACGTTTGTATATGTATCTATTTTTGCACCCCCTACTGATGGTACCTCAAGAGCCTGTAACAGTGAATTTCTCCATCGTGAGATTAATAAAGCTGTATCTTATCTTCTTCTTCTTCTTTTCCTTTCAGCTGTTTGTTCAGGGTTCGCCACAGCGAATCATCTGCCTCCATCTCACCCTATCCTCTGCATCTTCTACTCTTACTCCAACCACCTTCATGTCCTCCTTCACCACATCCATAAATCTCCTCGTTGGTCTTCCTGTACGACTTCTGCCTGGTCGTTCCAACCTCAGCATCCTACTACCAATATACTCACTATCCCTCCTCTGTACATGTCCAAACCATCTCAATCTAGCCTGTCTGACTTTGTCTCCAAAACCTCTTACATGTGCTGTCCCTCTGATGTACTCATTCTTGATCCTATCCATCTTCGTTACGCCCAAGAGAACCTCAACATTTTCATCTCTGCTACCTCCAGCTCTGCCTCCTGTCTTTTCCCCAGTGCCACTGTCTCTAAACAAAAGCTGCATTAAAATACAGCAAGAAAAAATTAGTAAATACAGCATGAAAAATATGTGAATATTTTGAACTTGTGGTGCTTTTCTTTTCTATACCCACTGCATTTAACAAAGTATTTTATCTGAAGCACTTGAAGTACCCCTAATTCAGACCACCTTTTACTGTGAAAATGGAAGAATGGTTCTCATGCATATTCATGCTTGAGCATGCCACTTGGTTTATGAGTAAATTGTCGGTGCAGGTGAAAGGGTATGCAATGATTAGCATGTTTTGATACTCCTTTATTCATTAAAACCACGTGTATGTTTTCATGTGTGTAATGTTTTTCTTTAGAAGAACCCTGATCACAGGGGTGACCATGGCCTTAGAGAAGTGGTTGGTTCAAGTAAGCAATGTCCTTCCATGTCTCTACCTTCATGGCTGAAGTACTTTCAGGTACAGCAGTATGGCAGCCCACTGCTCATAGTGTGCGCTCGCTGCTTGTTTGTGCGTGTTCACTGCTATTGCTGAGTTAAAAGGAGAGCCTTTCAAGAAGTAAGTGTATCTCATTATTTTGAAATTGAGCCAACCACAAGATATGATCCAAGTATATAAATGCATAATTAATATAATATAATTAATATAAAGTTATATATATTATATCAATACAAAAGTACATATTATATAAATTGATAAATCAGACCCCAGGGTCAAATGTAATCATTTAATGATTTTGCATGGTCAAAAGACTGGCTGGGACCATATTTGCATGGCCAAAAAAGAACCCTGCAAAAATGTCAAAATGACCAGGGTTAAAGATAAGAGTAAGGTTCAAGTACATAAAACCTCACTGGTGATCTGTTCCTCTTTTCCTCTTACATCAGTGAAAGCAAATGCGTATGTTTTTTCTCAATCTGTCTCTCACACTGCAATAAATCTTGGGCTACCACATCTAGAATAAATCAAATCTGTAAGTCACTGACACTCGTTTCAGCCACAGTAAGTGTCTGTGTCCTAGATTTAATTTGTTTATTTGAAACAACTCGGTTCAGACACACAAATATTCAAGAATTGCTTAAAAGCGGAGCACCCTGTCTTGTTTGACTGCGAATATTATTGAACTTATCCATTTTATTTAAAAAAAACCTTTACTTAAGGGGCAGTGGTGGTCTAGTGGTATAAGGTGCCGGATCGCTGATCCAAAGGTTGGGGGTTCGAGTCCCACTCTCCACAAGGTTGTCACCGTCCCGTCCCCCAGTGCAGCTAACTGGGTTATCAAAGGCCGGCCATGTCTCTCACTGTCTATGGTGTGAGGCATGTAAAAGAACCATTGCTGACTTTCGACAAGAGTAGGCTGCAAAGCCGTCAGCGTGTTTCCGCCCTGCGATGGCCTGGCGAGCTGTCCAGGGTGCACTCTGCCCTCGCCCTGAGTTGGCTGGGATGGGCACCAGCCTCCCCGCGACCCTAATTAGGATGAAGCGGTTACAGAAAATGAACTGAACTTTACTTAAAATGTCCACTTTTTTTTATTAGCATGGTTCTCTTGTCACAAACTGGGTTGCTGTTGCTCATGACAGTGAACATATGCAACCAGACCCGCAGAACCTCCACTATTAACTCTGTGGGAGTTTATGCCTTTCCTGTAAAATGTCCTCAGATTTTTTTCTTTCCATAATACCACACCTCATTTACTTACTCACACACTCATTTGTTGAACTGTTTAATAGTCAGGTTAGCAAAAAGGATGGAGAATATCTCCCCTAACTCTGTTCAAAGTCAGGCTATACCCTGAAGAGCTTCGCAAATTATCGTAGGTCACACAATCTTTTACTTTCACAGTCACAGCTTGGAGTCATTTGAAACACCCAAATAGCCTGTCTTTGGATTGTAAGAGGAGAACAGAATACGTGGAAGAAACCGATTCAAAGACTGGGAAACATGCAAACTTGACAAAGAAATGCCTGAGGCTGGGTCTTGAGCTCAAGACTTTCTTGTTGTGTGGTGGACATGCCAAGTACTATGTCACCATGATAACCACATCCGATATTCCTAAATTATGTTTTCTATACCATTTTATTTTCATTCCAAGTTCACATTTTAATTTGCTAGGTTGTGACATTATGAGTAAACATAACTGTTCCAATACTTATGAACAGTGATGTACAGTACTCTGAATGAGATTTGCAGAAAGACATTTGTCGTGCTTCTACTATTTTTCAAACTCTGGAACAAGTGCATTAAAACCTATGGGTGACTCATTCATGCAAGATTGGACATGTATTGATATCCCCACACTGCCATCCATAAAACCTCATCATCAGTTTATTATAAGCAATATCCTTTGTCACCAGCAAAGGGAAAAGTCATTGAACGAATTATCTGGTCACAATGGAAAAAATCTGGGGGATAAGTTTGTCCTTTGTTTGTCCTCTTTACAATACTGTGTAATGGCTCTGTACAGCCATAGTGTGTATATTTACATTTACATTTACAGCATTTAGCAGACAGTGTAATCCAGAGTGACTTTTTTTATTATTTAGACCTTTCTTTTGTTTTGATCCAGACTCTTGAAGGTGTCTTAAGATTTTGACACATCTTTGTGTTTCTCCTGGGCCTGATAGCATTATCAGACTGCTAGACTTCCGTATTGGTTTGCCCAAGTCTGTGATTTCCTTTCTTATGCACCATTTTCATGTTATTTCTCACGTTGCATGAGAAGGTCTGAACATAATCAGTCATCATTCTGTTCTGAACAGATTAATCCTAATTAGAGTCACAGGGAGACTTATGCCCATCTCATCTGATTCTGGGCATGAGCAGAGTCCAACCAGGATAGATTACTAGGTTATTGCTCTTTTTTATTTTTTATTGTTAATTTTTTTGCTTTGCTTACGTACACAAAACTGTAAAATTAAAGTTGGACTCCTGTCTAATTTGAACCAGAGCAAATGTACTCATAAACTTCCAAACATTTTGGATAATATGACTGTTCATATACCTTCAGTGAGAAATCTGGAGTGTTCCCAGTCATTGCTGACAAAATTTTTCAAGTGGGTTAAAGCAGTGGACCCCAACCTTTTTATCACCACGGACCGGTCAAATCGGACTTGGCAAATTTCCTGTTCTCGAGAGTCGCCACATGGGTTTTTTTTTTTTTTTAACGTTGGATGCCCTTCTTGTCACAACCCTTTTTTAGCAAGGGACAGAAACGCGCTGACGTCTTTGCAGCCTACTCTTTTATGAAAGTTAGCAATGGTTCTTTTACATGCCTCTCACCATAGACAGAGAGACATGGCCGGCCTTTGATAACCCAGTTAACTGCACTGGGGGGGACAGTGACAACCTTGTGGGGACTTGAACCCCCAACCTTAGGATCAGCGATCCTGCGCCCTATCCACTAGACTTATTGTAAATATAACCTTTATATAAAATATTATTATTATTAATAATAATAATAATAATAATAATAATAATAATAATAATAAGCACTCCATGAATGTTATTTTTCAACAATTGAAATAAAGTTGGTTGGGAAATAGAGCTTGAATTTTTCTTAAAAAAAAACAGGTGATGGTGCACCAGCTGGAAGAATGAAGGCTCAGGCTCAGTCTCACCCAAAATCCCCGCTATTGTTTGAAACATGTCCAGCACGCCTCTGTTCATGTGCCGTCCCCTTGTGGGTTACATTTTAGCGCTCAAATAACCAACATATACCCGAGAGAATCCAGTCATTTTTCAAAATAAAAGACTTTTTCAAAATTAAAGATCGTTCAGACACAGGTAATAAATAAAACGGAAATCATTTCTTCTGCGGACCGGTACCAATTGAGCCACGGACCGGTACCGGTCCACAGACCGGTGGTTGGGGACCACTGATGTAAACCACTGAGTGGTAAAGTGAATAACAGTACAGTATCTTCTTATAGTGTAACCTGACTTGAGGTGTGGTATATCAGGCAGCAAGTGAGCAGTTTGTTCTAACACTTAATGCGTTGAAGGCCTGAGTGACTTTGACCTGGGCCATCATAACTATCATCACTCGAAAACTATATTCAAAACCACAGCTCTAGGGGGATGCATTCAGTATGCTGTACATACTACCTAGTAGATAGTGGTCCAAGGATGGGTAAATGATGAACTCGAAACAACATCATGGGCATCTGACTAAGGCACAAGGACAATAAAAGCTAGCCTTTATGGTGTATTCTCACAGAAAAGCACAAATTGCTGAAAAAAATGAAAAGTGCATTGCAGATTGCAACATGAGGCTGGGTCCCTGCCGACCAAGCACTGTACAAATGCTTTGCCCATGTCCATCACTGAGAGTACCTACAGTGACCATGTGAACATTAAAATTAGTTTTTGTATCAATGAAAGAATTTTGTTCTAAATCATATGGAGAGCTGAATGCATGCGTATCTCCCAGTTCCCTGTAGAGACCAGCTCCCCCTGTCCAAGAAAGCATAGTTTTCACAATTCCAGAGAAATTTTCTAACGTACTCCAGTGGGTTGTATAAATCACCTATAAAACCTCATTGAGACTCCCCAAGGTGTGGTTGTACTCGAATGTCCATGACTCCCCAAACAAAAATGTGGTTTCGAATGAACTCAAGGCTATGGCTGATATGGGGTTAATCAAGGAATTATACAGCAATTGAAGCAGGCTGGTGGTTGTGATTCCCATAGCTGATTGGTTGTTCAAATTCTATGCAGTTTAAATCCAATGCCTACCGTATGGCGCTCACCAAATGAACTGCTTTATCAGTTATTTTATGGGTTATTGAAAAATTGGTCACTTATGGAATTGTCGCTTACGGCCTGACTGGTATTGCATTTACTCACTTGGACAGTGGACAAATGAACAGGGAGGAATACACCGATTATTGCATGCTATTAGTAATGGCAACAAATGGGGATCTTTATGTCATGATGGTCAATCTAAGTAAAGCATTTGGTCGTGCTCTTTAATGAAATCTACTAAATTGCTGACTATCATAAGCCCACCCTTTCACTGGAGACATTTTACTGATACTGTCTCTCTCCCTTTGGGCAAATTAAGAACCTGCTTCTGCTGTTCTTCGTCCTCCAGCTGGTCCTCTTATCCTTCCTCCCGCAGTTCCTGTTCTTCCTGCTTCTTTTCTTACCACGGTGATACCACCCACAGCACGTCTCCCACCTTCTACCTCTCCTGTCTGCTTGTGGCACTAGCGGTTGTCAATTACCCCAGTTGGAGCAGAAAACAATGTTGGAGATAGAGGTGTTTAAAAAAATGGAGGGTCCTCAAATTAAGAAAAATAAATATCATTGCTTAAAGATCAAGATAATCACTCCAATAACTAAATATTTACCACTGCCATATGGTAGTTCACCAATTCACCAGCATCCATTTATTTGTTTGTTTGTCTGAGCTGTTCAGGTTGTATTGTACCTTCACCATGAGTCAGCTAACAGAGGCTGAAGCTTTCTCGGACAAAGAGGTACACAAGTGAATGGATGAATGAATGACTGACTGAATGAATGAATGAATCGGTTCATGCAGTTGAGTTAGGTGACCATTCAATGATTTATCCAGCATTATGTGTGCTTACTTACCTGTTGCAATGTGGCTGTCATCCTGGGTGTGAATGAAAAAAAAAAGAATAAGAAGCCATGTCTTTTACATGGCTCTGCACGTCCCCTGCCAAATGTGAGTGATGTTCAAAACATTATCACTGGAATAAGTGATCGGTTGCTATGTAGCGTTTCTCACCTACCCTGATGTCACCTTCTCCAGCATCAAACAGCCCTTGACATTTTATTTTGTATCCTGCTGACCAGGTTGCTAAAATAAGCTGCCAAATGCGCACACACACACGCACACACACACACACACACACACACACACACACACACACACACACACACACACATGAGAGAAACAGATAAAAAAATGTTGAAGCATTCCTGCAAGTGCTAAAAATTGTTGGACACATAAAAATGCGACTTTTAAAAAGAGATTTGCCATTTGTAGAATTTTCTGTGCGTGAATCGCTTTGAGTTGAGAACCTCTGTATTCAAGCTATGTCCACCTCATAGCAACAAGGTCCTGCATTTGAATCCCAGGTTTGAGCAGTTCTGTGTAAACCTAGCATGTTCTAGTTGCTACCAGGTGTGAATGTGGGTGTGAATGGTTGTGTATGCCGTCCCTGTGATGGTCTGGTGAGCTGTTCAGGGTGTACCTCACTTTCTCCCAGTGTTGGCTGAGGTACCTGTGACTGCACTGTGGCACAGTAGCTGGAACTTGTGCCTTACAGCGTGAAAGTCCCGGGTTCAAGCCCTTGGCTCAGTGAGGGTGTTTTTATGTGGAGTTTGTATGTTCTCCCCATGCTTGGACAGGGTTCCACTGGGAGTTCCGGTTTCCTCGGTCTAAAGAAATGCACATTAGGTCAGCTGTATGTTCTCGATTAGTTGTGGGTGTTAGTATGTGGTGAAAGGTCACATCTGTCTTGGCCCTGAAATTGTCTGGCGAGATACTCAGGGTGGTTTGGAAAATGAAATAAAATTTAACGGATCTCAAACAGTGCAGTGGTGAGCACTGGTGGTCTAGTGGTATAAGGCGCCGGATCGCTGATCCAAAGGTTGGGGGTTCGAGTCCCACTCTCCACAAGGTTGTCACTGTCCTCCCAGTGCAGCTAACTGGGTTATCAAAGGCCGGCCATGTCTCTCACTGTCTGTGGTGTGAGGCATGTAAAAGAACCATTGCTGACTTTCGACAAGAGTAACTGCAAAGCCGTTAGCGTGTTTCCGCCCTGCGATGGCCTGGTGAGCTGTCCAGGGTGTACTCTGCCCTCACCCTGAGTTGGCTGGGATGAGCACCAGCCTCCCTGCGACCCTAATTAGGATGAAGCGGTTACAGAAAATGATGAGATCTCAAACAAAATAACTTTGGATTTGGAGAACTGCAAGGAAACATGCCCCCGACAAGTGAGATATTAACTGAAATAATGAATTACAAATCTCTTTCAAAAAGGAAAACCAGTAGAGTATGTTTTAGGTAAAATACATGTTGTGCGTGCTTTCATTTATATTTCTTTATCCTTGTAAACAAAGGTGCATGTGAAAAAAATCAGAGACCCACGAATGTACGTATTTCACCTAGCCGCTCTTGATAACCACAGTAACCGGCCTATCCTGTGTGAAGTGCATGTGGTGCTTCACCAGTGTGAGCAGTGGTCCTTTTCTCATCAGGAACTTGAGATTTGGGGGATTTTCCTTGTGTGAATTTCAACGTTTTTTTAATTAATATTATGGATACGCAAAATCAAAAAAGTTAACTAATTGGGGAAAAGATGCTGGTAGTTATCTGTGTCATAGTTAATTAGTCAGCTGTGGATAGAATTCGGTTCAGAAAAGTTGGGATTTGTTCCAAAATACAATAAAACTAAAATCTCACTGACTTACTCATTTGACAAAACACTTCATTCTTGGTTCACTAGAGCCTATCTCAGCTGACACTGGACGAAAGCGAGGTACACCCTAAGCAACTCACCTTGGCCACTACAGGGCAACACACGCTCAAGCAATCATACTCACACCCTGGGGCAATATGAAACAGCCTAATGTGCATGTGCTTGGACAGTGAGAGGAAAGCGGAGTAACCAGTCAAAATCCACTCGAGCACATGGAGAACAAGTTCAAAGTCCATATTTTTGGTCACAATTTTAGGGTCTCTGTACCTACTTTAAATGGCCATAACTTTAGAACTACAGTACTTACAATTAAGTTGTGAAAATTTTCCCACCATATTATGAACTTTAGATGTGTAAAAAATAAATAAATAAATAAATAAAAATCTGAGGGGGTCTGGTGATTACCGGGTTATGAAAAAATATACAGTGATCCCTTGCTACTTTGTGTTTCAGTTTCTGCGGCTTCAGTGCATCGTGCGTTTTTCAAAAATATTCATCGAAAAATTAAGAAATAAGAAACTTAAGAAAAAATAGAGAAAAAGTTAAGGAAAATGAACAAAAAACAGGGCCAATTATGCAAAAAAAAAAAAAAAATTTTTACATTTTTATATGAAGTGCATATCTGTGTGTGTGTGAGTGTGTGCGAGTGTGTGCGAGTGCGCATGAGTGTCTGTATGTGTGTGTATTTGTTTTATTTACATCTTATGCTTTATTTTTGAATGTTTAATTGTTATTATAAGCATTTATAGCATTGAATATGTATTTATTGATATTATATACACATATACATGTACGTATACATCAGTCAGGAAGGTCGATACTACTTTGCAGAAATCAGCGGTCGCAGGGGCGTCTCGGTCACCATTAACCACAGAAAGTGTGGGATCCCTGTATTCAGAAGCTTCAAACAGTCGGATATTTCTACCCTTGTGGGGTCTCAACCAAAATATTAAACGTACACAAACACAGTTTTTTATTTGTTATTTTCTTCGCTGTCACTTCTACAGGGTGACCCAAATAACATCCCACATTTTAAAGGTGTATAAAGAAATACAAGTTAAAAATAATTAAGTTCTTATCAGCACACATGAAACTTAATGAGCTAGAAACAACCGTGCTAAGGTCTGCTGGTAGCTGAACCCCAACCACCCTCAGTCGCCAATACGGTGTGGTTGGGAGCAGGGCTGTAGTTGGGCGTACACGCGAGTATACGCCATATACTCACTTATTTTAGCAAGC
The DNA here is from genome assembly GCA_024760905.1 of Plotosus lineatus. Lineage (NCBI taxonomy): Eukaryota > Metazoa > Chordata > Actinopteri > Siluriformes > Plotosidae > Plotosus > Plotosus lineatus. Next base: position 15,093,375 of record CM045739.1, read on the forward strand.
ACGTAGCGTGTACACACTTATTTTCTTTAAATATTGATTTGTTATTTGGGGGCAGTGGTGGTCTAGTGGTATAAGGTGCTGGAATGCTGATCCAAAGGTTGGGGGTTCGAGTCCCACTCTCCACAAGGTTGTCACTGCCAGCCCCCCAGTGCAGTTAACTGGGTTATCAAAGGCCGGCCATGTCTCTCACTGTCTATGGTGTGAGGCATGTAAAAGAACCATTGCTGACTTTCGACAAGAGTAGGCTGCAAAGCCGTCAGCGTGTTTCCGCCCTGCGATGGCCTGGCGAGCTGTCCAGGGTGTACTCTGCCCTCGCCCTGAGTTGGCTGGGATGGGCACTAGCCTCCCCGCGACCCTAATTAGGATGAAACGGTTACAGAAAATGAACTGATGAACTGATTTGTCATTTGTCTCGGGTTGTAATCATGTCACAATTGTGTTTCTGTACTCTATCTATGATCATTCAATGTAGAGAGCCCGGTGTAATAAGAACCATGCCACAATTGAGCAGTGCGGATTCTCGTTAGGAAGCAGTTCTCGAAGCAGCCTCATAGTATACCCACTTATTTTTTTATCACTACAGCAGTGGTTGGGAGTTCTCTGTGCATTCACAATTGAAGCAAACAACTCGTTCATGTTCGCAACACAGATGGCCTTTCGAAGAAGGTTCAGGATTCCACGAAACCATAATGTTCTAGATCAGAAAACAATCTGGGAGTGAGTTGAGAATTTCAGAGCGACAGGTTCAGCTTTGAAAAGAAAACCCACCTGGATGACCTAGGAACACTTATACAATTGAGAATATTGAAGCATTGCGGCAATTTATTGTGTGGTCACTGACATATTCTGCGCAGAAGCATGCTTCAGCTGCGCTTCAGCTTCTGCAAGGAGAATCTTCAACAAAGACATCCATTTTCCACCCATACAAAACTCCATTAATTAATACTATAGAGTTAATACAGTAAATTTCACATTTCAAAATAATAGTTTGTTTGTCTTCATTGCTTTGTTTTTTTTATTTTCCTTTGGAATGTCTGAGGTTTTATTGGGTCACCCTGATACTTGCATTATTAATCATGATTTCTCCAAAACTCTTTGCTCCACACATTGTCTTACCTCAACCAGCATGTACAAGGACAGCATGGTGACACTGAAATTGTACAATAGCAATACATTCTTCAGAGTGTAAGCTGTCTTGTTCTTCATGTACTTTGGTCCCAAGTAGACTATGAGGAGGTAGATGAAGGTGAGGACCAGCGTGGGTATGATGGAGTCCAGTAGCAGCCAGCCTCGTACTCTTGGATCTACCATCAAACACATACTAATAAGATTATGGTCCAAATAAATACGCCATTATTATTAGAACAAGACACAGCCATAGTAATGTACAACCCTGGCAAAAAGAATGAAATCACTATCATTTAAAGTCTATTATCACAAAATTCAAAAAGATCATAGACACATACCGCAGTCTGATTATATGAAAGGATAAGGATTGATGGGTCAGATTGTATTCAGCGCCGTGCATGTACACTGCTGGATTGTTGTGGGACTGAGAGAAGACCTAATAGGTACTTTCATCTTTTGCGCGTGTGCTTCGGTCGACTGTGCCCATGCAAGCTTAATGTGATTGACTGCTTTTAAAAGATTGCTGTTTTTATTTTAATCTGCATCAAACAAACCACAGATATGACACAAATTATTTTGTTTAGTAGCCATAGCGCAATGGCTTCATGAAACATATCTTAAACAAATAATTTAAAAATATACTTTTCTGGTCTGATTGGGTACTCAGACGCATATGCCTGAATGTCTAATTCGAAGATGGAGTGGAACTTCTAATCAGCTAATTAGGTCCCTGCATTAGACCTGATGGAAAGTTCCTGTCATATAAATGTAATAACTATCGTAATATTATGTTACTTTAGTACGATCTCTGTAAGTTCTCAAATATCTAGTAATAATAATAATAGCATGAATAAAAGATAGCTCATGTGAAAGGTGATGACTGACTAGGACTGAGTGCACACTCATGAACTGCGTGCAGAAAATCACACACGACTTCCTGCAGAATCAAAATTGTTGCATCCCAGTACCTTCCGCGTAGCTCACGTAAAGGGTAACGATAATCTCAGGCTTGTTTCATGTTTTTCAAACTGGACGGTTCATTTCCTCTCATTTGTCAATCCACTTAATCCTACTATGGTTGCTGGGAGGCTGGTGTCTTGCTCAGCAGACATTGGGCGAAGATGGGGTACACCCTGAACAGCTCACCAGACCATCGCAAGGCAACACACAATCATTTACACTAACACCCACAGCTAGGGTCAATTTGGAACAGTCTGTTTGCCTAATGTGCATATCTTTGGACCCGGAGAGGAAACTGCAGTAATTGTACGAAGCCTACACGAACATGGGGAAAAACATGCAAATTCTACACAGAAACGACTAAGTCTGGAAAATGGACCTTGTTGCTGTAGGGCGGACGTGCTAACCGCTACAATTAAAATGTTAAAAAACGAATACTGTATCACCAAAATGTCTTACACCTTGAAACTTGCCATAGTTCTTGTTCTATATCTGATTTGTGTAGGCCTCCGTCAGTCCCGAAGGACTATGGCTGCGCTCTGGCTGGTATCCCGGCTGCTGATACTCTCAAGTGCGCAGAGCCAGGGTAGGGAGTAATGGAGGACAGGCTGTTACCCAAGCAGCAAGTCCCCCCTCTCGGCGCCACCGGAATGATCCAATGGAAGGGCAAGTGCCGATACTACTGGGTTCCAGTGCCGCTGCAGGAGTTGCCAGAATATTACTGTGAACGAACTGTCTCATGGGACTCCGACTCCTGATTAGAAACACACTGACGGCTTAGCAGGTACTCTTGTCGAAAGTCAGCAATGGTTCTTTTACATGCCTCACACCATAGACAGTGAGAGACATGGCCGGCATTTGATAACTCAGTTAGCTGCACTGGGGGGACAGTGGCAACACTGTGGAGGCTCGAATCCCCAACCATAGGATCAGCGATCCTGCGCCCTAACTACTAGACCACCACTGCCCCCATATCTGATTTACCTATGCACTAAATATCAACTTCGTAAGTGATGTGTATTCTTCAGTGGCGGGCTATCAGGCCAGCAAAGCCTTCTCTCCAGGCCTAAACACTATTAAAAGCACAAACCTACATTTACAATTTAAATTCCAGTACAGTCGGCCCTCTACTTACGAAATTAATCCGTTCCAGTGCCTTTGTCGTAACCTGGAGTTTTCGTAAGTAGAGGCACATTTTACATGTAAAACACGTGACTCGTTCCAAGGCTCCCAAAACTACCCCATAAACCCTTTAAAAATGATAAAAGTACGCCAATTTTGTATGAAATATGTATGAAACGTGTTAAAAAGAAAATTATTTATTAAACCATTTTAACATTTTATTAACATATTTATTAATTAAACCATTATTAAACATTTTTATTAATGCACATACACACACACACACACACAACACTGTCTCTCTCTATCTCTCTCTCTGTCTCTGTCTCTCTCTCTCACACTCTCACACACACACACACACACACACACACACACACACACACACACACACACACACACACACACACACACACAGAAAACTCTCTCTCTCTCTTTCTCTTTGAGTGACGCACTCTGCCGAATGTGGGCTCTACCCACACGCAGTGTGCAGCCGACGGAGCTTTTGAGACGGGGTGTTGTATTTAAAGTGGAATTACCTGTTTGAAAGATCTGAGGTCCGGATTCAATATTAACTTGCTTCCTTGCGAGATCAGAGGTCTTTTGTCCCACGGAGCATTCTATGCACGGAACATTTGTGGCGCTGCCCACTTCAGTGCACAAAAATGCTTCGTGGTCGAATGCGGAGCTTTTAAGACGGGGCGTGGCTCATCTGGACCTCCTCAAATAAGCTGCGATAAGTACTCTCAAAACTCTCAAAACTCACAAAACTCACGATCCAACAGAACATCTCTCCTTTGCGCGTGTGACAAACAAGCTTATGGGTACAGTACTATGGAGATTCAGCTCCCTCCTGGCCAATGGGATTCCAGCAGGGCGGGATGTTGGGAGACAGCCAATGAGAGAGAAATTCGCGCATTGTTTGAATTTTTGAATGGTGCGTTTGAATTTTGAATGGTGCGTTTGGCGCTTTTCGTAAGAAGAGGTTGTTTCGTATACAGAGGGTGAAAATTTAGGAAAATGTTTTTTGTAACCTGGATTTTTCGCTTTCAGAGGTTTTTGTAAGTAGAGGGCCGACTGTATTTGTTACATTACATTATAGTAATGTTTTTTCCAAACGTCTATTTTCTTCATTTCATAGTGTGTCCCTTGGCTGCACTGCGTTCAGTGTGTATATGGATGTTACTTTTTTTGTCTAATCAGATTTCAGCATCAATGTGCTGCCATATAAATTTGATCTGGTCAGGGCCTTCATAATTAGCAGTGCAGGCCGATATCACTTAAACGATATTAACAATGGGGCTGTTTCTTTAAACAATGAGATGTCAGCTTCACCTCACAAGGCCAGTTAGTGGGTTTACAATAACGTTAGCATTTTATGTCTTATGATTGGTAGGTCAGAGCAAGACTAGCTGAATATTCAATTCAATTCAATTCAGTTTGATTTGTGGAGCACTATTTACAATTGGCATTGTCACAAATCAGCTTTACACAATAAAAATAGGAGTTTATGAGTACAAAGGAGTTTCAACATTTTCTATCACCCCTACACATGCCTAATGAGTGTCACCTGCAGTGGTAATAGCATGGAAAAACTACCTCAGCTGAAACAAGAGAGAAACCTTGAGAACAACCAAACCATGTAATGTACAAATTTATTCCTCAGAATTCAAATTCTGGAACACCAATGTCGTCTGCAAAACCCATTCGAAAATAATTACAGCCTGCTCCCTTAAAGACATCACTCTGCCACGCCCATGTTTGTGCATGAGCAAGATCTTGTTTAAACTAAAATGTCGAATACAAGGTGATTTCTAATTCTGAGCAGAAAATACAAAAAAGGGGGGAAAAGTCATGAATTCAGACAGAATTGCACGAATCAACAGGAATATTTACTGGAAACTTTCAGTTAGATTTCATTATTGACATGAGCTGTCACAGGTCCAGTCAAGCAATTATTCAATAGTTTTATCAATTGTTACAAGCGTCAAACCAATAGCCAATACTTTTGGGCTTAATTTAATAATTTAACCCATAACAGGAATCCCTCACTTTCTGCGGTTAACTGGGACCGAGATCCCGCCGCGATCATCGAATTCCGCAAGGTAGGATCATCACCCAAAACCCCACCCCCACCCCCGACTGACGTATACGTTCGTGCATATGTGTATATAATATCAAGAATATCACTCAGATGCGCACCTCACAAGAACGAAACTAGTTTTGATGGGAAGTTTTTTTTTTTTTTTTTTTTTTTTTTTGTGGGGGGGGGGGGGGGGGTTTGGTTAGGGTTTGTTTAGGAGTTTGTTTGTTTTTGTATAATTGGCCTTGTGTTCGTGGCATTTTCCTTTAACGTTTTCCCCTATTCTTCCTTAATTTCATATGGAACATTGAATTTAAAAAAAATGCGATGCACTGAAGCTGCATGAATTGAAGCATGAAATAGCGAGGGATCCCTGTATTTCATTATAAGCACTTCAAGAAAAAATGTTTTTGTTGAAACAAAAACTGAAGATTGAATGCTACTAATTAAAAAAATATTCACTGCAGAAATCCTAAAATCGTAACTTTCTATAAAATGTTTCAATACAACAGATTACACACAACAGTTGTCATGAACTCTGCAGCTTTTAATTAAAAAAATTCAAATGTATGTTTCAATTCACAACTCTAGCGTCCAACAGCTTTTTATTGTCTGGAAGCAGCCTTTATGTATACGAAATTGCAGTTTCAGACTTGTACCGCTCACTCGTTCTGTCTCCAATAAAGTCTGAAGCCAATTTCAGTTGATAGCGGGTAGAGGCAGGATAGATCCTGAGCAGCTCGCCAGAACATTGCAGGGCCAGCACACACACAACCATTCACATTCACACCTAGGAGCAATTTGGACCAGCCAGTTAGTCTAATACACATGCCTCTGGACTATGAGATGAAACTGGAGGAACCACATGCAAGCACAGGGAGAACATGCAAGCTCCACACAGAAACATCCAAGTCCAGGAACTGAACCCATGATCTTCTTGCTGTCAGCTGGACTTGCTAACAATCATGCCACCTTGTGGTAGTACTTGTTTTAGAAAATGCTAATTGGCTTGTTGTAGGGTGTTAGATTACTGATCTCAAGGTCAGGGGTTCAAGCCTCACTATCAACAGGTTGTCACAACTGTCTCCCCCAGTGCAGCTAACAGGGCCATGTCTCTCACTGTTTGTGGTGATATTAACATAATTATTAATGTATGTTATATGAAGTCAAAATATTTAAATATTAAGCAAAATTTGTGTTTTGTCATATCTTTGGTTTGCTTATATGATACAAACTTTAAAAACCCAGAGTAAAGATCCTTAAAGTGGTGATTCCATAATATTGTCCAAGGGCTGTACAATGCATTGACATGTAAAATAAATTACATAACAGTATTCCTTAGATTTCAGAGGCCTCAAGCAAAAGGAGGCCAAATACTAATGTTTACAGGTTAAGAACAAATACGTATGTAGTCCTGTCCTCTGGTTTTTACACCCATAGCATGTTTCAGGTCAACAATAAGTCAATAAATGTCCTTCTAACATTTCATATACACTACAGTCATGGTTTTGAGAAAACACAGAGGAGAGCTTTTTGTTCCTTGGTACTAATGATTATTAAGGAATGCATCACTGTTTAATTTTTTTCATTCAATATTTTAACAGAGGCTATGTTAATCAAAGGTGCGCATTCACTAGTATGAAGCCAATGTGTTTTATCTTCCATTATTAGTTCATTCATTTTGGCTAAATACAAACATTTAATAAACTACTGTATACTGGCTCACTGGTCTAGTATCTCTAATTCACCTGTTTTACATCTTGTTTTGGTTCTGTGTCTGTTTACAATAGCAATAGAGCATAATATCCCCATTTCACTGAAGCGCGGAATGCAATGATTGTGGCAGAAAGACATGGAACGCACTCTACGGAGGAGCTTCGGGATTTTTGCACGGAAAATTGGTAAAAAAACCCTACGGAAAATGACACCTTCGGAATGTTCACGGGATGTGCAGAAAAGACACGGAAAGATTGTGGTACAATGTCGGAATACATGCGTAAAAGCGCTCAGATTACCTTCGGAACCAGTGCGGATTGCAAAGGAAGACCTTCGGATAATTCACGGAACGTTCACGGAAAGCACGGAACACTCGAGGAACGACTACGGCACTATTCCAATTTAGAAGGAAGAGCTACAGAATGATTGTGGAACAGGCGGAATTAAGGTGGAACGTTCACGTTCAACACGGAATGACTAAGGAATGACAGGAATACCCAGCGTAACCACATTTCAACGAGGAAAAATCGGCAAAGATCAAAGGATTTGCTCCTGATTCCGCCTAGAAATACGCGGGATCGACCAAGGAAGCTCATTCTCTCCTTCATACTATATGTTTATAATGTATAATATGTTTATAATGTACAATAAATTTAAAATCTAATATATGTTCGTAATTTACCATATGTTTCTAATATGCAATATGTTTATAATTTACAATAAATTTAAAATTTAACATATGTTCATATGTTTAATATAAATAATGTCAATACGTTCCTTTTATTTGCACCTCAATCATTCCAGACTAAAAACCGTGCACATAAGTCCAAACCACAGTAATTATAACTTTAAAACTTTATTACATGAACAAGAAAAATAGAAAAAATAAAGTGAATGAACTGGAATAATTTATAGTGGAAGTGACTTCCTTGAGTGTTCCGCAAGTCTTCCTTGTGAGCCGCAACCATTCCGCAAATGTTCCGCATGTATTCCGCAAACCTTTCGTGAGTATTCCGTGGGGATTCTGTGGCTGCTTTTGACCATCCGGAAGAGGGAGGGAAGGCTTGTGGAACGGTCAAGGAACACTGGCGGAATAAAAGGAATGATCATGGAACGTTTGAGGAAATGATGGAACGTTTGAGGAACGACTGAGGAATCTAAGGGAACACTGTCAGAAAAGTTTTCTGTGAACGTGCTTTTGAACATGTTCATTCGCGAAAGATTTTGGCCTGCCGGAAGCGGAGGAATACGTCCGAAATCATACGGAAGGTTGACGGAACGACTGAGGAACATCGGAGGATGACGACATTTTTGCTTCCGCGAGTCTGCCGCGCTTCAGTGAAATGGGGGTATAAACGACCTTGCACATTGATTTATTTTACTGCCCGTGTCTTTCTTGTCTGTGCTGACGACCGCCATTTTTGTTATGATGTTCTGTATGCACTTTTGCTTCACGACAGTGATCTTTACTAATATAATCACATCCACTACAAGGATCACTGACACTTGTGTACATCGGTCAGCAAATAATAGATAATAATAATGATAATGGATTAAATTTTATTTCCCAGAATATAACACTGTATTTCATGGCTAGTTAGTACACCTGCTAAGTGAATGGGTCACTTTAACAGTATGAAATCTTAGGGTTGCCTGGAACTTCCAGATTGATTGGTGATATATTTGTATTGCTCTGTACTCTTGTTCTAGTGATTACATGAAACGGAAATGGGGTACTTTTAGTGACTATGAATATTAATTGCTCTAAAAGCAAGAATTTCAATGTAAATTTCTCTGCAGCCATTCATTAAATTTGGCTGTTAATTTTCCCCACAAGTCACATGGCATTCCAACTGGATTTGTATTATCAACAAAGCTTAGATGCGAATATGAACTTTAACACACTTAATTTTGGCAGAGTATTATGAGGTACAGTAGCATCTGTGTAAGCAGGGCTTTTATAGTGCGGTCAAACTTGTATGAATAAAAGATTCTTCTGTCTGGCATGAATTGCAGTGGATATTAATTTGTTGAATGGATGTATAGAATATGAAAATGCAAAGAAATGGTCACTGGACAACAGAGAGAATGGATATTTTAATGAATAAGAATGAGAATGAAAGGAGATAAAAAAAAAAATCACAAACCTCTCTCTCCAAATAGTTTATCCACTGCAGAGTTTAACCATGTGTCAATGGCATAGAAATAGTTCTGAAATGCACAAAAAGTGGGAAAAAAAATCTGTGGAAAATGCTTATAGGCTCTCTTGAGTCTATCTGATCTTCTAAAGAGAAAATATGTTTGCCAGAAGAACAACTGAGAGAATTCACTGAAGATCTGTTGTGTAAAATGACACTGATCATACAGTCGAGTGTCAGGTATGTGTGGACCTTTCTAACAAATGTAAAGGTTTAGTGACTTGTGTGTGTGTGTGTGTGTGTGTGTGTGTGTGTGTGTGTGTGTGTGTGTGTGTGTGTGTGTGTGTGTGTGTGTGTGTGTTAGGGTCACAAGGAGGCTGGAGTCCATCTCAGCTGAGTCCAATCTTAGGCATGCTCTATCCCCAAACAGCTCACAAAACTATTACAGGGCAACAATTCGGTGTTTGATATAAAATGAACTGATGTAAGATGAACAGCCTCTACAGAACTACTGTTCTCATGACCACTGCGAAACTCAAGGTAACACCTTTATTTTTCTGCTCAGGTTCAATTTAATATTTCCAATAAACTTTGCAAATGTATCACGTTTTACACTCAATCAGCAAAAAATAAATAAATAAATAAAAATGATAAGGAACATCAATGTTCTGCGGATCAATGTGTCCTTTCTCATTTTACAGGTCAGTACCCGTTCCTTTTTGCCTTTTTTGAGTGTGTGTGTGTGTGTGTGTGTGTGTGTGTGTGTGTGTGTGTGTGTGTGTGTGTGTGTGTGTGTGTTGGAGAGAGAGAGACAGGGAGAGAGCGAGAGAGAGAGAGAGAGATTTTCCCGTGAGTGACCTATTTTAAAACAGCACCGCATTATCCTTCTAAGAAACTTACTGTTCATTGATTGGACACAATATGAGGTATATGGTGACAAAATGTGAGCAGGGTGACCTGGTTGGAACAGACAGAAAGGAGGCCACAGTGAACTCTGTAATCCAACTCAGCTCAAAGGGAGGGAAAAAATGGCAAAAGTAAAACCCTTGGAAAATCTGGGAACTTTTTAAAACTGGTTTTGTTTATGTATATCTAAACCCAAGTTAGTCTTATGATCCGAAACAATGGACGATATTATAATAATAATAATAATAATAATAATAATCCTTCCTTCCTTCCTTTTCCCTTTTGCTCGGGAGTCGCCACAGTGAATCATCTGATTCGCACATTTGATTTGGCAGAGGTTTTTACATCGGAAAACACGCTGACGGCTTTGCAGCTACTCTTTACGAAAGTCAGCAATGGTTCTTTTACATGCCTCTCACCATAGACAGTAAGAGACATGGCCCGCCTTTGATAACCCAGTTAGCTACACTGGGGGGGGACAGTGACAACCTTGTCGGGACTCGAACCCCCAACCTTCGGATCAGCAAGCCTGCACCCTATCCACTAGACCACCACTGCCCCACAATAATAATAATAATAATAATAATAATAATAATAATAATAACTTTAATTTGGTCAGGGTCAAATGGAATCTGAGCTTATGCGAATACCACTGGCCACATGGTACCAGTATGAGGCATGTTCCCATCACAGCTAATTGCATACACACTCATTCACACTTAATGTCAATGTCAAGTTAAAACACAACTGCACTATGTTTTTAAAAGGCGGATGCAAACCAAAAAAAAAAAAAAACCCCAGAGAGACACAGAAAGGAAATATGAAATGTTGACTCTAGGGCTGAGAGGCAGCAATGTTACCCACTACCCACTGTGCTACCCTTTAATTGATCTCTGGATCTTGAATATTAATCAGCGTACCGGTTGGCACCTTTAAACAACACGAGTTTTACAAATGCGCCATTAGTGATGCAATCTATGTTCAAGACATTGAGGATCAAGTATAATGTCAGTCACAGAAGCAACGTTTTGCAACGATGCAACGATGACATGTTCATTAAACAAAGCAGCAAGTTGGCATTATGGGTTCTAGTCCCGAGCTCGATGATGGTGTTTCTGTGTGTGCTGGCATATTTTCCCTGCGCTTGTGTGAGATTTCTGCAGGTACTCAGGTTTCCTCCCACAGTCCAAAGCATGCATATTAGACTAATTGGCTGTTCCAAATTGCCCCGAGGTGTGTGTGTGTGTGTGTGTGTGTGTGTGTGTGTGTGTGTGTGTGTGTGTGTGTGTGCAATGGTCTTGTGTGCTGTTCAGAGTTTATCCCGACTTTGCACAGTGTCTGCTAAGATAGGCTCCAGCGTCCCTGCACCCCTGGTGGGATTCATTATTTAGGAATTGATTGAGGGAGTGATGTTCATTAAACCCAGATGAATAGCAGTATTTCAGTGAACTTTTGGACAGAGGGCTGATAACTAAACCAGCCACTAGCATTTACTAATGTAATTGTTTGCATGCTTTTTTTTCTTTTCAGGGTGTGCTTTCTAAAGGATCAATTATAAAGCCAAAGCAACAAAAGTAGAGTAGAGTAAACATCTGGTTCTGTACTCAAAGCTATGATTCTTCGTACTATTTGTTTTTATCCGGTACTAGAGCGCCCTGCGATGGCCTGGCGAGCTGTCCAAGGTGTACTCTGCCCTCGCCCAGAGTCAGCTGAGATGAGCGTCGGCCTTCCCATGACCCTAATGAGGCTTAAGTAGTTCAGAAAATGAATGGATGACTGAATGGTACTAGAGCAACATAGATGAAATTACATTTAATTATTTAAAAATTCAAACATTGAAAATTATCCATGTGTTTGGGACATTAAGTTAAGGAGCCCCACAAGTACATTCATTCATGCATTCAACCGCATAATCCTACTACGACCGAGAACAGGCTGGTGCCTGTCTCAGTCGACTCTCGGAGGTCTTGAGACTCAACTATGCTCATACAAGGACGTCATATCTGTTCTCAACTACACTGTGAATATTTCCTTGTAATATCCTCATGGAAAGGCTTTAGTATAATATCCGAATTATATTATTCTATCGTACATATTGACATTTATTCATTTTCCTAATTAGTTGCGTGGAGGCTGGCAGCGCTGGGCAAATGCAGACTACACCCTGGACAGCTCGCCAGAACAATGCAAGTCCAACACAAACAGCCATTCACACTGACATATAGGGGCAACTTGGGACAGCCAATTAGCCTACTGTGACTGTGAGAGGAAACTTAAGCCACCCTTATATATTATAATTTTATTAAAATTTTATTTTATGCTCTTATTTTATATGGATATGTACAACTCAAATATTCTTATAAATCACAGAAACATACTATTCTATTTTACTGTACCATCTTTCTGTAATCGCTTAATCCTAATTAGGGTCGTGGAGAGGCTGGCACCCATCTCAGCCGACTCCAGGCGAGGGCAGAGTACACCCTGGACAGTTCGCTAGGTCATCGCAGGGCGGAAACACGCTGACGGCTATGCAGCTACTCTTGTCGAAAGTCCGCAATGGTTCTTTTACATGAGCCTCACACCATACACAGTGACAGACATGGCTGGCCTTTGGTAACCCAGCTGGCTGCACTGGGGGCTGTTATTGCTTCTGAATATACATACTGCATCTACTCTCACTCACTCACTCAATTACCAGACTTCTTAATCCTACTAGGGTTGTGGGGAGGATGTAGCACATCTCAGCTGACACTCGGTGAAGGTGGGATGCACCATGAACAGCTCACTGGCTCATCACAGGGCCAAAAACACAAGCATTCATGCTTTCACCGAGGGAAAATTTGAAACAACCAATCAGCCTCACGTGCATATCATTCACTCGTGAAGGAAACCGGAGTCTCCAGAGGAAACCCACACAAACACTCGGATAACATTCGTTGCAAACTCCACACAGAAATGCCCTCGCTGAGCATGGGATTTGAATTTTATTGGTTTTTTGTTTGTTTGTTTTTTAACAAATATATTTTATATTTAGAAAATACATGTTATATGTTTGTTTTGCTGCAATGCTGACAGTCAACTTTCCTTCAGGGGATAAATACAGGTATCTATATACAGGGATCCCTCACTTTCCGCGGTGAATTGGGACCGAGATCCCCCACGAGCACCAAATTCCGCCAAGTAGGATCAACCCCTCCAATCCCCAACTGACGTATACGTACATGTATATGTGTATATAATATCAATAAATACATATTCAATACTATGAATGCTTATAATAACCAATTAAACATTAAAAAATAATGGATAAGATATAAATAAAATATAAATGCACACACATACAGATGCACGCTCGCAAATGCGCACCTCACAAAAATGTAAGTAGTTTTGATGGGAGGTTTTGGGTTGTTTTTTTTGTTTTGTGTTTGTTTGGGTTTTTTTTTTTTTTTTTTTTTTTGCATAATTAGCCCTGTTTTGCTGCATTTTCCTTAACGTTTTCCAATGTTCTTCCTTAATTTCCTTACTTTTTAATTTGATGAATATTTTAAAAAATAAAAATTGAAAACCGCATGAATTGAAGCGCAGAATAGCGAGGGATCCCTGGATCTATGTACTGTAGCTATAAAGGAAACTGGGTATTATTTTGCAAAACTTCTTTCTGTTTAAAGATGTTGATCAAGTTGAGAATTCATCAGGCATTAAAAAAACAGAATTAGTGTGAAGAAAGGACAAGACTTTATGACATTATGGTTTATGTCATAGATTGTGATAATAAATAATCCACATTTTAGGTCAAAGCATCATTTTTGATTCAAGATAATTAGAATTAATAAGTGAAGAAGCAGCAGGGTTGGTCTGGTACAGCCATTGAACAGACCACGTGCATGCAGGTGGTTCTTACCTTCACCGTGTGGTCCATGCTCGGGCTTGTTTCAGTTGCTTTCAGGCTCGAACTCATGCCTCTCCAGTACACCTTCGCGTTATGACATGCGCTCGCGGTGTTGCGGCTTACAGTGTTGGCTGCGGTGGGCGGGACGTCTGAGGTGGGCGGGACGAATGCGTGTTAGTGGTTACTAGGATGCTTTGTGATCTGCCAACATCTTTAAGGAAAAAGCCTATTGGATGCGAACTAGACATCGACGCTCCATCGATTTTTATCCAAGATTCTACATCCGGGATACCAACAAAGACCTGCCGGCAAGAAAGTAGCAGGTACCGTATTGTTTCTGTAAAAATATCCAAATATAATACAAATATTTCTTATCATAAGCATACCATATCAGGCTAATATGTGAAGCTGTAAATGTACATTTCACTCTGAATGCAGGTTATTTCTGAAGATTATAAGTTTATTATCTCATAATTTGTTTTTTTTCAACAAACCTTTGAGTTCTCTTCCAAGTCCTGTATTATACTATACAGAAGAATAAACCACGTGCACGCGCACTGGCAAGGGCGAGCTTCCTGGCAGGGATTGATCAGGCCGCGCGTGAATGGCTGCAGAGATGTGGGCTGATGGTGGAGAATGTGGGGTGACGCTGGCCGTGCTCTCTGGTTGGTTCTCTACCCGAGCAGAAGTGCGCGTGCCAAGAAAACTGATAAGAACACACTGGTGAGTGACAAATGCTGATGGGTTTATTTGTATAATTATCATATGATGACGCGTTAAAGCATCATATGATATGCAGTATATATATTATAAATGCGGCTGAAGTAATAATAAACTGTTTTGGATATTTTAAAATATCTCACTTTTTTTTTATTTATTTTATTTTTTTATTGACACACAGTTGGAAACCTGAGCAACTGGCCAACACTGTGTGTGTGTGTGTGTGTGTGTGTGTGTGTGTGTGTGTGTTTCTCTCTAGGCAAAAATGCAATACCTATGTCCCCTTTGTTCAACTTTTTTTGTAGAGAAAATGTGAGTGAAAATTAACATTTGTGTCTGGGCTTGACTGAAAATTAATAAAACTCATAAAAAAGGTTTTTCCTCTGCTGAGAAAGGAAACACACAACAACAGTTAAACAACAGTTTCCCTTCAGACAAGTGTGAATTTTTAAAGTCAATGAATACTTTTACATTTCACAGGGACACCTCCTGTTAGTGCAATGCTTTTCAAGTAGTGTGGCGCCCCCCCTTGGGGTACATGCTTTTATGGAATACTGTAATGTATGGGAATTAAGTGTAATTGCACCTCCACTGCACTAGTTGGCAGTGGCGCTCTCATTGTCACTCTATGGTTTAGTTCAGTTCATTTTCTGTAACCGCTGAATCCTAATTAGGGTCGCGGGGAGGTTGGCGCCCATCCCAGCCAACTTTGGGCAAGGGCAGAGTACACCCTGGATAGCTTGCCAGGCCATCGCAGGGCGGAAACACGCCGACGGCTTTGCAGCCTACTCTTGTCGAAAGTCAGCAATGGTTCTTTTACATGCCTCACACCATAGACAGTGAGAGACATGGCCGGCCTTTGATAACCCAGTTAGCTGCACTGGGGGGGACAGTGACAACCTTGTGGAGAGTGGGACTCGAACCCCCAACCTTTGGATCAGCGATCCAGCACCCTAGACCACCACTGCCCTTCGCTCTATGGTGTAGTAGGTTTTTTGCACGAGCAAACGATATGACGTTGTAAAGGTTGATCACAATCTCCCAGCATAAACAACACCTAAAGAAACAACACGTAGACATTTCTAACAGGAATGAAGAGAAATGTGGAGAGAGATGGAGATATGAAGACATAAATGAGTTGAATGAGTTTAAATAAGGATGTAAGTTTTTTAATTTCAGACACATTGGTGCACTTTAAATCTTTTCTATTACAGATTAAAAAACAATGTTAATGAAGATTTTCTTTATTGTAAGTTGAACTATATTTCTTTCTTTTTTGTTTTCAATGTTAATAAAGATACAATGTTATGCAGAGATGTACTAATAATTTTATAGACAAATAATACGAAAAGGGGGCAGTGATGGTCTAGTGGTATAGGGCGCTGGATTGCTGAGCCAAAGGTTGGGGGTTCGAGTCTCACTCCCCACAAGGTTGTCACTGTCCCTCCCAGTGCAGCTAACTGGGTTATCAAAGGCCGGCCATGTCTCTCACCGTCTATGGTGTGAGGCATGTAAAAAAAAAAAAACATTGCTGACTTTCGACAAGAGTATGCTGCAAAGCCGTCAGCATGTTTCCGCCCTGCGATGGCCTGACAAGCTGTCCAAGGTGTACTCTACCCTTGCCTGGAGTTGGCCGGGATGGGCACCAGCCTCCCCGCAACCCTACTTTGGATTAAGCGGTTACAGAGAATGAAATGCACTGAATAATACTATTTATAGTCACTCATGGGGCGGTGGGGGGCGTGAAATTTTTTTTGTCTTCCTACAGGGGACGCCACAGAAAGTAATTGAGAAGCACTCAAAAGTGACTCACACACACACTGGTAGCTGGTGGGTCCCAACAGTAGAGTCCTGAAATAGACAAAGTACTACACTATGACTAAATACTGCAAATTATATTTTTAAATACATGTACAAAAAATGTCTTCATTCACCGACTAAAATGGAAAAACAATCTCTGAAAGGGTATCCAGCAGGGTCTGGAGATCTTTTGGCCATTGGATTTTCACTTCAGAAATATTTTCATAAGTAAATTGATAATAAATAAATAATGGACCCCCCCCCAGTGCAGCTAACTGGTTATCAAAGGTCGGCCATGTCTCTGACTGTCTATGGTGAGAGATTCGTGTAAAAGAACCTTGGCTGACTTTTGTAAAGACTTTTGTCAAGAACAGCTATTTCTGCCCTGCGATGGGTGTACTCTGCCCTCGCCCAGAGTCAGCTGAGATGGGCGCCAGGCTCCCCACGACCCAAATTAGGATTAAGCAGCTCAGAAAATGAATGAATACAAAATCACAGAGCTTTTAATGATGGATTTACAAAGGAGCAACAAGTGGCAAGTGATCCTGTAAAGTCAGTGATCGCCAATGAAATTAGCAACAAGGGATTATTTATTTTTTTTATGTAGTGTGAAGTGGACGTGTGCCGAGTGGAACAAGTGCAAGTCTTTCTAGAAAGATTTTCTAGAAACGCACGGTTAAAAATCCTGATTAAAGAAAAAATAAAGGTTGACTTAGTCAGTGCATCCTTTCTTGCTGCATTTCTTGATAGTCAAACCAGAATGAGAGACGCAGTCATGTCAAGCCAGGTGTCAAGTAATTTACTCTGAGCGAGGATGAGGTCCACCCTAAACGCCAGGCCATTGCAGAGCAACACACATAACCATTCACACTCATACCAGGAGTGATTTGGAACAGCCAATTAGCCTACTGTTCAAGTTTTGGACTGTGAGAGGAAACTGAAGTATATTGTTCTATTTAAAACCAAGTCTTACTGTTAGCCTGGTTGGGACTAGATTTGCTGTACAAAATAAGTTTAAATAGTCCAAATCTCCACCAATACAAACGGTTCTGTATTTTGCCGGCTGTTGTCTGATCATATGACCTTACACAAACTTGTAAAAAAAAAATAATAATGTCTGACACACTAGCAAAACTGTTTCAGGTAACTTATTTACAGACCACTTGTACATGATCTTCCATCCATTTGCCTAGTTGCTCAATCCTATTAGCATCAGGTGGAAACTGAAGCCTATCTCAGCCAACTCTGGTCAGCGGTGGGGTACACCCTGAGCAGCTCACCAGACAATAACAGTTCCAACACAACCATTTACACTCACACCTAGGAACACTGTGGAGCAGCCAATTGGCCTAATGTGCATTTACTTAAACTGTGGGAGGAAAGCAGAGTATGCATGTATGCATGCATGTATGTATGTCCTTTTAATCATGAAAAGAAAAATATTTGATCTCAAATTTAATTTTTGGATTAAAAAAAAAATACTCCCTCATTTTTTTTTTAAATACCTGCTTCTAGAAAGAAAACTCTATATCCAAGAGATACATGGGACCCAATGTCCATTATGCATAAATGAGAAAAGAGCGTGCTTGTATTACTTGGTCACAGAATTTCAACTATGGGAAGAAATAAAAGCAAGACTCTCAGTGAATTATAGCGTAAACAATGGCACTTTTAGTTGCAAAGTGTGAAATGTGAAATCAGAGCCATAACAATGATAGCAGAAAAGACAACATCAACCAGGAAGCTTCTCGGCCAATCAGGGTGCATAACACTCCTAAGCCAGACAGTCAGTTTGTTTACACTTTTCATTGGTGCAGGGTACGCACAATCTTAAGGCTCATGCAGGTGCAATCTACTTTTTTGTAAAACAAACATCAGTAACTCTGACTAATAAAACAAACAAAAACACATGAAAAAGAATATTAACTTTATTTTTAATATTAACATCATGGAAAAACATTTTAACATGTAATTTATCTGGCAAATAAGACCCATACATTGCAATATTGTTGACTGATAACAATAAAATACTAAGGTTAGGTGCAGACGCAAAGATAATGCATGGGGAAATGTTTAGCTTCGATTAGAGTTCGAGAATATCAGTAATAAATAACAACAATACAAGCACAAGTACTAGTCTACAAAGGTTAGTATTTTAATTTCAATTTAAAATTTAATTGGGAGGCAATACAATGTATATGGGGCCGGTGGAGTGGTGGGTAGGGTGCAGGGCTCATGATAATGATAGTTGTGTGTTTGAATCCCAGTTAGACCCCACTGTGCTAAGACCCCTGTGAAAAGGCTTAACCACAAGTATACATCTGTTCACCTTGCAGTATAAATTGGTAGTGGTAAAAATAAATTGGGAAGGTAACCTGCAATGGACTAGCATCCAATCCAGGAGGAGTTGAACTCCTAGTAGCTTTATGCTACGGAAACCAGGGATAAGCACCAGCCTGATGAGCCACTAGGCTCGGGTGTAAAAAGCCCAACAGACTACCTACCTACAATGGAAATAAGATAATGATGTCATCACATTCAATGCTTGTAATAAGAACTCTTGCTGCTAAATTCTGGACTAGCTGTTTATGTAACCAATGGAACACCCAGTGGTGCATAGCAATCATCTAATCTAGAGATTTAACAAAGCATTTTTGTGCATTATGCAGTGACATCATATTTCTTATCATAGCAATATTTTTGATGTGAAAGCAGGCTATCAAAGAAACATTATCTACCTGGGTTTCAAATGAAAGAGTGGAGTCAACTATTACACCAAGGTCTTTTACGGCTGCATCTGATGACATTGAGAGATAATTGAGAATTACTGTATAATTTTTTTATTGTTTGTTCTGACTCAAGAATATATATATATATATATATATATATATATATATATATATATATATATATATATATATATATATATATATATATATATGTATATATATATATATATATGTATATATATATATATATATATATATATATATATATATATATATATATGTGTGTGTGTGTGTGTGTGTGTGTGTGTGTGTGTGTGTGTGTGTGTGTATCCACAGTGGTACCTTGGCTTACGAGTGTCTTTAATAATGAATTTTCCACGATACGAGCTTCGACCCCACCAAAAATGTGCCCCATCCAACGAGCAAAATTTGGATTTACAAGCTCTGCTGGGGAAATGGCTTTTACATGTCTTGTATTCTTCCGCATGTATTCCTCCGCGCTCCGAGAACACGTTGTGCAGTGCTTCTCAATTATTTCCTGTGATGCCCACTATAGGAAGAAAAAAAAAAAACATTTCACCCCTACAGCACCCCACGCATGACTATTAATAGTGTTTACTGCACTTCATATCATAATTGCGCATCCACTACAGTAGGTGGCAGTAAGGGACCTAGGGAACACAGGGAGAGCGCCACTGCCACATACTGTAAAGGATGCACAATTGCACTTAATTCTAATACAGTGTGGCTGAAAGCATGTTCCTTGGGGTCATACTCGCCCCATCCCTGGCATCATATGGCCCACAATTTGAGAAGCACTGGCCTTGTGGGAGCTCACCATGAGCCTTTCCTCGCTGGCATTTGTAGCGTGGACATGCAGTCGATGATCGAAAAGGTTAGCTGATTTATTGTTTATTCTTGTTTTGTTATTATTTATTATTAGTAATGTTAATGGACATGTATATTATTATTACTGTTATGAAATATTTATTGTTTAACAATCTTTAATATATTAGGTCAAATGTACATGTTTGTGTCAGGTTATATGAGTTTTTGAGGGGATTGGAACAGATTAATTGGTTTTCTTTTTATTTTATCTAACAAACATTTTGAATAACGAGCTTGCCCTCGGAACAGATTAATTTCACAAGTCAAGGTACCACTGTATGTGTATGTATATGTATATGTGTATATATATATATATATATATATACACACACACACACACACACACACACACACACACACACACACACACACACACACACAGTGTTACCTCATCTTACGAACGACCCAAAAAATGAAATATCCAGGTTATGAAATGCATTTACCTAAAATTTTCTTCTCTGGATACGAAACAAATTCATGTTACAAAAGGAACCATGTCAAAAATTCAAACAATGCGCGAGTTGCTCTCCCAGTGGCTTTCTCCCAACATCCCGCCCCGCTGGCCTCCCATTGGCTATCTCCCAAAATTCCGCCCCACTGGCCTCTCATTGGCTAGGAGGGAGCTGTATCTCCATAATACCCATGATGCTTTTCGTGTGCCTTCGACCCATTGTTCCTCACGGAGTTCTAACACACGTAAAGGACAGAGTTACTGTTGTTTAATGAGTTTTTCGAGTGTGCTCATTGCATCTTTATTTTTTGGTTCAGGCTTTTAACCGTGCATAAACATTTGTAAGATTATAACTCTGCTAAGAAGACATGGTCAACACATGCGCGCACACACACATGCACGCACACACACACACATACACACACACACGCGCGCGCGTTTAAGGGTTTAGGGGGTAGTATTGGGGGCCTTGGAACGAATCAGGCTTTTTACATGAAAAATGCGGCTCAACTTACGTAAAAATCAGGTTACGAATAAGGGGAAATTAGGCTCTATATTTATCCCATTTGAATCATGTACACACTTTTATACACACACACACACACACACACACACACACACACACACACACACACACACACACAGCAAGAAGTTGGGTTAAAGAAATCATTTTCATTAAGGATGTGTCAATGAAATATGAACTATTTGTGCTGATAATGTGTTTGGATCCTTCATTCATTCATTTTCTGAACCGCTTAATAATAGTAATAATAATAATAATAATAATAATAATAATAATAATAATAATAACCCATTTAGCTGCACTGGGGGAACAGAAGAGACAACCTGTTGATAGTGGGCTTTGAAAACCCCCTGACTTTTTTATCTGTAATCCAGCACCCTACCACTGAGTCATAACTGCCCCAATTTGTATTCTTAATATTGATTCTTAAATTCTTCCTCTTATTATTATTATTATTATTATTATTATTATTATTATTATTATTCCCCAGTGCAGCTAACCGGGTTGTCAAAGGCAGCCATGTCTGTCACTGTCTATAGTGTGAGGCATGTAGAAGAACCATTGCTGACTTTCATAAAGAGTAGCTGCATAGCCGTGAGCATGTTTCCGCACTACAATGCCCTGATGAGCTGTCCATGGTATACTCTGTCCTCTCCCAGAGTCTGCTGAGAGGGCGCCAACCTCCCCGCGACCCTAATGAGGATTAAGCGGTTCAGAAAATGAACGAATACTATTATTATTATTATTATTATTATTATTATTATTATTATTATTATTATTATAATTGTTGTTGTTGTTGTTGTTACTTTTGAACTTATGAAGGCCCAATGTTTTGTTTCCACCAAAACTGCAGCCACTAAATACCTGTCAACTGCCTCAGGAGACCTCTGGAACAATATAGCCTGAAAGGCCTCCATCTTCAGCTTGATGGCTTTCTTCACAAGTGGTGTCCACCAGCAGGTTCTGAAGTTGCCATAGTAAAAGACACCAACAACCTTCTTGCCATAGTTCCTCAAAGCCACATCTGCAGTGGAGGTCCAGAACATGAACCATTCAGTTTTCATGTCCTCAGCCTCCACTGGGACATGAGAGAAGCTCTCCTGGAGGAGCATTTGAGTTTATCAGCTCTATCCAGAATTCTTCCTCACCTCTTGAGCTACATCATCATCATGTCGTAACCAATAGACAGCGCTGCCCCTCAGACCCAACCTACCTCAGACATACAGATGGAAGTCTCATGATATGACTACAAAGTCATTCATTGTCCTTTGGCCTAAGGTGGTCTATTAATTCATTCATTTCATGAACCGTTTTATCCTAATTAGGGTCATGGGGCAGAGGACATTCCTCCTAGTCAGCTTCCTCCAGGTCATGCCATCATTGCCGACACATGTGTTGAATGGAGTCACCATGATCTCCAACACCAAGGCAGTCAGCTGGGACTTCAAAGAACGAGAAATTGCATTTATCCCAACCTATGTTTCGCCTGGTTGGGGAACTGCTGACCGGTACTTTGGATATAGTTGAGTGGAGCAAGAAGTGCATTGAGGATCTGCCATCATATCCTCCACTGAGAAGGCAGAGTCTGTTAGATTTGGGTGAAGGCAAGACCTTGGCAGAGGTTAGTGACATAGTTAAAATGCTTCTCAGGCAGGTTACTGGGGTGGACGAGATTGGCCTGAGATGCTAAAGGCTCTGAATGTTGTTGGGTTGTCTTTGTTGATACGTCTCATCAGTGGCAGGCAAGCATGTTGGTTCCCATTTTTAAAAAAGGGACTGGATGGTGTATTCTAATTATCAAGGATCACTCTGATCAGCCTATCCAAGAATGCTTACTACATGGTGTTGAATAGCTGGCCCTGACTGATTATCAATCCTCTGTTTCAGGTGATGTGGGGTGGCTTTCATCCAGGTTATGAAACAGTCGACCAGCTCGTTGCCCTATCAAAGTTACTGTGGGGGTCATGGGAGTTTGACCTGTGTATATGTATTTTGGGAACTGGGAGTAGGCCTATGGCCACGTTCCTGAGGGATTCTGTGTGGTGTTTTAGTCACATCCATTTGGGAGGAGGGCCAAGGGTAGACACAACTGGGAATGACTCAGGATCTCCAGGAGGAACTAAATATTTTTTGCTGGAAAGAGGGATGCATAGACCGGATGCCTTTGCAACCACCCAACCTTGGATAAGTGGAAGAAAATAGCAATAGAAATATTGCAATAGAAAATGTATGATAATGTAAAGGCCTAAAGGTATCAAAAAACAACCGGACTTCAAGTTCCCATATTTAGGCCAAATTAACATTTTGGGGTTTTTTAGTGTTTTGAAACAAGTGTTGTCCAAACACACGTGTTTCACAAACTTACCCTGGATGGTTTTCTTAATTTTCTTTATCAACAAGGATGTGATGATAAAACGTTGTGAAAAGTTTTTGCCTATGTCGAATGGCGTGGCTGTGTTGATACTGTATATGTCATACTTGATATGAAACTGAAGTAAAGCATATTTTGCACATATGTCGTCATCATCTTCTTCGCTTGTTCTGAGGTTGTGTGTCCTAAGTAGTGAGGTCCAGACGTTCCTCTCCAAAACCACTTCCTCCAGCTCTTCTAAGGGACACCAAGTCATTCTCAGACCAGACTAGAGACATAGTCCCTCCAGCTTGTTCTGAGTTGACCACAGTGTCTCCTTGTTTGACATGCCTGAAACACCACACCAGGGAGGCGTTCAGGAGGCACTCTCATCAGATGCCATAGCCACCTCAACTGGCTCCTCTTAACGTGGAGGAGCAGCAGTTCTACTCCGTGCTCCTGTCAGATGACAGAACTTCTCACCATATCTTTAAGGGCAAGAACCATTACTCTGTAAAGAAAGCACATTTCATCCAATCAAGTTCATCCAATTTCATCCAAAGTTCATTTTATTAATGGGGATAACTGTAATGAGGAACACATTGAAATCTTATACAGACGCTCCCCAATGTACGAACGAGATACATTCCAGACAGCTGTTCTTTAGATGAATTTACACACATTGTTCGTAAGTTGTTACAGCGTGTTCTTTAGAGGGGAACGTGTGTTTAAAGCTTGTATAAGTAACCTATACGAGTTTGTACTGTATACAATCTCTCTCTCTCTCTCTCTCTCTCTCTCTCTCTCTCTCTCTCTCTCTCTCTCTCTCTCTCTCTCTCCTGCTCTCTCTCTCTCTCTCTCTCTCTCTCTCTCTCTCTCTCTCTCTCTCTCTCTGCATAATCATCTTATTTCATTCTATTGAATTTATCATTTATTGGTGCAAGGTGCAAACTACAGTGGAGCCTCAGTACTCGAACTTAATCCCTTCCAGACGGCTGTTCGGATTCCGATTTGTTCCCAATTACAAACAATGTAAAAGGTCTGAATCCCGTCGTTTTTTGAGCAGAAGTTAACAGTACTGTAACTCATACCATAGGGCCGCAAATTAAGTGAAAAAATAATTGAATAAAGTACACTATGTCATGGTCTGTGTTGTGAGAGACTATTTAACTGCACTGCGCTTTTTATTTGAGTGTGTTATGGTCTCTCACAAAAGAGTTACATGTTGAAATGAGTGTTGGAGAGGGGCGTGGCTGTCATACAAGGGTGGAGTGCTAAACACACCCTGTGAGCAATAAAGCGCACCCATTTTCAGAGATGAAATCTTAGTCACTGTAAGAGATGCAAAGAAACTCGGAAATCAACCGAAGCAGGAATTGGTGGAGCACGGAGCTGAGAGCGAGAGAGATCACGGAGAAGAGGGACAATCTTCTAGCACCTTGAAGAGTGCGGCTAGTCTTTATAGCCCGTGATTAAATGGAATTAGGTGTGTGTATTTAGTACTGCACCCACGTGTGACAGCCACGCCCCTCTCCACTTCGCATTTCAACTTTTTTGTGAGAGACTATAACACACTGAAATAAAAACCACAGTGCAGTTAAGGCATAACAACAATAAAGATAAGAATTTTAAACGTTGAGGTGGTAAACAGTTGGCATACGTAAATGTTGGAGAGGAAGAGAAAAAGCGTATCCCCTTCCATAACTGAGAAGGAGAGAGGAAAGCGGATTCCCTTCCTTTTTTTTTGGCATAATTATCTTGTTTTGCGGCATTTTCCTTAAGTTTCCCCCCCTATTTACCTATCATACTTCTCCTCCATTCCTCTGGCATCCTCTCACTCTCAAAGACCTTGTTGTATGTTCTTGTCAGAAAATCTACTGCTACCTCCCCTAGACACTTCCATACCTCCACCGGTATGTCATCAGGACCAACTGCCTTGTCATTCTTCATCCTCTTCAATGCCCTCCTCACTTCACCCTTACTAATCTTTTCTACTTCCTGGTCCTCGACAGTCACCTCTTGTACTCTTTTTTTCTCTCTCATTTTCCTCATTCATCAGCTCTTCAAAGTACTCTTTCCATCTTCCCAGCACACTTCTGTCATCAGTCAATACATTTCCCTCTCTGTCCTTAATAACTCTAACCGAGCATACAAGTCAACATACGCCCTCTGCTTGGCCTTTGACACTGCTACCTTCGCCTTACACTGTGTCTCCCTGTACTCCTGTTTACTCTCTTCAGTCCTCTCTATGTCCCACTTCTTATTAGCTAACCTCTTCCTTTGTACACACCAAGTCCCAAGTCTCCTTATCTCCTCTCATTCCAGATGATACACCAAGTATTCTCCTACCTGTCTCCCTGATCACATTAGCTGTAGTTGTCCAGTCATCTCGAAGCACTTCCTGACCACCCAAAGCCATTTTCAACTCCTCTTTCCTTTTTCAGCTTCCACCACTTTGTCTTCTGCTCTGCCTTTGCCTTCTTCACCTTCCTCACCATCAGCGTCATCCTGCACACCACCATCCTATGCTGTTTGGCAACACTCTCACCCGCTACTACTTTGCAGTCACTGACTTCCTTCAAATTACATCGCCTACACAAGATGTAGTCTACCTGTGTGCTCCTACCTCCGCTTTTATAAGTCACCCTATGCTCCTGTCTCTTCTGGAAGAAAGTATTTACCACAACCATTTCCATCCTTTTTACAAAATCTACCACCATCTGTCCTTCTGCGTTCCTGTCCTGGATACCAAACCTGCCCATCACTTCCTCGTCCCCTCTGTTGCCTGCACCAACATGTCCATTGAGGTCTGCCCCAATGACCACTCTTTCACCTCTGGGGTACTCTGCATCACTTCATCTAACTCACTCCAGAATCTCTCTTTCTCTTCTAGCTCACATCCTGCCTGTGGGGCATAAGCACTAACAACATTGAACAACATGCCTTCAATTTCTAACTTGAGACTCATCACTCTGACACTCTTTTCACTTCTACAACATTCCTGACAAACTCCTCCTTTAAGATGACTTCTATTCCATTTCTCTTCCCATCCACACCATGAAAAAACAGCTTAAAGCCTGCTCCTAAGCTTCTAGCCTTGCTACCTTTCCACCTGGTCTCCTGAACACACAGTATGTCCACCTTCCTCCTATGCATCATGTCAGCCAGCTCTCTACCTTTTCCTGTCATAGTTCCAACATTCAAAGTCCCTACTTTCAGTCCTAGACTAATGCCTTTCCTCTTCTCTCTCTGCATATGGACACGCCTCCCACCTCTCCTTCTTCGACGTCTTCGAACAACAGTAGTCCAATTTCCACCAGCACCCTATTGGTTAACAGCACTGATGGCGGTCGTTGTTAACCCGGGCCTCGACCAATCCAGTATGAGATTTTTTGTTGTGACTCGCATATTTTACTTGGCATTCATTTTACACCGGATGCCCTTCCTGACGCAACCCTCTGCATTTATCCGGGCTTGGGACCAGCGTGAGGGAGAGATACTGGCTTGTGCCCCTCCCTCATGGCTGCATTTTCACAAATTCACAAATGTACATGAAACCTACAAATAGGTTTCCATTATTGGGCCTTACATTGAGCACTGTGAAATGCATATTTATTTGGCAGAATTTCAATTGCATCTTTAGTTGTCAGTTTAGCAATATCATAGTGTTTTATATCTGAGCCATTTTTCAAGAAATAACTACTGTATAACTTGATGGGCGGTCGAAGGTTCTCTTTTACAACACAAAAGTTGGCCACAGAATCTTTTTGGATTATCAATTAATGATATGGTAGACTATTTTTTACATACATTTTTTTTTACCCATTACTGTATTTTTAACTATCTCTCAAGAAAAATTCTATATTTAAATTGTTCATGATTATGACTGGAGACGAGTAAATATATAACTATATAATTTACTGCTTTGTTTGATTCTTGGATGATTTATGTGACGATTGTATGAGTAGTTTATTCACTAAAGTGAGTCTAAGATTATATTATTTCCATTGTACTCTGTTCCAAGAATTGCTTGTCTGACCTTTTACAGTAAACACAATGTTCTTTACTCTCAAAGCTTGTCCAGGTGGCGAGGAGCCAAGACCTTCAAGGTCACTTATAGACAAGTGGTAAGTACAGTACAGGGTTAAGAAACAGTGACGCAATTGTATTTTTTAACAAGCTGGCTTCAACATATTGTTAAATCTAAAGTAAACAATCTGAGCAATTGTAATGCCAGAAATGAATGGTTGCGAACTGAAAAGATATTGAACTTAAAATGGGAAAAATGTGTGTGTGTCGGCGGGGGGTGTCCCCTTCATGGACCAATCAGAGTTGACACATACTGCTATTTCTCTGTAGGAGAGCCATGGTTGAAAGGATGGGTCTTGAGGGACTAATCAGAGTCTAGAAATTGTCATGGGAGAGAGGCGGAAGTCTGGGGATCCAGTCAGAGCTAGAGGATGATAAATCAACCAGAGTAGAATGGGAAATTTTAATCCAGTGCAGAGCTGTTTGAGGGGGTTTGAGATCCTTTCCTGGAACAACACCTTTTGTGAGTGATGTTGTGCTTGTTTCCTCCTAAAGACTAAATAAACACTTGAAAAAAATGTGTCTTTTTCATTGTGAAATGGACATATTTCATCACAACACTACTTCAAAGCCTCTATTTTTGTAGCATACAAAATGAGGCATATGTGTGTGATTTCAAACTCATCATAATACCTGCTGGCTCTACCTGGATCCTCTCCACTTGCATAAGGGGTCATTCAACATTTTCCTAAGTGTACAAAACGTACGCTAGGGGGGAGGGGGGTAAGATGTCTGTGTATACTTTTTAATTTTATAAAAATGTCGATCAACAATAATACATGCGCTTGTGAATATATATATATATATATATATATATATATATATATATATATATATATATATTTTTTTTTTTTTTTTTTTTTTTTTGTGTGTGTGTACGTTTGAAACTCTCAATGCGCGATTCGCCAACCACCTGCGGTGTTGCATATCTGCAAAGTCTGCAATGACTACTGCCCAACCCGGTATCAGCTGCTGAAACTTCAGAAGGCAGCATCACAAACTGAAGCGTGGTCGTCCAAAAGCCAATGACAAATAAAAAATGCAGAAATTTTTAATTATATTTTAATATAAAATAATATTATTAAAAACAATGTCATTTTTATTATTAAAACCAAATGATTGATTTCATTATTATTTGACTGGTGTATAAAATAAGAATTGATCAAGGAAATACATTGATTTATTTTATAAAAGAGGTTTGACCATTGTTTTGTTTAATATCTTGTTTAAAAATCCTGCCAAGAGATCATCAACATTTATTTGTACGCTTTCGGAGGGGGGTGTCAAAAAAAACGTACTCTCTGTACGCTTGGGAAAATGTTGAAAATGTTGAACCGCCCCTCAGGTAATTAATCCCACCCTTGCTGCCACATATCCCCAATGCCCACTCAGCTGATAACCCCCATCAGTGCCACCACCACCTGTGCCTCCAGCCTGTGGATCACATTGAATTTAAAGGTTTGCATATCCATTGAAGCAGAGAATGATCAGAACAGGCGAAAAGGGCGTGCCAGCAGGTAGTACCAGAGAGTGAACACTGGCAATTTGACAACAAGACACTCATTCCCTGTGCTGCTGTATTTTCACTTTCACACTAGAGGTTTGCAGATCAATGACAATTGGGTACAAATCTTTTCTAATAGCCGATCAGGCCAAGAAACTACTTCACCCCCTTTTTTGGTCCTCGGTTTTGTGTCCTTTGGAGGGCAGTGGTGGCCTGGTGCTAAAGAGCACTGGATCGCTGATCCTAAGGTTGGGGGTTCGAGTCCCCCCAGTGCAGCTAACTGGGTTATCAAAGGCTGGCCATGTCTTTCACTGTCTATGGTGAGAAGCATGTAAAACCATTGCTGACCTTCATAAAGAGTGGCTGCATAGCCATCAGCGTGTTTCTTTCCTTTGCTAAAGGGTTGTGTCAGAAAGGGCATCTGATGTAAAAAAATAAATAAATTAAAAAAAAATATGCCAAATCAAACATTCAAAGCAGATGAATCGCCATGGCAACCCTTGGAAAAAAGGGAAAAGCGTAATGAAAAATAAAGTCTTGTGTCCTTTGGACTTTGCTACCAAAACCACCAGGATGCTCCATCACTGTGACTCACTATGTGATTGCCTCTTTGTCAAGCATATCCCTGAATTAATCACAAATCAAATTTTTCTTTTATGTTCACATAACTTATATGGACAGCTCTGCTTATCAGTGCACTTAGCCTCATAGCCAACTGCTCCCACTCACTTTTTGACTTCGGAGGGCTCTTGCGAGTTGGCAAGTCATTTACTTGGGCATTAAAATGAGCACTTAATCTCCCAGTGGAAATTCCCTTCGCTAAACATTCTTATCATAGAGCAGGGCTTGGTGTTTTGCACCTGTAGTGAACTCTCCTGGGTTTGGGGATTTATAGTGTGGAGTTTTGCTCACAGGACAACTTTCTTCTTCTGTTCCCACATTATTGGTTGGAGGGCTCTTCTTCATATTGCACTCTCCTCTGAATCCTTCTTCATCACACATCATCTCCATGTCTTCCTTCACCACATCCATTAATCTTGCATTTCTCCTTTGTCTTCTCTTGTCCTTCTCTTTGTCAGTATTCTTCTGGTGATATGCCCTTCATCCCTCGTCGGCACATGCACAAACCATTTCAGTCTGACCTCACGTCATCCCATGCTGTCCCTCGAACATACCCTCTTATACAATATGCCACTCTTACATACTTCCCTGGCACTCCTGACATCCTCACAGCTTCTCTCTCTTGGCATTCTGTCAAATGCTTTCTGTAGGTCCAAAAACACAAGGTGCATCACCTTTGACCTTCAGTGTACTTCTCCATCTTCCATGGGATGAAACAATACTGTTCACAGATCGCCACCTCTCCTTCCAGCTTGGATTCCACTGCTCTTTCCGATAACTTTATGATGTTATTCATCAACTTTATGCCTCTGTAATTCTGCAGCACTGCACATTTGCCTTGATCTTAAAAATGGTACAAGACCACTTGCTTATTTGGGAAATAATAATAATTAAAAAAATTTTACTTGCTTTATAAATCATTCCTCTTCTAAAATTTTGTATGCCCGTAAATTTTGAGTAATGTGATCACGTTCATGATTGGACGAAGGGAGCTTTGCTTGTGCATGGATGTCTGTGTGTGTACATGATGGGCCTTTCAAACTTTTTCTTTTTTTTTTTTTTGTTATAGGTTCTTCAAAAGTCTGATCTGTGGATAGCAGTATAATACTTCTTATTGTTCAGTTTGCCATATTATCCAGCATGCCCCCAGCATTTGCGCTCCGATTAGAAAGTTTGAAAAGTTTGAGGAGAATGACTTGGAAAATGCCTATGAGATGCATTGTTGAAATTACAACTGGTGTAACCAAGCAGTTTTTTGCTTTTTGGTTTTTTTTGTAAAGGGATGTTGATTTGTGATGCCTCTCAGGAAAATATTTTTATGTCACACTGTATTCTGAGTGTAATTTGAAACATTTGAAGCGTTTACCATTGAGAGAAAATCAGGGTAGGTCATTTAAATGTCACTTAGATGGCAAGTGATGCTGATGACATCTGTCTTGGGAATTATTATTATTATTAGTAGTAGTATTATTAGTATTATTATTTTCTTGTTGTTTAAATAGATTATTATGGATGGTGTTGATGATGATAATGATTATAATAATGAATGATATTGGGCTCTGAGTTGGTCCTCTTTCTTCCCTTTGGAAGTTGATGTCTGGTGAAGTTTGGGATTAACAATACAAAAGTGACGTGTACACGCCCCTGTAATATGACAAATAATAAATACTGTATATCTTAATGCGATCCAATTTTTTTTGTACACTCTGAGTCCCTAAGTTGGAATAAAATAGGTAATAGAAGCCTATTGTGTCATAGGCTGACTGATATTATTTCACTGATATATGAGTGGAAATGATTCCTCAGTCTGATGTCTTAATCTGCCTAATTCATTTAGGATATGATGAGGGTAAATCATGTGTTTTGTGGAAGGACAAAACACATGAGTTGATATCTGTTGCTGCTTCTCAATTATTTTCTGTGGTGCCTCCCCCCCTTTGGAAGAAAACACCGCACGCGCACACACGAGTATAAATGGTATTTGTCTATAAAATTGTTATTAGTACACCTCTGCACAACATTGTATGTTTATTAACATTAAAAAACAAAAAAGAAAGAAATATAGTTCAACTTACAAAAAAAGAAAACCTTCATGAACTTCTTCTTCTTCTTCTTTTACTTTCGGCTGCTCCCTTCAGGGGTCGCCACAGCAAATCATCCGCCTCCACCTCACCCTGTCCTCCGCATCTTCTTTTCTGACTCCAACGACCTTCATGTCTTCCTTCACCACATCCATAAATCTCTTCTCTGGTCTTCCTCGAGGCCTTCTGCCTGGTAGTTCCAACCTCAGCATCCTACTGCCAATATACTCACTATCCCTCCTCTGTACATGTCCAAACCATCTCAATCTAGCCTCTCTGACTTTGTCTCCAAAACATCTTACGTGGGCTGTCCCTCTGATGTACTCATTCCTGATCCTATTCATCCTCGTTACTCCCAAAGAGAACCTCAACATTTTCATCGCCGCTACCTCCAGCTCTGCCTCCTGCCTTTTCCTCAGCGCCACTGTTTCTAAACCATACAACATCACTGGCCTCACCACCGTCTTGTACACTTTTCCCTTCATTCTTGCTGACACTCTCCTATCGCACATCACAC
This sequence comes from Plotosus lineatus, assembly GCA_024760905.1. NCBI lineage: Eukaryota > Metazoa > Chordata > Actinopteri > Siluriformes > Plotosidae > Plotosus > Plotosus lineatus. The sequence continues at coordinate 15,125,590 of CM045739.1, forward strand.
CGGTCACTTTTCTCCAACCATTCCAGCCTGCCTGCACATGCTTCTTCACCTCTTTTCCACACTCTCATTGTTTTTTAATCTGCAATTGAAAAGATTTAAAGTGCACCAATGTGCCTGAAATTAAAAAAATACATCCTTATTTAAACTTATTCAACTTATTTATCTCTTAATATATCCGTCTCTCTTCACCTTTCTCTTCGTTCTTGTTAGAAATTTTTCTGTTATTTCTTGAGTGGTTGTTTACTGCACTTCATATCGTTTGCTCGTGCGAAAAACCAATACTCCATAGTATGACTCGGGCAGTGGTGGTCTAGTGGTATAGGGCGCTGGATCGCTGATCCAAAGGTTGGGGGTTCGATTCCTACTCTCCACAAGGTTGTCACTGTCCTCCCCAGTGCAGCTAACTGGGTTATCAAAGGCTGGCCATGTCTCTCACTGTCTTTGGTGTGAGGCATGTAAAAGAACCATTGCTGACTTTCGACAAGAGTAGGCTGCAAAGCCATCAGCGTGTTTCCGCCCTGCGATGGCCTGGCGAGCTATCCAGGGTGTACTCTGCCCTCGCCCGAAGTTGGCTGGGATGAGCGCCAGCCTCCCCGCGACCCTAATTCGGATTAAGCAGTTACAGAAAATGAACTGAACTGAACCATAGTATGACAATGAGAGCGCCACTGCCATCTAGTGGAGTGGAGGTGCAATTACACTTAATTCTAGTACATAATTCCAGAAAAGCATGCCCCCGCATAATGGCTTTCTCCACTATTTGAGAAGCACTGCCCTAGAGGCAACCAAGATTCAACTTTTTTTTTCTTTTTTTTTTTAATGCCAGGGACACTTTATCATTTAAACTTACTATATCTGTTTTGATAAGATTTACCTTGGTTGAAATCGAAACAAACAAACAAACAAACAAACAAAAAAAACGTGTGATTGCTGGTCATAAAAATGTATTTGACAATTATATTTCGTCAATGTTCTTATTTTGATTTATTTATTTATCTTATATCCTTTTGTCAGGTTACTCTCAAGATGTTTTATGCAAAGCTAGATATTGATTAAGCAAAAAACAAACAAAAGAAAACACCTTGGGGTTTTGCACTTTCATGGTGTATCTTTATGCATGATGTGGGCGTTATCAAGCAAAATGCGCTTACAATAATTATGGTGCCACCTGGTTGTGCACATATGATTATCATTCATTTATTCATTTTCTGAACCGTTTAATTCTAATTAGGATAGTGGGGAGGCTGGTGCCCATCTCAGCCGACTCTGGGTGAGGGCAGAGTACATCCTGGACAGCTCGCCAGATCATCACATGGCAGAAACACGATGACCGCTTTGCAGCTACTCTTGTCAAAAGTCAGCAATGGTTCTTTTACATGGCTCACACCATAGACAGTGAGAGATATGGTCGGCCTTTGATAACCCAGTTAGCTGCACTGAGTGGACAGTGACAACCTGTTAAAGATGATCCAGCACTTTACCACCAGGCCACCACTGCCCTGTTTTACAAAAAATATATACAGTATCATTTTATTTTTGGAGAGCCTCAGAATAGTACATAAAGAAAGAGATTGCAGTTTTGCGTCGCTAGCTTTTAGAATTGGCAAATGTGTGCTGACGTTAACTTTTTCGTGGTTAGCTTTTAAAAAAAAAATTCTGAATAATTTGCATATTTTGAACTGGAAAAATTATTTTGATAAATGTTAGGGTTTACTCATTTACATTTTTGTGTTCATTTAATATTAAAAGAACGGGGGGGGGGGGGGGGGGGACCTGCATTGCAGTTGAGACAAAGAACTCTCCTACATGCTCAATTTTAGACAATTCCAACCCTACCAGAGGCTATCATACCTCATCAGGCCTGGGATGAACACCCACAGAACACACACAGGACTGTAGTTCAACAATTTCATTGTTCATCTGGACAAAGGTCACAAGTTTTGCTGAGATTCTCCAATGGCCTTAAATACATTTATGAGAGGACTGTATATGCAAGTGTTTTTTTTTCCCTTTACAGATGTGGCACTTTTCAATGGCAACAAAAAAAATTCAGATTAAAAATTTGGAGTAACATGGGCAGAGTACACCCTGGAAAGCTCACCAGGCAATCACAGTGATTGAGATATGTAAAACAAAAATAAATAAATAAATAAATATATATATATATATTATTATTATTATTATTATTATTACTATTATAATCCTAAGGTTGGGGTTTCGAGTCTCCACAAGGTTGTCACTGTCCCCCCAGTGCAGCTAACTGGGTTATCAAAGGCGGGCCACGTGTCTCACTGTCTATGTTGAGAGGCATGTAAAAGAACCATTGCTGAGTTTCGTAAAGAGTAGCTACAAAGTCGTCAGCGTGTTTCTGTCCCTTGCGAAAAAGGGTTGTGACAGGAAGGGCATCCGACGTAGAAACCTCTGCCAAATCAAACATGCGAATCAGATGATTCGCTGTGGCGACTCCCGAGTAAAAGGGAAAAAGCCGAAAGGAAGACAGACATAAATATATCAATATGATACATATATCATATTCATTCATTGTCATATTCATTCATTCTCTTAATCCTAATTAGGGTCGTGGAGAGGCTGGCGCCTATCTCAGCCGACTCTGGGCAAGGGCAGAGTACACCCTGAGCAGCTCCTCAGGCCATCACAGTGCATATATATTCTAATACCTTTTCATTGATAACATGCATATTCATCAACTTTTTTCAGGTTGATTTGAGGAGGCTGTATGCAATGTTTCGTATATCCAATACTTCGTTGTGAAACTTTTTGTATCAAATATGGGTGTGCCCTCGATTATCTAATTCAGATTTATTCAGCAAAAGCACTGACATAGGGCTGAATGCTCAAGTGCATGTACATGAATTAGAGTGCATTTACATTAGTCTTGGCTTGGCTACGTGAATGAAGATTTAAAGAAGGAGGCTCTCCATGCCAATTGAAGGTGAGCTGATGGCTGGTAAGCCCAATGCGGGACAGACAGGTACGACCACAGCGGCTTCAGTCAAAGGTCAGGTCTGGTACTGATGTAGCTTTTCGGACAACTCTGTTCTTCCTCCTGTGGTGCTTCTCCCTCAGGTTCTCTCTTCGAGAGTCCTTGAAGGAGGAGACAGCCTGGTGGACAGTATGGCACCAGTTATCGCTGTCAGCAACAAGAGTAGACCACCGATGGTGGTCAATATGGTGGGCACCGCCAGCTCAGTCTTACCAATGATGATATGAGGAGGGCGGTATTCTTCTCGAGGTGCAGGCTGATGGAGGACTTCTCTCTTTATAAAGATGACAAGTCCAAAGAGCTAGGCAGCCTCTGCAAAGCAGGATGTCAGGCGCTGCAAGGTTCCTTTGATGTGGGTGATGAGGGCAGCGTCGTCAGCATAAAGTAGGTCTCGGAAGAGCAGCTAAAGAGTCTTTGTGTAGGCCTGCAATCTTCTGAGGTTGAACAGACTGCCATCCAGGCGGTGGCGGATGTAAACAGCATCATCATCACCAAGGTTTTCATTTCTTGCTTGAGCATCATGTTGAAGAAGATGCTGAACAGAGTTGGTGCCAGGACACAGCATTGTTTTGTCACGTTGTCGACAACGAGGATGCTGTTCACCATGACCTCATTGCTGTTCACCCGCCACTCTGGTTTTCATGCGATAATACAGTGTCATGTTGATAGTATTTACTTTGAACAGGATATGCAAAGTTTGCCTATACACATGGGTAGTATCAAGCAGTCTGGCAAGAGGAAATGAGTACTCTACACAGAAAAATGATAATGATGATGATGATTATTATTATTATTATTATTATTATTATTATTATTATTATTATTATTCCACAGAGAAAAGGTCCGGTGTGATGTGTGATAGGAGGGTATCAGCAAGAATGAAAGGAAAAGTGTACAAGACGGTGTTGAGGCCAGCGATGTTGTATGGTTTAGAAACAGTGGCCCTGGGGAAAAGACAGGAGGCAGAGCTGGAGGTAGCAGAGATGAAAATGTTGAGGTTCTCTTTGGGAGTAACGAGGATGGATAGGATCAGGAATGAGCACATCAGAGGGACAGCACATGTAAGACGTTTTGGAGACAAAGTCAGAGAGGCTAGATTGAGATGGTTTGGACATGTACAGAGGAGGGATAGTGAGTATATTGGCAGTAGGATGCTGAGGTTGGAACTACCAGGCAGAAGGCCTCGAGGAAGACCAGAGAAGAGATTTATGGATGTGGTGAAGGAAGACATGAAGGTCGTTGGAGTCAGAAAAGAAGATGCGGAGGACAGGGTGAGGTGGAGGCAGATGATTCGCTGTGGCGACCCCTGAAGGGAACAGCCGAAAGGAAAAGAAGAAGAAGATTATTATTATTATTATTATTATTATTATTATTATTATTATTATTATTATTATTATTCCACATACTCTAGTGCAATTTTACCCTTTCTTTGATTTGTAGAGTCAATAGATATGCAATCTTCAATTTATCTTCAACTTAATTCAATAAAACAGCTAAATTCTACATTGTCACTTACTGGGAGAAATAATCCTGATGATCCAGTCATTTTGTTTTTTCAACTCTGTTCCCTCAGATGTAGAATTTTCACTGTTAACTTTGAAAGAACATTTATTTGTATAATTCTGTTCATGGCATTGATAGACCAGGAGAGGGTGCTAAAAGCAGCTTGTCAAATTGTCTTCATGCGGATAAGCATGTCATTTCCTTTGCATGGAACCTATTTTTATAAGGATGAGAGAGTATTTATTTGCATGACCTGGAGCCAGTCCATGGCCTGAACTTCTTTAAGATTAATTTTGCATCTCATTTCCATTTCTGCACTGGAAAATCTTTTCATTGTTCATATGATGTTGGTGCCCTTTTCTGTGAGTCACAGTCAAGATCAGATAAGACTTAACTTCTAAAATATCCAGACAGCAGTATGTGTAAAACTAATGCAACTTGCCACAGTCTTGTTAGTTAACAAGCATTTTGCCTTACTAAAAATTACACTACATTGTGGATTATCATTGGCAGCATCATTAATTTAATGCTGTGCCAAAGCGGTAACTCGAGTTATGGGATACTGTAATTTTATACTGTCTGATTTTATACCATTGTTAACGAAAGAAAGAAAGAAAGAAAGAAAGAAAGAAAGAAAGAAAGAAACAAACAAATAAACAAAAAACCCTCTTGGCTGTTTGGAAATATGAATATAGTAACTGTGCATTGTGATTCAAAATCAATTTAAATAAACAATAGTTTAATCAGCGTATTTTCAAGATGTATTGGTATGTCATTTCCCTGTCAGGGAAATTTGGTTTACAAATAAATTATATATCTGTACTACCCACAAAACATAAAGTACAGTAATGTATATGAAAAGTCTGTCTTGGAAAAAACAACAACAGTAATTTCACATGTGTCCGTGTTTACACTGGAACATGTTTCTGCTCTATCTATGCAAATCCAGCCCAAATTTGCATGACAGCCTGTTTTTTTTCCCCTTTGACTGAGGTAAGGCGGACAGTGGTGGAATTCTCACCGCACTAATCCTTGTGTTATTGAGAGAATGATTTTAATGACTATGACTTTCATCCATGCATCATTCTTTAATTCAATTTTTTCAATATTAATCCAATATTAGTATTAATAATATTAATATTCTAAACAATAATGAAAATAACTCGTTTTTCCAATATCAACTTTTAAAACCAAAACAAACAATATCAAAACAACCTGTACTCAAAATAAAAATAGCAAAAAGCAGACAAAAAAAATGCTTAAATCCATTGTCTGATTCTTTATTTTTAATTACTGTATACAAGAGACGTGACCCGGAAGAGATTGTTCCGGCGGAAGTTAATGGTGGGACACCAGGAAGTACTATTTTGGAGGCGGTGAAATTAAGATTGAATGGGGAGTTTTGTGTTGTTTTTTTTGCATTTAACGGGCAAATTTGAAATACAAAGACATGACTACCAACAAGATCTCAGTTATTTTTAAGGTACCGTAATGCTGGCATTCATTAATCCAGTTGAGAATAAAATTCAAATCAGGACGTGTTTATTTCTATACACAGATATCCTGGGTAAACATCAGGCTACTTCATTACTGAGGATCTGAAACAATTAATGTGAGTTATTCAGTAATTGAAGAGCAGACTCGTGTTTCCGAGTTTGATGGTTTATTGATAATAAAATCTACAGACATTATTGCACTTTATAACACTGTGACTTTGTAATCTTGGCTGTCAGCTCTTCAACCATCTGAAATCTTTCTTTTACATTAGTGTAATAATCACTGTTAAAATCAAATAATGCGGATGACGCTTTAGAGGCATTGATTCTCAAATCAACCAAAGGGTGAAATCATGACTGACAAATCACTGATTTGGCTTGTTTTTTATATACTGTAATGTAATCAAAAACTTTAATCAAAAAAATTGTGAGAACTGCAATGTATACAAATTGCTTTGATGACATCAAATCATAATTTTCCATTATCATCAGCATTACTATAAGCATCACCATCATCGTTCTCACTATTGTTATTATTATGTACTCATATGAGATAAACACAGTGGTGTCCTGGTGGCTGGTACTTTGTCAAGAGCAGGTCAGCGTGTTTCTGCCCCTTGCTAAAAGGTTGTGTCAATTTTAATCAAGTCATATTAATGATTTGCATATTTGATTAGACATAGATTTTTATGTCGGATGCCCTTCCTGACACAACCTTTTTAGCAAGGGACAGAAACACGCTGATGGCTATGCAGCTCGTCTTTACTAAAGTCAGCAATGGTTCTTTTACAGGCCTCTCATCATAGACAGTGAGAGACATGGCTGGCCTTTGATAACCCAGTTAGCTGTACTGGGGGAACAGTGACAACTTTGTGGAGAATGGGACTCGAACCCCCAACCTTAGGATCAGCAATCCAGCACCTTTTACCACCAGGCCACCACTGCCACCCCATATGATTGTGAGATACAGTGATCCCTTGCTACTCTGTGCTTCAGTTTCTGCAGCTTCAGTGCATCGTGGGTTTTTCAAAAATATGCATCGAGAAAAGAAAATGATGCAAAAAAAAAAAAACCCAACAAAAACAACCCAACAAAACTACTTAGATTTTTATGTGAGGTGCGCATCTGTATGAATGTGTATTTATATTTTATTTACATCTTAGGCATTATTTTTGAATGTTTAATTGTTATTATAAGCATTTATAGCATTGAATACAGCATGTATTTATTGATATTATATACACATATACATGTACGTATACATCAGTCAAGGGGTTGATCCTACTTTGTGGAAATCGGCGCGCAGGGAGGGGGTGTCTCGGTTCCCATCAACTGCAGAAAGTGAGGGATCCCTGAGTATCATCTTTTTAGATTAGGAGATATGATAAAACTTGCCAAAACTGTGATTCCGTAACATCTGCCAATAATCAGAGGGAGGTGGTGAATGTTCTGTGGGTACCCACAGAATTAATTTTTTTGTAAACTATCCCAACAACTGTTATGTGCATTGGAAATCTGAAGATTTTGATTCTACAGGAAAAATTTCATCGTTACCCCAAATTTTGCCTCAATAGCATGTGTTCTGACTGATTTACAAGAGAAAAACAAACAAACAAACAAAAAAAACACCTTTAAAAGACTGTCTGTCATGTTGCAAAGTGCCATGCCCCCTTTTTAAAAGATGGTCACCATTTGGAAGGAAGTCAGAATTTATGCCCTAAAATTAGCCAAATCTGTTATGTCGTGGTGAAATTCCTTTCTGCCAGTGGCTTATTTGAGGTTGAATGACTCTCTTTCGACAGTTAGCATACTCGCAGATTGGCCACAAACCTGGAAGTAACTGGCACATGATTCAAATTTAGCCAATGGCTGAGAGCTTTTGTTTCTCCCTCCTGCTGATTGGTTGCAGATGATGTATACACCGCTTTTTTTCCTCCTTCGCAACAAGTTATCAACGTGATTGCTTGAATTGCAAAGTAAATATTTTTGTGTTTTTAATTATTAGTTAAACCCTATGATGTCACTCAAATGCTCTGTATCGTCTCGAGCTTCTGGTAAGGAGCCTAAGCGCTTTATTCATTACTAAATATTATCAGAATACAAAATTAAAAGGTTTTTACTTAATCATTACTATATTTTACTGCATTATTACTGTATTAATGAGTAAGACTGTCTATAGAATGTGTTTAAGAAGCATATTTTAGTGCATGAAATATCATACATAGGGTTTTAAAACCGTGTCAATAACCCGTGGATTTTCTTGATCCATAACCGAACCATCGCGAAAAACGGGGGCCTGCTGTATTAAAGGATTAAATTATTGACAACACAAATAATTATTTTGAAATACTAAATTTCCATACCAATAATCATCACTGTTTTCATAAAAATTCAGGAATACTTTTAATACATCAACATACAAAGTTTCATAAATCAGCATAAATGTCAACCACTAGTAGCACCAACCTGAACCATTAACTGGTTTAAATGGAATGTTTATTAATTGCTAACATTACATGTAAACCCATTTTATCGCTATAACATTATTCTGAAAAATTTCTCAAGTTATTAATAAAAGTACAACAGCTTCTTCACTAATTTGTATGACATACTTGTAGCAAATCTTGCACCTTATTTTGGTAACATATCCATCATCATTGATGTTTCGTATTTTAGAATAGAAGTGCTTCCAGATGACTGGACAACTACAAGCTAATGTGATCAGGGAGACAGGTAAGAGAGTACTTGGTGTGTCCTCTGGAGGGAAAGTAGATAAGGAGACTTTGTGGTGGAATGAGGAAGTGCAGGAGTGTGTACAAAGGAAGAGGTTAGCTAAGAAGAAGTGGGACATTGAGAGGACCGAAGAGAGTAAACAGGAGAACAGGGAGACACAGCATAAGGCGAAGGTAGCGGTGTCAAAGGCCAAACAGAGGGCGTATGATGACTTGTATGATAGGTTGGACAGTAAGGAGGGAGAAAATGATTTATACAGGTTGGCACAGCAGAGAAATAGAGACGGGAAGGACGTGCAGCAAGTTAGAGTTATTAAGGACAGGATGGGAAATGTATTGACTGATGACAGAAGTGTGCTGGGAAGATGGAAAGAGTACTTGGAAGAGCTGATGAATGAGGAAAAATGAGAGAGAGAAAAAGAGTAGAAGAGTTGACTGTTGAGGACCAGGAAGTAGTAACGATTAGTAAGGGTGAAGTGAGGAGGGCATTGAAGAGGATGAAGAGTGGAAAGGCAGGTGGTCCTGATGACATACCGGTGGAGGTATGGAAGTGTCTAGGAGAAGTAGCAGTAGATTTTCTGACAAGAACATTCAACAATGTCTTAGAGAGTGAGCAGATGCCAGAGGAATGGAGGAGAAGTGTGCTTGTGCCCATTTTTAAGAACAAGGGAGACGTGCCAAGTTGTGGCAACTACAGTGGGATAAAGTTGATGAGCCATATGATGAAGTTATGGGAAAGAATAGTGGAAGCTAGACTAAGGGCAGAGGTCAACATCTGTGTTTAAACAGTTTAGTTTCATGCCAAGAAAGAGTACCACAGATGAAGTGTTTGCTTCGAGGATGTTAATAGAGAAGTACAGAGAAGGTCAGAAGGAGCTGCATTGTGCCTTTGTGGATCTGGAGAAAGCATATGACAGGGTGCCGAGAGAGGAACTGTGGTATTGCATGAGGAAGTCTGGAGTATCAGAGAAGTATGTTAGAGTGGTGCAGGACATGTATGAAAGATGTAAGACAGTGGTGAGGTGTGCTGTCTGTGTAACAGAAGAGTTCAAGGTGGAGATGGGACTGCATCAAGGGTCAGCTCTGAGCACGTTCTTGTTTGCTATGATGATGGACAGTCTGACAGATGAAGTTAGACAAGAATCTCCATGGACTATCTTTGCAGATGACATTGTGCTCTGTAGTGAGAGCAGAGAACAAGTGGAGCAAAATCTAGAGAGGTGGAGGTATGCCTTGGAAAGGAGAGGAATGAAGGTTAGCCTCAGTAAGACTAAGAATAAATATTTGTGAACGACAAGGACCCAAGAGGAACAGGGAGGTTACAGGGAGCAGAGATAAAGAAGGTGGAGGATTTTAAGTACTCAACAATCTCAAAAGTGCTCAACAATCCAAAGCAATGGAGAGTGTGGAAAAGCGTGTGCAGGCAGGTTGGGATGGCTGGAGACAAGTGTCCAGTGTGATAGGAAGGTATTGGCAAGAATGAAAGGAAAAGTGTACAAGATAGTGATGAGGCCAGTGATGTTGTATGGTTCAGAAACAGTGGTGCTGAGGAACAGAGAAGAGGCAGAGCTGAAGGTAGCAGAGATGAAAATGTTGAGGTTCTCTTTGGGAGTAGCGAGGATGGATAGGTCATGTGATTCTGATGGGCAGAACGATTTTTGGAGCCAACTGTCCACACTGCTGGTGTTGAATGTTCAGTGCAATAACAGATTAGTTAAACTGATAAACAGTCTTTTTTATTGAAAGATAATGAAACCATTGTGGATCATCATTGTTATTCCAGCATCAACATACTGGAAGTAAAATTTCAGAAAAGTCTTTGCAATACAGTTGCACAGTGGCGTAGTGGTTAGCACCTCCGCCCCACAACAAGAAGATCCTGGGTTCAATTCGCAGCGTGGGCGTTTCTGTGTGGAGTTTTCACGTTCTCCCCGTGGTTGTGTGAGTTCAGGAGAGTTTTATTTCTTCAGAAGAGACATCCAACGTCATTACCGTTCTAGCCATTAGCCAGAGATGATGCGTTTGAGTGGCATCACACAGCTTAACTGGTAATTAAAATGCGATGACAACGATTGAGTGGCAACATACAGCTTAACTGGTAATTAAAACACACTAAAAAAGAGGCTCATTGACAACTTGTACACAAATGAGGAAAAAGGGGCATTACAGTACATCATCTCATCCAATCAGCAGGAAGGAGGACAGCCATTGGCTGAATATGAGTGACGTGTCAGTTGCTCTAACCATAATACTCAAACCGTGAGTGCAAAACCGTGAATAGTCAAGGGCCTACTGTATATCTTTCCCACCACTTCAGTGTCTGTTATTTTCTGTTGAACCTGTTTGCACCATGGTCCACACCCTCTGTTTCTGTGTCACTTCCTCATCGTATTTTGTTCATTGCAAAGGTAAACTATATCTCCGGCAGTCATTGCAGTGTATGTATGAAGATATCATAAACATATCTATGTTAAAATCTGCTTCCTGGAGCATTTTCCTTCAATTGATTTAATTGTCCATTCCTTTTTTATTTCAGTAAATGAAGAATTGAGTATTGCTGCTGACTCTATCGAACTCACTTTTTATCTTCAGCTGTAAATTTCATCTTCCAGTTGAAGAGAAGACACTGGTGTTCTCCAGGCTGTAGGTGACACCGAAGAAGTTGATTCTTCAGGAATTAAGGAAGTATCAAAGATGATCAAGATATCAAGCAGATTTGTACATGCCAGGCTGACAGGAACAGTGTCGCTGTCAGAGGCTGAAGTGACCTCTTTCAGAGCTGTCTTATTTGCAGAGGTTGCTAATGTTTTAAATTAACCATTTACGATGCTTCACTTACCCGACATTGTGCGAATAACACCACACGCACTACACTGATACACACTACTGCTTCTCTGTATGATCATCTCATTCACTCACCCACTTTGCTGAACCACTTAATCTACTGGGTGTGTAGGGAGGATGGAGCCGATTTCAGCTGGCAGTAACCCAAGGTGGGTACACCCAGAACAGCTGGACAGACAATTACAGGGCCAACGCTCAGGCACAACCATTCACAATCACACTTGTGCGCAATTTGGAACAGTCAGTTCGAATAATGTGTAAGTCTGCAAGTCATTGGACTGGCTGAGTAAATCAGAGTACCAGGAAGAAACCAACACGAGCACAGGAAGAACATGCAAACTCCTGAGACTGGGATTCGAACCTAGGGCTTTCTTGCTGTGAAAGCACCTACTGGACTATTTTTTTTAGCCGGTCACGGTACTGATATATATAAAAAAAAAACTGCAATTCAGACTTTTATCACTGTAACAGATGTCACATTTGCCGCATTAAATCTTGGGTGGACTATTTAAAAAAAAAAATAATAATAATAATTTATTTATTTAGCCTTCTGATGGCCTGGGAAGCTGTCCAGGGTATACTCTGTCCTCTCCCGGAGTTGGCTGAGATGGTCGCCAGCCTCCCTACAAAGCATTACGTGTTTCAGAAAATTAATGTATTTGTTTGTTTGATGTTTTTTAAATACTCCTTTAATCCCACAAGGGAAATTTCTGTTTTAAAATAGAGCCCTGTCAATACTCTTTTTTTTTTTTTTTTTTTTTTTTTTAAACCAGCATTGCCAAAAATATTCTGTGTTCTGCTCATCACGGATCCTTAGGAGTCATTATTCGCACAGTCATTTTGTATTTTTTGTAGCATTTCAATCATCTTATGCAAATATGTACCATCTTTAGAAATAAATAACAAAATAAATTTGACGTGTTTTTGTTTCCCTACCTGATAGATAGAAAAAACAACTGTCTTTTTTGACACAGTTACTTCCTTGTGCCCTGCCCATTGTCTCTGTCAGAACCGTCTCTTCCTGGTCACGTCACTTGTATCAAATTTATAAAACAGAAAGAAGACATTCGTTATTTGTTGTTTCAAGTTTTTTTTTTCAGTCATGAGATCAGCAATGCTTCATTTTGGCTTATGGAAAAGGCTATAGGAAAACAGTTTTTTTTTTTGGGTTGTTTATTTGTTTGTTTTATTTGATAGTAAAAAATGAATGATGCAAAGTTTATCGCAGCAGCCTCAAACGCCAAGGGATTAGTAACAGTCCCACGTCAAACGGAAACGTTTCAGTTTCATGTGATATTCATAGCACCATTAACTGTGAAGATGACTTTTCACTGCTGGTGATGATGGGTTTCCCTTTTGAGTCTGGTTCCTCTTCTGGTTTCTTCCTATTATTCATTGGGGGTGTGTAGAGTTTACAAAGAAATGTTTAAATTATTTCTAAAATTTGGTTTTTACTCTTGAAAACTGCTGTCTGTTGACTGCATCAGTGTCAGATGTTAATTGTTCTCTACAAATTAAACTGAATTGAACTGAAATACTGGCCAAAGAACACACATTATGTTTTATAATGTGCACTTAAAAGAATTATTTTCTAATCCACCACAAAAATGACCATAGAAACCTGAACACCTTTCATGATTATTTCTGTTAAATATTGTTGGATTTTTAATTTAAATGTGTGGGTGTGGACATGTGGCACATTTTGTCTATTTTTTGAAATGTCACCATGAAAAAGAAAGGAGCACGTCAAATTTACAGTTACAGCATTTAGCAGACGTTCTCATCCAGAGTACACTTACAGAAGAACTTTAAAGTCTGCATCAGTGAATATGTTCTTATACTGGTTTGTTACAACACAGACTAAGTACACAGTCAGTCAAACTCAGTTGGTAGAGGTTTTATTTATTTATTGATTGATTTATTGATTGATTGTGGAATGTGTGTTTTTGTATCCAGCATTGCACTTAATGTAAGTATTGCTGAAAAGGGTAAGTTTTCAGCCATCACTTGAATTCTTAAACAAATGTATACAGTAATCCCTCGCTACTTCGTGCTTCAGTTCCCGTGGCTTCAGTGCATCACGTTTTTTCTTCAAAAATATTCATCAAAAAAATTTAAAATAAGGAAATTAGGGAAAATAGGGAAAAAGTTATGGAAAGTGTTGCTAAACAAGGCTAATTATGCAAAAAAAAAAACAAACAAAAAAAAAAACAACCCCCCCCCAACAAAACTACTTACATTTTTAATTGAGGTATGCATCTCAGTGTATGTATGCGTGCAGCTCTCACTGTGTGTGTGTGTGTGTGTGTGTGTGTGTGTGTGTGTGTTTATATTTCATTTACATCTTATACATTATTTTTGAATGATTAATTGTTGTAAGCATTTATAGCGTTGAATATGTATTTATTGATATGATATACAATATAATGTATGTATATACATGTATGTATATGTCAGTCAGGGCGGGGGGGTTGATCCTACTTTGTGGAAATTCAGCGGTGTGGGGCGGGGGGGGGTCTCGGTCCCCATTAACCGTAAAAAGTGAGGTATCACTATACTACAGTATTTGGTGAAAATCATGGCGCCATCTATTGACTTAAGGAAATAGCAAAATAATAAACCACACTCATATTTTCATCTGTGGCTCCAAGAGGTTTGTCCTCTGCTTCCAAAGATTACTTAGAAAATGCTGAAGCATTCATCGTGATTTGTGATGAATGTGAGTTGCAAACATGTTAGTTTTGTTTATGTTTTGTTCTCTCTTAAATTTATTTGCTTTCCTTTTCTGACAATGCTTGTCAGCAACATGCTCCTTGCAATTTTTCTTGCGTC
>CM045739.1:15142500-15205000 GCA_024760905.1 Plotosus lineatus
GTGTGGGGCCAAGGTTCCTTTAACCGGCTTCAGGTTCAGTAATGAAACAGAAATGATATGTGGCCTGATTTAGTGTGAAGGATAAAAGCAGATAAAATACAACCTTTAGTACAAATTGTGAAAAATGTAATCTAGTTGTTCAGCATAAATTTTTCCATACGCCCTCCCTTTGGATCTGGAAACTCCATGACAGTATTATTTATAATTATGTTATTGATCCAACTGTGACCAGTCCGACTAGTAATTAGGATTAGTGTATTCTGAAATAAATGGTCAAGTGTTCACTGATATTATTTGATGTAATATGTTAATAGGATCAGTTATGAATGTATAGTATAATATAGTGTTATATAATGTAGGGCGGTGTAGTGGTTAGCATGTCCACCTCACCGCTAAAAGGTCTAGTTCTAGTTCCGGGCTTAGGAGTGTCTGTGTACGGTTTGGGTTTCCTCCAGTACCCCAGTTTCCTCCTACAGTTGAAAGACATACAGTATATATGAGGCTGTTCAGAATTGCCCCATGTGTGAGTGTGAATGGTTGTGTGTTTGTGTGATGGCCTGGTGAGCTGTTCACGCTTTACTGCACCTTCAACCAGTTGTGGCAGGCATAGGCTCCAGCCTCCGTAAAACCATAAAAGTAGGATTTAGTGGTTCAGGAAATGAATAAGATGAGCGAGTGTGTGTGTGTGTGTGTAATGAAATGTAATTTAATTATAATATTATAATTATAATCATGTTCAATTATGTGCTCATTGGACCATTCTTCTATACAGCACTAGTGCACCATACAGATTCTTTCAATAACGAATTGCAATTTTTTAGGATTGTGGTATTACCTGTTTTAATATATAGTTTCTTCACTTGCTGATGTATCTTTTTTTATCCCCTAGAGAAAAGAAGCAGAAAATATTGGACATTCGAAAAAATGTGAAGGATGCCATTGTAGTAAGTATTTCTGCAAATTCAAAGCATTCCAGGTTAATAACTGTTTGTGTGTGTGTGTGAGAGTGTGTGTATGTGTGTGTGTGTGTGTGTGTGTGTGTGTGTGTGTGTGTGTGTTTCTCTGTCTCTCTCTCTCTCTCTCTCTCTCTCTCTGTGTGTGTGTGTGTGTGTGTGTCCGTCCAAAGTATTTATTACATCAAATAATCCTATTTGGTTAACAGTGCAATTTAATCCCTCATTTGTTCTGCTTTGTGTTTTCTGTTTCTGTTCTAGACAATAGTATCGGCCATGAGCACTTTAATACCCCCGGTGCCACTTGCCAACCTGGACAATCAGTTTCGAGCCGACTATATAAAAACAATAGCGCCACTTTCTGACTTTGATTACACAGAGGTAAGAGGTCTGATTTCTCAGTCCGGGTCTGAACTTCCAGCTTTTGGTTTATGAGGATGAAAACAGATGGCGTGTTTACTGTAACTGTAATGTAAGTGCTGGAGCTGTAGGTGGTGTAGCGGGTAGTGGATTGCATATTATATTGTCTGCATGCTAAATGAAGCAACATCAATTCAGCATCACAACCATGTTGACTTTGTCTATCCATCCATCCATCCATCCATCCACCACACACACACACACACACACACACACACACACATATATATATATATATATATATATATATATATATATATATATATGTGTGTGTGTGTGTGAGTGTGTGTGTGTGTGTGTGATTAATATGATTATGTCAGTATATTTTATATTAAAATCCGCATGGGGTAGGACTATGGCGGTATTCATTTTGGTTCTTTTTAATTTTTTTTTTTCAGTTTTCATTATATATTTTGGCTCACCATAGGCTGGCACATGTGGATTTTGACACTACAGTATTCACTGAGTCACTTGCCATCTTTTCGTATGGTGTTTTGTTGTATAGTTGTGATCAATAGTCTCAGTATATTGTGCAAACAGGTATACAGTAATGTTCTGTTTATATCTTTTTATGTTGCTTATTCTGGTAATATGCGACAACCCAGAACCTTTTCATTTGTTTAGTTTCAGGAAACATATGATATCTGTATAAAAGTTGATAGTATGGTGATACACAAATATGCTTACAGGAAACATTTGATAGGAACACTTTTCTTTTCACCTGCTAATCATGTGACGGAACACCAAATGCATAAAATCGCCAAGTTAAGAGCTTCAGTTAATAGAATCACACTCAAGATTATGCAAAAACGTGATGTGAGCAACTTTGACTCTGAGTTCATTGATTGTGCAGGATGGCCTGGCTTGTGATCACAGGAAACAGGTGATTTTAAATTTTATGCACAGTCACACAGAACTTTTTTTGTAATGGGGAGAAAAACAAACAAACAAACAAACAAAAAAAAACCATGCAGTGAGTGTAAATGGGAAACACCATAATTATGGGAGATAAGAGCCGAGTGATTTCAGCTGACAGGAAGGCTTCAAAAATTAACATTTCTTGCAACTATAACGAGCGGAAATGTATCACAAAACGCACGGCACAGACCTTTGAGGTGGATGATTTCCAATAACCGAAAGTTCCATTTCTGCCTGCGCTGGTCTGAAGCATCAAGGTTTCTGCAGTAAAATGCCTATGATAGGATCAGAATCAGTATTTGTTGTCAAACCTTGCAAGCACAGTATGAATTACATGGTCCCAACTTGACTTGTGTTATCAGTTCATGCTGGTGGAGGTGGTGTAATGGTGTGGGCAGTACCCCAACCAAAATTTGTTAGGGTTGCTCTCAATGTGAAGCCCCAATAGCTCTCCCCCGGCCATCTTAATATCGCCTGTTTTTAGCGTGACGATATGCTAATCACAAAGCAAACTGGTTCCATGAGCATGACTATTAATTCATTAAGTGATATTTATAACAGATTCATATGAGTTTTAAAAATATTCAGGCAGCAAGGTGGTGTAGTGGTTGGCATATCTACAGAGCTTCACAGCATCACAGGTCCTGGGTTATAGTCCTGGGCTCAATCAAGTGTTTTGGTGTGGCGTTTGCGTGTTCTCCCTGTTCTAGCATGGGTTTCCTCCAGGTACTCCCATTTCCTCCCATAGTCCAAAGGCATGCACGTTAGGTTTTTATTTTTGCCTGTTCCAAATTTCCCCTAGATGTGAGTGCGAATGGTTGTGCGTTTTGGCCCTGTGATGGTCTGGTGAACTGCTCAGGGTGTACCTTGCCTTTGTGCAGTGTTGGATGAGATAGTAGTAAGCGGTTTGGAATAATTTGAAAATTTTTAATTAAAAATGGACATGTTTTCATATAAGCATATTTAAAAGATAAACAGCCAGAGCTTCTTCTGGAACTGATCTTGAAAAGAAGAAATATCACTTGGGAGATGGAATTGGTACAAGTTCAAGAGACGAAGCGGGTAAACCAGACATTTTGTCTAGCACAAGCTAAGTTGCATGAGTGAGATATTACCACTTCTTAGATAGATAGCATTTTAAACTTAACAAACAAATTCCTACGGTTGGCAGTGGTGATTTGGTGGTTCAGGTGCCGGTTTACTGATCTGAAAGTTGGGCCACACTATCACTGAGTTGTCACTGCTGCCCCCAGTGCAGCTAACCGGGTTATCAAAGGCCATAGACCTAAGAGGTTTTACTTGGGGGTTAGCATGTTGACCTCAGTGCCGTTTCTGAGTCACAGATTTGGGATTTCTGTCTGGAGTTTGTATGCGCTCCCCGTGCTTGTGTGGGTTCAGCAAATGAGAGTGATAGGTTTACTTCGTTTACTAGCACGTTGATCTGACACTGCTCTGTAAACTGGTGAAAAACACTAATTTGAGAAAAATACCCAAGCAGACTTTATTTACTCTTCAGGTTTGAGAAAATTCTGGATTAATCCGTAATTTTAGGTTTCATGTCCTAAATTAATAGTTAATTAATACATAATTGTGTTTTTCAAGCACATTAAAATATAGTTTCAAATATCCTTAATAATCTCTCACTTTGATTTCTTTAACGGTTATTTCGTGCATTCCCACCACGGAGTGGTCCAGTGTGTGGATCATAATGATTTATTTACACCGCGTAACCTGATGATTTTTTTTTTTTTTTTTTTTTTTAAACCGTTATACGTACCGTCTTAATCAAATTGTATAGTACCAACCCTGCACACCTGTTCTATAGTAGTACAGGGGTCCCTTACGTTCTGCGGTTAATGAGGACCGAGGACAACCCCACCCCACCCCCCAACAACAACCGATTTCCACGAAGTCGGATCGACCCCCTGACTGATGTATACGTACATGTATATGTGTATATACTATCAATAAATACATATTCAACACTATAAAAGCTTATAATAACAACTAAACATTCCAAAATAATGCATAAGATGTAAATAAAATATAAATACACACATACTCAGATGCGCGAGCGCAAACACACTCAGATGTGCACCTCACATAAAAATGTAAGTAGTTTTGTTGGGGGGGTTGTTTGTTTGAGAGTTGTTGGGGTTTTTTTTTTTTTGCATAACTGGCCTTGTTTTGTCGCATTTTCTTTACCTTTCCGCTATTTTTCCTTATTTTTTAATTTTTTGATAAATATTTTTGAAAAACTCACGATGCACTGAATCCGCCGAAACTGAAGCGAGGGATCAGTGTATTTTAAATTTTAAAGATTTAAATTTGTCTTCTCTACCTGTATTGAATTTAGAGTTATACTGTTGTCTCTTAGCCATTTGCTTTGGTGGGTGGAAAGTTCTCACTCCTGACTCTGTCGAGAAAGAAGGTTTCACAAAAGTTGACAAAATGATAATTGTGTCATCCATGATGCATTTTTAAATATCCCTTACATAAAATAAAGTTTTGTTTGCAATATATGTTACAGATGGTAGTTTTGCTATTTTTGCTCTCCTACATCTACCAAACGCCACTGTAACAAATAATAGGCTTTAAAAATATTATCATACATTACTTTGCTGACCCTTTTATCCTACAAGGGTCAAGCGGAGGCTGAGCATATCTAAGCTGACTCTGGGCTTAGGCAGGGTTAAACAGCTCACCAATCTGTTGTGGGGCCAACACATACACAACCATTCACACTCACACCTAAGGGGAATTTGCAGCCGCCAATTAGCCTAATGTGAGTGTCTTTGGACCCCGTGGGGAATTGCGGTACCCGGGGAAAACCCACGCAAGCACTGAAAGAACAAGCAAGCTCCACAAAGAAACACACTCACCAAGCCCAGGTCTCAAACCCAGGACTTTTTTGCTGTGCAGTAGATATGCTAACGACAATACCGCCATTCTGCGCATGCTATAAATACATTTAGTAAATATTCTATTCCTTTATGCTAGAACTTTATGCTTAAAAGGAATTATATGGAAAAATAAATTTAAATCACCACTGAGAATTGTTCTCATAAAAAAAAAAAAAAAAAAAAAATCACAATATTTAAAGAACCTTTCCTCAAATCTCATGATAATGTTTCTAGTACTAGCTGTAATACGTATCAAGGCCAGGTCAAAGTCTGGTTCTTCTCTGTATAAGTTTGCTAATAAGTGGTTACACTTTGTTGTACAATTTGTTATCTAATTAAGATTCAAAACCTTACCTTCAGTTAATAACATTAACTGAATAATAATTTTTAATCTTATTCTGGGAATAATATACGATGTAAGTGTCAGAATCTGCAGATCTAGAAGATTTAAAATCTTTATTAGATAGCCAATTTTTGCAGTGCAGCCAATTATTAGTAAGAACTGAATGAGTAAAATTATTAATATTGTGTAAAGAATATTTTTTATTTATTATATTTTGTATCCTCTTAATTCAAGTTAAATTGTCAAAGAGTTTTTATCTTACTGTACTGGCAGGTAATCTAATTTAATTTAAAAGGATCCAAAGTATAATCGAAAAATATTCTGAAAACAATAGTATTAATACTTTTACACATTCTGTTCCTAAGGAGTATATTATTCCCAAAACAAGATCAAAAAGAATTTTTGGCTGGAGATAAGACTTTAAATCTTGATTGAACAGCAAATTTTTGCAGTGTGAGGAGTGTATGCGTGTCATTGTATTAAAGAAACGGATGTGGGTAAACCTTATGATTTGTTTGTGGAGAATGATCCATTTCAAAAAATTCACAATCTTAACGTGAATTTTTAAAAATGTATACAACATTTCCTGGACTGAATTTATAGTTGCTGCAGTAGGAATATTTGCTCAGAGTAACCCTGTTACTGCAGGGTTCCAGCTTATTTCAGGGCAACAAATGTATGAACAGAAGCTTAAAAACAAAGAAAACAAGCAAACCATCCATCCATCTATCCATCAATCCATACACCCACACATCCATTCATCCATCAATCCATGATTGTTCGGGTTTGGGAATGCTAGATTCAATCCCAGCTGAGTTCAAGCAGGCGACGGGGTACACACTGAACATGTGCCGGTCTGTTGCAGGGCATAGGCAGATCAATGAACTACAAGCATTTTTTTAAACTATATTATTCTTCTATGCATTGTAACCAGATCCATTCCATACTTGATGTTGTAAAGTCCAAGCTGATATCTTTATGTACGTGATGTACTGCAACCTTTGAGCAACTTACATTCTGGCATTGGGAACTTTGAATTAACAGCATTGAGTATTATTATGATTACGGCAAAGTTTGATACCATAGGCAGAGAAAGATAAAGCACTGTTTTTCAGCTATAAGACGTCACAGTATATGTCCAAACAATAACTCATTATGAGCTAAAATGGTTTGTATTTGGTAACTGGGACTTTAATGGAAGAGACTGGTCAAGAGTTTTTCTATGCATGCTCTGTGTGGTGCCTTTTTTAAGTACACACACACACACACACACATATATATAAAACCAAAAAATCTTCATGTGAGAACACATTCTTGATGTCATGAGTTTTATGTGGCTCATCCAAAGGTTCAAAGCTGATCTTTGTACTTTGTTCTTTACTTACATAAACATGCATCTAGGAATCTAAGGCTGTGTGATATAACAGCATATATCATGATGATAGAAAATGTCTGTCATTTCCTATTGTGGTCTATCATTTATTCTGTTGTGGCACAAAACATGCTGTTTGTGGCAGTACTTTTTGTCATTTATTTGGGAAGTAGTTGCAGCTGCTGTCATGAATGGCAAGCTGGTGTCCAATGCTTACCTTCCCAGGGTGTATCCAATCACTTCCCATTTCAGCTTCCCTCATTCAGCTGATGGGTAAGCAGTGCACATAATGAATTCTTCCCTTAACGCTATATTAGCATGCACCTAGGGATTAGCTGTGGATTATTATTATTATTATTATTATTATTATTTTTATTCATTCATTCATTTTCTGAACCACGTAATCCTAATCAGGGTTGCAGGGAGGCCCATCTCCGTCGACTATGACAAGAGCAGAGCACACCCTGGATAGGCCATCGCAGGGCAGAAACGTGCTGACGGCTATGCAGGCTACTCCTGATGAAAGTCAGCCATGGTTTTTTTATATGCCTCTCACCATATACAGTGAGAGACATGGCCTGCCTTTGATTACCCAGTTAGCTGCACTGGTGGGACACCAGTGACAACCATTGACAGTGGGACTTGAGCCCCCAGCCCTGGATTCGATAATCCAGCAAATTATATCACCAGGCCACACATGATTTATTATTTTTATTATTATTATTATTATTATTATTATTATTATTATTTTACATTTTTTCCCACAAGGAAAAATTAGACTCTGCATGTACATGTTAATAGCAGTAAACACAAACAAATGTACACTCTTGTGGACACTTCTGCAGAAGGTGGGGAATAAAGCTAAAAAAAGATCATTTAAGAAATGTATTAAGATAAGTGTGTGTGTGTGTGTGTGTGTGTGTGTGTGTGTGTGTGTGTGTGTGTGTGTGTGTGTGTGTGTGTGTGCATGCGCATGCGTCTGTGCTTAAAATAAAGACCCTCATTATGATTATTAATTTGGATCAGCATAGGTTTCAGTGCTAAAGAGATGATGCTAACAATTTTAGCACCGTTATTATCAATCCCATCGAAATATCTAATATGAGGTTAATGTTTGTTATTTAACTCATTGCTTTCACTTAATTACTCACTTCCTCTTAGCTTTGCGGGGAGGCCTGGGTCTAATCTTAGCTAGTACAGGCTGAAGGCGCGGTACACCCTGAACTGCTCGCACTCACATCTACACTTAGATTCGGGGCAATTTAGAACAACCAATTAGCCAAGTGTGCATGTCTTTGGACTGTGGGATGAAACTTTTGTACCTGGAGAAAACATCCCATCCTCCAGGTCCCCCGGCTTCACATTCGGATAATTAGCTGTTTCAAACTGTCCCAAAATATGAGTGTTAATAGTTCTCTGTTTGCCCTGTGATGGACTGGTGAGCTATTCAGGGTTTACTCCACATTCAGCAAGGATTGGGTGATGCAAGAAAGGGGGCTTTCAGCAAGAAAGGGGGTGTCCCCTCCTGCAGGGGGGGTCTGGGGGGGGGGGGGGGGGAGTTTGCCCAGGGGGGGCATTCTGGGCCCATATTTATGAGAAAATCAGACAAGCTAGAAGCAAATAAAACTAAAAGTTTATATTATAAAAATAGTATTTGTTACAAGAATAGTAGACTTACTTCTTAAAGGAAAAGTACATAAAAGTTCTTATTTGAAAAATCTAACACTTACCTTACTAATATAGAACATTTGTGAATCAAACTGCTACCCTAATCTGTCAAAACTGTTTATGTAATATCATTTCAGGATTTATAAGATTAGGCTAGTTTGGGGGGCTACTTTTTACTATTATTGCTCCGTGCGATCAAGAAATAATTTGTGTTCGGACATGACAAAACTTTTTTACCTATTTCATGAGACGGATGTTTCCGAAACAGTGGAATCATCGGTCTTGAGTCGCTTCCACAACACTGGTTGTTTAGATCTACTTCGCTTCGGCGCCATGCTTGTCGGTACGACTCACATCAGTTTGGACTATATTTTACCCGGGCTTGTATGACCCGTCACAATCTAAATCTACAGGGGAGCACAGGCAAATGGCGGCACGTATATAAAAAGCGCCACGCTTTTTAATGAGGTGGCATAGTGCATCATGGGATATTGAAAGTGAACCGATTGAGAAATTATCAAAACAAGTGATCGTGTTGTGAAGTACATAGCTTAACAAAGCCGTGAAAATGTTTTTATTAAAGATTATTATTAATATATTATTAAATATTATTCTTTACTATTATAAAATATAACCGGCGCTAGGCTAATAGTAGCCGGCGCTTAATGAAACCTATATATATAATATATATATTACTACGTCTAATGTATGCACCTTCTGCATGCGCTTTTTGGCTTCATTGGTGAGTTTCTTCCGTCTGTGTTGATCTCAAATTGTAACACTAATCATATTTTACACATCATTTATTCTTTTGCCTATTTCAAATCTGCATGTATTTCTGAATACATCAGTCAAAATTGTAATCATACATTTTCAGTTCTTGCATTGCTTAGAGCAGTGCTTCTCAAATAGTGCGGCATGCTCCCCTTGAGGGGCGCAATGTAATGCCGGGGGGGGGGGTTATGACCTTGGAGAACATGCTTTTTTGCCATACTGTACTAAAATTAAGTGTAATTGCACATCCACTACAATAGTTGGCAGTGGCACCCATTGTCGCGCTATGGTGTAGGGATTTTTCGTATTAAGCAAACTATATAAACTGCAATAAACAGCCCTTCAACAATTAACATGGAAAAATTTCTAACAGGAACGAAGAGAAAGGTGGAGAGACCGAGATTATTGGAAAAAAAGAAAGTATATTTCTTCGATAACAATATTTCTTCCTTTTTTATTTTTGTTTTTAATGTTAATAAGGATACAATTTTATGCAGAGGTGTACTAATAATAATTTTATAGACAAATAATACTATTCATAGTCGTGCACAGGTCGGTGGGGGCGTGAAATGTTTTTTTCTTCTTAGATGGGGTGTCACAGAAAATAATTGAGCAGCACTGGCTTAGAGACATGATTTGTGTACCATGTGTAAATCAGACAAATGATAATTTGCATTTCTGCTGGTTTTAATCTCTTGTTGAAATAGTAGTTGCATTTTTACTCTTAACATCCATAAAGTACTTTATATTCTTTGAGGCCTTGATCAAATGGGTTGTGAATTGGACTTTGTGCTGAACGTCAGTGCGATTGCATTACAGTGTGTGTGTGTGTGTGTGTGTGTGTGTGTGTGTGTGTGTGTGTGTGTGTGTGTGTGTGTTTGACAAGCAATATTGTACAGTGTATCATTAAACTTGAACAGTACAGTAGGCCTTTGACCGTTTGTGGTTCAGAGCTCGTGCCCCCGCACGCTCGCGGATTGGCGACAAACCCGGAAGTAACTGGAACGTGATTCAAATTTAGCCAATGGCTGAGAGCTTTTGTTTCTCCCTCCTGCTGATTGGATGCAGATGATGTGTACACTTCTTGTTTTTTTTCTCCTTTGCTCATGTCAACAACGTGATTGCTTGAATTGAATTGTGAATTCATGTTTTTTAGTGTGTTTTTAAATTATTATTTAATGCCTATGATGTCACTCAAACACCCTGCATCTTCTCTAGCTTCTGGTAAGGAGCCTAAGCACTTTATTTATTCATAAATATTATCACAGTACAAAATGAAAAAGGTTTTACTTCATCATTACTACATTTTACTGCATTATTACTGTATTAATGATTAATACTGTCTATAGAATGTGTTTAAGAAGCATATTTTAGCATGTGTAATATCATACATATGGTTTTTAAAACTGCGTCAATAACTCGCGGAATTTCATGATCCGTGGGAAGGGCTGGAACCGAACCATCGTGAAAAACGGGGGTCTACTGTATGTGATGTTTTTGCTGCAGTTCTGACTCTATTAATTAGGCCTGTCATATAATGGTATATTGAGATTCAGGGTCAAATGGAAGTTGACTGATTGTCTGATTTTTGCTGGTGAGGGTTTGCATATTGGCTTGTTTCTCATAAAGTGTCTTACAGCAAATGATATGCATGTGTTTGTGTCTTCGCCACATGGGACACTTGGGACCAGATGGTAAGATTCATTTTCTCATTCATTCATTCACTTTCTGAACTGCTTAATCCTAATTAGGGTCGGAAGGAGGCTGTCACCCATCTTGGATGACTCCGGGCGAGGGCGGAGTATACCATAGACAGCTAGCCAATCCATCACAAGGCAAACAGTCACACAGCTGTTCATGCCTACACCTAGAGGTGATTTGAAACAGCCAATTAGCCTACTGTGCATGTTTTTGGGACTATGGGAGGGAAACAGAAATACCCAATTTGGGATTCGAACCAAGACAGTTTTGCCGTGAGACCAGATAGTAATGAATTATAACTAAGTTTTACTGATTTAAAGCAATAGCTTTAATTAAATTAACCAATATATGGCTGTGAGATGAATAAGGAAGTTCAGGCAAAACAAATAAGTCAGAAATAGGCAACAGGCACGATGGTTGTTTCATCAGGTCTTCAGCAAACTCAATAGAGACACTGTAATGAGGGGGGCCAAACGGGGCAGTAGGGCATAGTGGCTATGGAAACTTCATATCATATTTTTAAGGGCATAACTACACACTCACAGTAAGCTCCATTTCATTTGACCCAGAATCTGCCTAAATATGAGCTTATTTCCTGTTTGTTGGCTTGATGTACAACAGGAAATAGCAACATGTTTTTTTTTAAATGATGATTTTAATAAACAAGAAGAGTAATGACCAAAAAAAAGATGCTGTTCATGTCATAGTGCCCTAGAGTGGGCAAGTGGTATAAGTGTTACTGGATACCTTTTGAGTAAACTCTTAGGTCATATTGATGTAGATACATAAAAGACTGAGAAATAGCATCACATCTTGTTTGGTGGTGTTGAGATATGGGATTACTTTCTGTTTAGTAACTTCACTGTTGAATATTTTGGTAACTGGAGCCCTACTGTTTACATTAGAACGATTATTTGAAGAACTTTTGGTCAGAGCCCTCTGGGGTCATACAATGATCCAGAACTAGTTCACAAAAGATATATATATATATATATATATATATATATATATATATATATATATATATATATAAAAATATAAGTGTGTGTGTGTGTGTGTGTGTGTGTGTGTGTGTGTATACATACATATACTGAGCCCGAGACCCCCCCGCAACCGCTGAATTCTGCAAAGTAGGATCACCCCCCCCGACTGACGTATATGTACATGTATATGTGTATATAATATCAAAAAATACATATTCAATGCAATAAATGCTTATAATAACAATTAAACATTCAAAAATAATGCATAAGATGTAAATAGAATATAACTACGTACACACATATTCAGACGCGCACACAGATGCGCATGCACGCACTCACTAAGATGTTCACTTCACATAAAAATGTAAGTAGTTTTGATGGGGGGGTTTTGGGTTGTTTTTGTTTGTTTTTTTTGCATAAATTGACCTTGTTTTGTGGCATTTTCTTTAACTTTTTCCTCTAGTCCTCCTTTTAATTAAATGAATATTTAAAAAAAAAAAAACGCAATGCACTGAAGTCGCATGAATTGAAGCGCGAAGTAGCGAGGGATCGCTGTGTGTATATATATATATATATATATATATATATATATATATATATATAATGTCAGAAAATCCAATCCATCGAATCGAATAATGCATTTTACAAAATAATTAATTAATTAATTAATTAATTTACTTATTTATTATATTTTTGATAGGAGAACATTTGACTGAGAGATGGACAAATAGTGAATAATTTTAAAAAGGCATTTAAGGTTTCCAAAATTGTTACTGCTGTGCCCCCAGTGCAGCAAACTGGGTTATCAAAGGTCAGCTGTGTCTTTCACTGTCTGCGGAGAGAGCAATGTAAAAGAACCACTGCTGACTTTTGAAAACAGTAGGCTGCATAGCTATCAGCATGTTTCTACCCTGTGATGGCCTGGTGAGCATACTCTGCCCTTGCCCAGAGTTGGCTGAGATAGGTGCCAGCTTCCCTGCGACTCTAATTAGGATTAAGCAGTTCAGAAAATGAACGAATGAATGAATGAATGATGAGGTTTTCAAAATAAATTCCTTAGCAGCATGTAGTTCACTCTTGCAGATGCTCTTCTATCACAAATCACTCCAACCACACTTCTCCATCCATTCTATTCTGTTTGCACCCTCTTCTTCACTTCTATTCACACTTTTACCCTGCACCTCCAAAAAATGTAAATTCATGTTTCACCTCTTGCAGATGTACTCTTTCATCAATCATTATCTCATTCATGCCCATGTACTCTGTCTTGCTCCTGCTGACTTTCATTCATCTCTCCAGTGTGAACCTCCACCTTCCAGTTCCATCTCCATCTATTCCTTGCTCTCACTACAGATCACAATGTCATCCACAAATATCACGTTTCATGGAGTCTATAGTCTCCACAGCCAACCTGTTCATGACCATTGCAAACAAGAAAGAGTTCAGAGTGGATTCTTGGTGTTGTCCCATCTCCACCTTGAACCGGTCTGTCATTCCTACTGGACATCTCACCACTGTCACCCTGTTTTTATACAGGCCCTGTACCACCTTCACATATGCTCCTCCTGACCTCCTTATATAGTACTACAACTCCTCTCTTGCCATTATCTTGTATGCTTTCTCCAAGTCCACAAACATGCATTGCAACTCTGACTTTTTCAGTGGTTCTTCATCACCATCCTCAAAACAAATATGGCATGTGTGGTGCTCCTCCATGACATGAAACCATACTGTACCTCACAGACCACCATCTCTTCTCTCAGCTTGGACTCCACTCCTCTTTTCCATAACTTCATGGTGTAAATAATAATGATTATTATTTCACATTCTGAAGTTACCCCAACTCTACACTAATCTCTCTAGTTCTTGTAAATTGGTACAAGAACAACTCTTCTACGCTCCTCAGGCATCCTCTCACCTTCCAAGATTTTGTTAAACTGTCTGGATAAAAACTCTACTGGGATCTTGCCTGAACATCTATGTACCTTCACTGACATATCATCTGGTCTAACTCCAACTCCAATCTTTACTCTTCATCCTCTTCACAGCCTTTCTCACTTTATTAATTCCTTGTACTTTCTGCTTCAGTCTCTCCACATCTTCCAACCATCTCTCTCTCTCTCTCTCTCTCTCTCTCTCTCTCTCTCTCTCTCTCTCTCTCTGTCTCTCTCTCTCTATCATTTTTTTGATTCAACAACTTCTCAAAATACACTTTTCACCTTCCCAGCACACTCTCCTCACTTGTCAGCACATTACCATGTGCATATTTTATCACCCGAGCTTGCATTACATCATTCCCTGCTCAATTCTTCTGTCTGATTAGTCGTAATAAGTCCTCTTCTCATTCAATCTCAAGCTACTCATGAGCTTCTTCCTTAGTTTCTGCCACCTCTCTCTTCACCTTGCATGTCTTTGTACACCTGTCTATACTTTCTTCATCTTTCCCCTGTCTCATTATTTTTTGCAAATCTCTTTCCCTTGACACATTTCTGTACTTCCTTGTCCTCCTTCCTTTATCTAGATTTCACCCATTTACATTTACAGCATTTGGAAGATGCACTTACT
The DNA here is from genome assembly GCA_024760905.1 of Plotosus lineatus. Classification (NCBI taxonomy): domain Eukaryota; kingdom Metazoa; phylum Chordata; class Actinopteri; order Siluriformes; family Plotosidae; genus Plotosus; species Plotosus lineatus. The sequence continues at coordinate 15,157,101 of CM045739.1, forward strand.
CCGAGCAACTTACAATTATCATTTTTATACAGCTGAGCAATTGAGGGTTAAGGGCCTTGCTCGAGGGCTAGACAGTGGTGACATTGGGGATTGAACCACTGACCTTTAGATCAGTAACCCATCACCTTAACCACTAAGCCACCACATGCACAAACCTTAACTACTTTCCTATCATTTTCACCTCTAAAGTCATCCGAACCAAACTACCATCTTTAGTTGGTGAGAATAAAGAAGAATGCCAACAATAACATTATTTTTCTGCTGATTGACAACAACAACAATAGCAACACTAGTTATTGGGCATCATGGTGATTAGTGATTAGTACGATCTTTTTGCAGCAGGAAAGTTCTTGGTTCAAACCTTATGGCCAGCTGGGAGCGTTCTGTGTGGCGTTTACGTGTACATGCTTGAGTCGGTTTTGTATTAGAATTCTAATGCGTGCCACACTGGCATGTACATAGATTATTTTCTTAAATGAATCTTTTATATATCCTTTAATACGTAAACAGAAACCGACTGAATGAGGTTAAATATGCTCAGCATCTTGCCTGACTGACTGACTACCAAAGTTAGCAATGTGCCATAACAAAGAGTGGTAGATTGTAGCCTTCACATAAAACACTATGTGCACTTACAAATAAATAGAGGGAGCCCTCGCTACTTCACGCTTCAATTCATGCATCGCGTTTTTTTTTTTTTTTTAATATTCATTGAATTAAAAAAATAAGGAAATTAAGGAAGAATAGGGGAAAAAGTTAAGGAAAAATGCCACAAAACCAGACCAATTATGCAAAAAAAAAAAAAAAAAAAAACCCCAAACAACAACAAAAAAAAACAACAACCCAAAAACCCCACATCAAAACTACTTACATTTTTATGTGAGGTGCACATCTGTGTGGATGCGCATGTCTGTATGTGTGTGTATTTAAAATTTATTTACATCTTCTGCATTATTTTTGAATGTTTGTTATTATAAAGATTTATAGCGTTGACTATGTATTCATTGACATTATATACACATATACATGATATATATGTACATATATGTCAGGTGGGGGGGGGTGGCGATCCTACTTCGCAGAATTCCGCGGTTGTGTGTGTGTGTGGGTGTGGGTGTGTGTGTGTGTGTGTGTGTGTGGGGGGGATTTCGCGTTCTCAATTAAGCGCGGAAAGTGAGGGATCCCTGTACAATGAACGTGCACCTTCCTGAGAGTGAGCGTGCCATCATTCATTCAGACTTGCACACTAGCTTTTACCTTAGCTTTCCTTAATATTGTGGGAGTAGCCAGATACAGTGTACCCTTATAACTGGAATCTAGAAGCTTAATAGGAAAATGACTTCTCTCACTCTTGGAAGAAAGTCACTTTTTTTTTTTTTTCATAATATGATTATATCATATTAGTGTTATTACAACAGGTAAAGAACTGAGGTTTAGTGGAGTTGGTGGATGGGCATAAAAGACTGATTTTTTTTAGCTGGGGCTTTGTGTAATTTACAGAGGAACACAATGACTGTATAATTCAGCTCCCAGGCTAGCCGTAGAGTTCAAGTTCACCAGTTTGGCATGTGAGTAAATGAGAGCAACATGTCCACTTGGAGAGCAGGAGTTCATTCATTCATTTTCTGTAACTGCTTAATCCTAATTAGGGTCATGGGGAGGCTGGCACCCATCCCAGCTCAGTCCTGGCGAGGGCAGAGTACACCCTGCACACTGACGGCTATGTAGCCTACTCTTGTCGAAAGTCAGCAATAGTCTTTCTACAACCTCTCACCATAGACAGTGAGAGACATGGCTGGCCCTTGGTAACCAAGTTCGGTGCGCTGGAGGGACAGTGACAACACGTGGAGAGTGGGGCTTGAACCCTCAACCTAAGGATCAGTGATCCAGCACCTTTACCACCAGGCCACCACTGCCCGAGCAGGAGTTAAGGTGGTATTTCCAAATGATAACAATTCTAATGTAAACAAAACTGACCGCTCTCAGCACGACCATTTTATTTGCAATTGGCACCTAGCCACATAAAGTTTAAACATGCAGACCAGCTCACCAGAGAATAGAACAGATAGACAGCCAAGAAAATCAAAAGAAGGTAGAGACTTCCTCATAGAATATCAGGTAAGACCAAGGTGACAGGATTAGCGAAGCCTTGTGTTTACCTTGTAACAGGTGGTAAAGTTTGTAACATAGATGAAGCATCCAGCAAAATAGATCTCCAACATATAGAGGTCTCCAGAGGCAGAAGACAAGCACATCACTGTTCACTCAACTGGAATCCAAACATGCAGGGTCCACTCTCTGAAAATAAAAAATATCAAATTAAAACAAATATGGCTATGCCCAGAATAAACCTTGGGTTACAATGTCACTGAGGTACAATGTATGTGAACTGCATGTTTTAAAAAGTACTGAGCCCCATATTTAAGAGCATGCTTTTAATCAAAATCAGGCTATTTAATAGGAGGCAGTTTGCATCCAGGAGATAAAACTCAAAGAAATCATGTTTCCAAGTTCATCAAGATCCCCCACTATGGTGCATTACGGTTTCTTAAGGTTTGTTAAGGTCTGCTAAGCTGTACTGTGCACTTCCGCACCTCCCACGTTCTATCACGATTGGCGTCAAATTGTAATAATCAGCAAGATCATCTCAACTCCACCAAGTTCCCTAAAGAGTAGCACAATTCCTCTAAGTTCCCTCAAGGTGATTACGTTTCGATCCCACGACCCCCATGTTCATCATGACTTGCTCAAATTGTGGACATCATAGACATCATGCACGTAAACATTGTAAACCCAGGGTAACCAATCAAATTCAAGATCATCTTAGATAGCAATCACTACGTACCTGCCATCAATTAAAGTGATTAACCCCACATTATCCCTAATTGACGTTCAGCTGCTCTACTGCTCCATTAGGACTTTCCTGATAGGAACTTAGTAAGGTCCTAGAGAAAAAGCTAGGGTCTGAAAAGAGCTTACCAAGCATCAAAGGATCTCATTATACCCCCAATCCGGCGATGGCTAGCGCCAGAGTTATTGTGTTTTCGTGTCATACGTCTGTCCATCCGTCAGAACCGGCTATTTTTGTGAACGCAGTGTCTCAAGAATATTTTAAAGAATTTTCTTCGATCTTTGCACAAATACCAAAGTTAACTCAAAGTTGAACTGATTAGATACAGAGGTGAAGTTCACAGCGGCCTCATGCGTGCTGTTTTTGTGACCAAGATATCTTGAGAATGCTTTAAGGCATCTTCTTCAAACTAGGTTCAAGGTAGAATACAGGTCAAGCTCATTGATGCTTCATGTCCATTCCTTGTTTATGAACACAGGTTTGAGGAATGACAAACTTTCGTCTCCTACAAAAAGCGTGAAATCCTATGAGAAAGTTTGCTATGATGTTACATTGCCCATAGTGTCCAAAATAAACTGTGGAGCATGCAGGCTAGGGTTGGATAACAACGGACCGCCAATGCCTCATTGTATTGTTTTTGGCTGTTTAAACCATTTGGTAAGGAATTAGATATTTGTTACTACATCCTCCAAAGGATGACTGGTTTAATTAAGAAAGAATGGACTGACAGTGATACCCAGAATTTACAACAAAATCCAGCCAATCGCGTGTCTTTTCACAGTGTAGGTTGCTAGATCTTTCTATAACACAGATTCTGGTATTCCTTGGCCAGATAACTCAGTTGTAAGTGTTAACTGGTAAGTGTAACTGGTAACTTGTAAATAAAAGACTAATAAATGCTGTTACTTCAAATCTGATTTACATATACACTTATCTAAACATAACTGGTATGTCATGATGCTTGAACCTAATACACCATTGAAACACCTTTTAAAACTACGTGGCAGTCATGACAGCACAGGGCTGTGTTAACACTTCAGGAACCAAGCCTATCAGGCATCCTGAAGGGAGGTTAGGGATGGTGAGTAATACACAGTACCCCTACAGGTAAAAAAAAATAAAAAATAGGGGAGTTATTTAACCAAAAGTACGGTACACCCACTATCCTGTACAGCAGCTCGGGGATTAGCCAGCCAAGCAACAAAGCAATGTCACTTCATCATGTGATATCCCCTGCATTTTTATTGTTATTAAAATCCAACATTTTTGACAACTAGTGACCAAAAATTATTCTGAGTGGGTGTTAAAATTAAGAACATTTATGTACCTAACAGTATATTGTGTGTTCATTTGGTCCTGGTGTGTTTCTTTGAGGAAGAATTGATTTGAATTAGAGATCTAAGGGGTCTACGGTCAAGGCCAGTGTAGCTTCATACTCGTCTCTTGTTTGTGAATGCTTTGTATACCACACAGAGGGACATCAGCTTCAGGTGGTAGTTCTATTTGTTTACAGAGATCAGTCAGGACTATGTTACAGCAAATCTCCATGGCATTAAATATACAATGGAAGACAGGGAAGACCATCATCTACAGTGGTAAAAATATAGCACAATGTAGAAAACGGGTCCAGGAGGTTTCCAATAGACCGACATCAACAATTAATGAGCTGTAAGAATTTCTGACAGTTACTAGTTGTGTTCTGCATGTAGCAATAGTACACATGCATTCTTCATATATGTCCAAGGCTGGATGGAGAAAAGTGTCCGGTGTGATGTGTGATAGGAGAGTATCGGCAAGAATGAAGGGAAAAGTGTACAAGACGGTGATGAGGCCAGCGATGTTGTATGGTTTAGAGACAGTGGCCCTGGGGAAAAGACAGGAGTCAGAGTTGGAGGTAGCAGAGATGAAAATGTTGAGGTTCTCTTTGGGAGTAACGAGGATGGATAGGATCAGAAATGAGTACATCAGAGGGACAGCACATGTTAGATGTTTTGGAGACAAAGTCAGAGAGGCTAGATTGAGATGGTTTGGACATGTACAGAGGAGGGATAGTGAGTATATTGGTCGTAGGATGCTGAGGTTGGAACTACCAGGCAAAAGGCCCAGAGGAAGACCAAAGAGAAGATTTATGGATGCGGTGAAGGCGGACATGAAGGTCGTTGGAGTAAGAGTAGAAGATGCAGAGGATAGGGAGAGATGGAGGCAGATCATTTGCTGTGGCGACCCCTGAAGGGAACAGCCGAAAGGAAAAGAAGAAGATATATATATATGTGTGTGTGTGTGTGTGTGTATCTCAGTTATATAGTGTATTACCCTTGTGTTAAGACGTCTGTGATCTTTGTGTTTACACTGTTTTGCGGACTTTTGTAACCCTAAGCAAATATGGTTGGTCAGAAGTGTAAGCCTACGAGCATGGGTGCAAGTCTCATACACCGAGATGAATTAACTATCTGATCAGATTGGCGCGATCTACCACGCATACTCAGTTAAGCAAAGAGAGTTGTAAAATGAATGAAAACCGAATGCACAAATTACAGAACAATTACATATATTTATTATCTTTGAGCAGCTTTTATCTCGTATGCATCTCTTGAATAAAGTTTACTTACGTACTTACACAAAAGAAAGAACTCTCCACTTTGCTGGGATTCACATCAGTGCAGGCTGACACCCGTTATTTGTAGGTTACTAATAAGTTGATTATAATGTCTCGTGTACTTTGATCATGGGTATCATTTTGTACCAAGAAGTGCTAGGGTGTTGGCAGCATTTGAAATTTATGACTACTTGTAATCTAACTTATGCAGCAGTATATACCCAACGATTGAACACATGACATAAAAGGCTGCCACTCGCTGATTCATGTGAGATTCACAGTAGACATCGCAGTGTCAACGTCATTGTTATACCGAAGAAATCATAGTTCACCAACATTGTAAAATATCACAGCAGCAGCATATTCACTGTCATTACTAAAGGGGAAAAAAAGGCCCTGTTTTTTTATTAATGTTCATTTTAGTGTGCCGTCATTCCTTATTTTCCTCACGTGGTGTACAGAAGTCAACCTAAATATGAAATACAACTACATTAATTCAGGGTCTGATATAAAAATATTCATTCATTCCTTCATTTTCTAAACTGATTAATCATAATTATGGTCATGGTGAGGCTGGTGCCCATCTCAGCCGACTCCAGTTAAGGGTGAGGTACACTCTGAAGAGTCCACAAGGCCATCGCAGGGCCAACACTCAGGTAAACATTCATACTCACTTATCACACCTAGGGGAGATTTGGAACAGCCAGTTAACCTACTGTGCATGTCTTTGACGGTGTTCAGGCCAACGATGTTGTATGGTTTAGAAACAGTGGCCCTGGGGAAAAGACAGGAGGCAGAGCTGGAGGTAGCAGAGATGAAAATGTTGAGGTTCTCTTTGGGAGTAACGAGGATGGATAGGATCAGGAATGAGTACATCAGAGGGACAGCACATGTAAGACGTTTTGGAGACAAAGTCAGAGAGGCTAGATTGAGATGGTTTGGACATGTACAGAGGAGGGATAGTGAGTATATTGGTCGTAGGATGCTGAGGTTGGAACTACCAGGCAAAAGGCCCAGAGGAAGACCAAAGAGAAGATTTATGGATGCGGTGAAGGCGGACATGAAGGTCGTTGGAGTAAGAGTAGAAGATGCAGAGGATAGGGAGAGATGGAGGCAGATCATTTGCTGTGGCGACCCCTGAAGGGAACAGACGAAAGGAAAAGAAGAAGAAGAAGAAGAAGAAGAAGAAGAAGTCCAAGGCTGCCTAAAATTAAAAAAAAAAAAAGTCTCACAAAAGCACGTGGGGATATTGTGTGACGGCCTCTTGAGACCAAAGATGAGACATGAGGCTATTTTGGCCATAATTCCTAAAGGTATGTTTGGCACTAAAACAACAGTGCACATCACCAGAACCACACCATACCCATGGTGATTTATAGTGGTCGTAGTGTCATGCTTTGGGGATGTGTGCTTTTTTTTTTTTTTTTCTTCACCTGGAACTGGGGCTTTAGTCAGTGGTATGATCGCTTCCAAATGCAAGACAATTCTGGTGCAAAACCTTTCGCTGAAAAGAAAAATATTTTAAAGTAGTTTAACAACTCAAAGCGTACCTCGAATGAACATGAACAAATCAATGTCTTCACAAGATGGAAATTTGGAATTGCTCAACCAGAGCCCAGACCTGAATTCAATTGAAATCTGTAGGGTGACATAAAGAGGGCTGTGCACAGGAAATCTGACCGATTTGTATTGCTTTTTCAAGGAAGAGTGAGGAAGGATGCAAAGCCGACATCTGCCCTACTGATAAACTCCTACCAAAAAAATAATGATTCCTGTCATAAAATCAAACGTTGGTTCAATGAAGTATTTGTTGAAGGGTGTGTATATTTATCCAACCAGGCTAATGTAAGTTTGATCCTAAATTGCTTTGTCTTTTTGTTTTGTTTTTCGTTGTAAAGGTTCTAACTCACATTAAAGAAGGATAAAGTTTTGAAACTATTTATTTACGTCTTTGAAAGTTATTCATTTTTCAACATCAGAAAAACTGAGATTTTTACAGAAGTGGTGGACTGTTATGTCCACTGTCTATGTGAACTTGATGTAAACTAGCCACTGAACTAGACTGTGTAAATAAGGCATATGCAAGTCTCTTGCTTGGATTTCTTTGTCTTGCTGTATTGCTTCTTGGTTTTTCTCCCACTTTCTCTGTTCAAAGCAGTAAAATACACACTGCTTTCATTCAGACTGTATCACGAGCCTCACTGAGTCTAAGCCCTCAAGAGTTTCTTTCCACCATTCCTTCTGTCACACATGTGCAGACAGAAGGAGAAATTGGGAAATAATAATAATAATAAAAATCATGGTCAATGTTGCCTAATCTTTAAATAGTAAATAACTGTGAAGTTCCATTTTCTGATTTTATTGTAATGAGCGTGCACCAAATATGGAGATTTACACTCAAGCATTCTGAAACTCCTTGATTGAATAAATGGAATTATACTGTGTACTTTTAATTGATAAATTCTTTGTTGGAACTGGTCATCACTTCATTAGATTCATTGCAGTCTTCAAATCGTAATTAGCAAATCATTAAAATCATTATTTTGCCAAATACTTCAACTGTAGCCTTTCTCCTGTGTTAAGAAGGCCAAAAGTCTTCAAAAATAATTTATAGTTCATCATTTGCCACTAAAGGAAATGTCCACTGTAGCATTTCCGTTTCTATTACCCCCTCTCCCCGCCCCCATTGTGCTTTCCTGCTAACCCTGTATCCTGTGCACCTTTACTTTGGTCTGGTTCTCCATTTCCTTCAGACCATGGCTCACTGCTGCTAAACTCAGCCCTTCAGGTCAGAGTGAGAAATTTGGAGGGAGTATAAAAAGAACTAGATATTAAAGATGAAGCGAAACGTTCAGGAGGAAAGTACTATATTTATTTTTATATAGAAATGTTACTAAAATGTAACCTGTTTCGGTGAATTAGGTGTGATATGAGTAGAGAGGTCGCATGTGAACCGTAGAATATAGAGTGAGTCCTGAGTGAAACATAAGTGATCATACAGTACTGGATTAGCAATGAGCTTGAATCTTCGGTCTGTCTTTTCCATTTCATTACTCTGTTTTGGGTTTTTCATGTCACCCCAAGGTTCAGAGACTTCTTTTTTATGTCTGTCATACTGTTGATTTGCTAAAAATAGTCCTTTCATTTGTTGATGACTCACTATAGCCTTAGGTGAGGCAGACATTGCAAAACATGAAAAGAGGTAAACTTGTTTGTTGCAAAAATTGCAGTTTCAACCTAAAGTATTGCTGAGTGATTTTCATGATAGAGCTATCCATCATCTATACCATTTATTTGTCAGGATCGCGGGGGAAGTTGGAGCCAGTCTCAGCTGGCTGTGGGTACAACCTGAACAAGTCGCCAATCTACTCAACAGAAACACAAGCAGCCATTCACACTCATTCACAATTATGGGCAGTTTAGAGTAGTCAGTTGAACAAATGTGCATGTCTTTGGACTGGGGGAGGAACTGTGCAAACATGTAAACTCCTTATAGTTAGGGCCTTGGTTCTGATTTGAACCCCGAAACTTCTTTCTTTGCGGTACATATTTCTAACCACTGAGCAACATTTACTCAAGCAATTTTCATCTTTGCCTTCTTCTGCTTGATCCAAGGTTGGATTGTGGGTGGGGAAGCAGCTTAATAAATGAGGTCCAAACATGCCTCTTCCAAAGCCACTTTCTACAGCTCTTCTGGGGACACACAGAGGCACTCCCAAACCAGCCGAGAAACACAGTCCCTCTAGTGTGTTAGTAACTGAAAGAACAAGACCATGCTACAAGTGGCTGAAATGAGCTTCCTTGAATAGGGTGAGAAGCTCAGTCATCCAAGAGGAACTCAGAGTAGAACTGCTTCTTCTCTGTGTTGAGAGGAGCCAGTTGAGGTGGCTTGGGCATCTGATTAGAATGCCTCCCGAATGACTCCCTGTTGTGGTGTTTCAGGCATGTCCAACCAGGAATTGACCCAGAAGACCTGATTCATTTTGTTAATTCCAAGAATAACGTTTTAACATGATTTTTTCAATGCCTATCGTATTTTCCAGACTATAAGTCACACTTTTTTCATACTGTGGCTGAAAGTGCGATGTATACTCCAGAGCGACTTATATGTGAAATCATTACATATAATTCCGTTCGTCATCATAATAACCAACATAATTTCACGGTTGTTATTTTTACACTCACAACCACAAGTTGGCACTCTAGGCTTGGGTATCAGTACCTGCTCATCCACCACTGAAAAAATGTCCCCAAAAAGAAAATATTATTCTGCGGAAAAGTAGTGAAATATGCAGCAGAAAATGGTAATCGAGCAACAGAAAGAAAGTCTGAAGTGAACAAGAAACTTGGGAGGAACTGGAGAAAAGCAGATATTAATATTACTGAAATGAAGAAAACAAACAAAAAACGCTAATCACGGGCTAAAAGCTAGATGGTCACAGCTAGAGAAACAAGCTCGCACATGGGTGCTTGAGCAACGTGTTACAGGGAGGGGCTTATCAACAGTGCAGCTGCATCTCCACATCCAGGTAGTGAAATTATTACATATAATTCTGTTCATCAAAATAATAACAAACATAATTTCACATGTTTATTTTTACACTCTCAAAGAAGGCAACAAGAGGGCATAAAAGCAAAGATTATTATTGCTGCAATGAAGAAAACAAAAAAAAGCTAATCGCTGGCTAAAAGCTAATCGTGGGCTAAAAGCTAGATGGTCATAACTAGAGGAGCGAGTTCGCACATAGGTGCTTGAGCAACGTGCCTCAGGGAGAGGCCTGTCAACAGTGCAATTGCGTCTCCACGTCCAGGTAGTTGTCAAGGAAATGGGTATAAATGACTTTGCATGAGGACACTCTTGGTGTTACCGCTTCATGCAACGCAGCCGCCTCTCTATTAGAGTGAGGACCACAATGTCACAAAACCTGCCAGCAGATTTCCAAACCAAGGTAGACAATTTCCTTGAGCTTGCGGCTTATAGTCCAGTGACTTATATATGTTTTTTTCTTCTTTATTATGCATTTTTGGTCAATGCGACTTGTACTCCGGAGCGATGTACAGTCCGGAAAATCTGGTATATGAAATATTTAAATATGGATATTTATTGAATTAAGTGGTGGTATAGTAGTCAGCAAGTCTGCCTCACTGCAAGAGTGTCTTTGGCTTGAGTCCCTAGCTTGGGCGTTTCTGTGTGGAGTTTGCATGTTCTCCCTGTGCGTGCATGGGTTTCCTCCAGGTACTTAGGCTTCCTTCCACATTTCAAAGGCATGCCCAGTAGCATAACTGGTTGTTCCAAATTGGCCAATAGGTGACAGTATGAATGCGTGTGTGTGTGTGTGTGTGTGTGTGTGTGTGTGTGTGTGTGTGTGTGTGTGTGTTGGCCCTGCAATAGTGGCTGTTTGATAGCTTGATAGCAATAACTGTTCAGGGAGTAACCTACCTTCACCCAATGTTGGCTAAAATAGGCTGTCTCCCTACAACCCTAATCAGATTAAGCAGTTCAGTTAATTTGATGAGTGAGTGATTCATTTATTAATTTTATATATGTATATTTAGTTGATCATAATCCATATCCATAAATGTTATTTGAAAGATTAAAACCAGGGGTTACCAACACGGTGCCGACGCTTGCGTGGGTTTCCTCTTGGTACTCCGGCTTCCTCTCACAGTTAAAAGCCATGTGCATTAGGCTAGGTGTATATTTTCAGTTGACCATAATTGTGAATATGGGTGTGTGGCTGGGTGGTGTGAATGGATTTGTGTATGTGTGTTTTTACTCTCCATAACAACCTGTTCTGGGTTGGCCCCGCCTTCGCCTGGAGTTGTCTGAAATGGGTTTCAGCCTCCCCGTGACCCTGCAAATGGATAAAGTGGACGAAGATAAACCATGAATTAATGTAAGGGGGAAAAAAAAGCAACCTTTTAAAATTGATAAACACCTCCTACAACCTGAGCTACAGACACTGTGCTTAAATAAAATAAATAAAAAACAGAAAAATACAGGCAGCAAATAAATGCTCATATATCACTTCAGACATGTTGAATTTGTACATGTATGAAAGTTAGGTGATTTATATAAAATTGAACAAATTTATTTAAAATGTAATGCTAAAATGTCAACTCATTTCAAGAGTCTCCTTAGTTGTTTTATTTAATAATCAAACCATTGTTGAAACGGTGAAATAATTTCCACAATCACGGGCTACGTTTTCCAAAATGGTTAACTAGGAAATGAGAATGCACTCACTTCATCATTTCGGGTTTAATAAGGTAACCAATTGAAACGTATTAATTGCGCTAGTTATTTGCCAATCAAAGGTTCTTACCAATGTGCTCATTGTGTTGCCTGCCAGCCAAGCTGAAGCAACTCAGGGCCACTATGTGTATCCTGGGTGAGACCCAATTTATGTGACGGATGGGTATCGTAGAATAATACAAGTAAGGAAGAGTTAAACAGTCTGTCTTCCTTTCGGCTTTTCCCCTTTTTACTCAGGAGTCGCCACAGCGAATCATCTGATTCGCACGTTTGATTTGGCAGAGGTTTTTACGTCGGATGCCCTTCCTGTCACAACCCTTTTTAGCAAGGGACAGAAACACGCTGACGACTTTGCAGCTACTCTTTACGAAAGTCAGCAATGGTTCTTTTACATGCCTCTTACCATAGACAGTGAGAGACATGGCCCCCCCTTTGATAACCCAGTTAGCTGCACTGGGGGAGACAGTGACAACCTTGTAGAGAGTGGGACTTGAACCCCCAACCTTTGGATCAGCGATCCAGCGCCCTATACCACTAGACCACTACTGCCCACATCAATTCTCTCCACATCAATAAACTGTTATACTGTCTAACTCTAAGGAAGAGTTAGACAGTATAACAGTTTATTGATGTGGAGAGAGGAGGGTCGGAGGGAGTGTTCGCAGGTCGAAATGGCTGGTGATTGGTAGAGTGTTAGTACTGTAAAGCAACACTCTTGTCGTTTTCCTCATCATCTGTTGTCATCTGAGGTTACACTTACTTCTCATCCTCAGTTGCTCTAGGTAACTTTTTTAAAACACTTCCACATAATCTTATTTAAATCCTACAGTTGTTCACATCTTATTTTATTTTTGTATTAAATTAATTTCGGATCTTTCAAGGAATTTTGTCTCGGCTCTACAAGGGGCCTGCAATTTTTGATTTGCAACCCCTCCTACGTCTGCGAATGTAGTTCTTCAAAACTTTTACCGGCTCATAATAACCTCAGGCCATTTTGCACCTATTTTCTTTCATGTTCATGAAGTAATGTTTTCACCTGTGTTCACTTTTTTGTTAGTTTGAATGTTTGTTTCAATGGAATATATCTCAAAGTAAAAGATATTAACATATTTTGAATATTGTTTTTTCTAAAGTAGGGAGTGGTACATGTTACAATTCCGTACATTTTGGAGGTGATTTGTGAATGGGGTCATGTTGAAAAAAAAAAATTGATAAAGGAAAATAATGTCGGAATAAACGTTGAGCAGACGTTTGCTGAGGCAACATTTCATTATAACTATGTCTAGCTACAGTGAAACGTGCAGTCATGGGAATATTTGTCAGGCTAATCAATGCATTTAGAATCCAGAATCCATTAATACCTGGAAGTATACAAATACTATGTAGGATGATCATTGCCGTAGTTTAATCGGACTTTTGGTTATAGTATTTACTTTTGCAACAATCACCAAGCGGTCGCAATGTCTGGTGGCTATGCGCAGATAACTCAGTTTATGATCGCGCCACTTTTGCTCACATGCCTCGTGGTTTGAGTCGTTTGAGGATCGAGCACTTGATGGCCGCGTGTAATTCTAATGCTAATATAAAAGAACAATGAAGAGATCAGTGACGGGACAAGTTCACAGCCAGCAAGCTAGGAATTGAATTTGCACATTGCAATCTTTGTGTAACCGACCTGAATATCGCCCATAGAGGTCGCGATGATTGTCGGAGGCATGTGAACTCGCAAAAACATTCTGAATACGCGGCGATGGCCAGTCAGTCAGAAACCAGTGGAATCAAACACTTCTTTAAAAAAAAAATCAATGGACGAAAAGCCATGGAACATCATTCGTGCAGAAGCAATGATGGTGGATTTGTGTTTAGATTTGAACCTGCCAATAAGTGCCATAGACAGAATTACATCAACTGTGGAAAAAAAGCTTTAAAAGATTCCGACATTGCTAAAGGCTTTCAGTGCTCGTGTTTGAAAGTGACGGCTATTATAATGGATATGGCTGCAAAAACGAATGAAAAATTAGTTAAACTTATGCGAAGGTCACCATTTATCATTTCGACGGATGGCAGCAACGATAACGAAAAACTATTTCCCCTTGTTGTGAGGACTGTTGATCACACCTTTCCTATTGAGTTCCTGTTTTTGCATGTGAGTCATATGATGGTGTTGCCATCCAACCTCTAGATTTTAAGTATGGTATGAAATAAATATGCCAATAATATTGCTTACAAATATGTTTGTTGCTAATTCATGTATGTGGAAGAAGCGTAAGTGAAATACTGAAAAACGTAGTTAAGAATACTGAAAATCTATATCTGAGGTAGGCATCTCTGTATTTTATGTCTCTCACCACAGACAGTGAGAAACAGCAGCATTTGGGGGGGGGGGGGGGGGTTTGAACCCCCAACCTTGGGATTGGTAATTCAGCACTTTACCACCAAGCCACCACTGCCAACCTATTTTATTTTTGATTTTGTTTTATTTGTAGTAGAATTTTTTTTTTTTCAATTCTAGTGCAAATAAGCAGTTTGCTGGAAGACTCATACAACAAATAAGTTCCAAGTGACTTTTTTTTTGGCAGGTTTTTTTTTGATGGTTTGTTCTTTGCATAATTAATTTTTTTTTTCCACCTCCGCTACAAGTGCTTGACAAGAATATGCTTTTCTAGTGATTTTCCTACTAATTTAAACATGCTTCTACATTTGTTGCTGTGTGTGCTATGGAGCTTCAGTGGTTCATCAAGAAGTGTGGTACAGAATACAAGTCAAGCTTCATGCCATTGTGTAGGCGGCAGTGTATCAGTTAATCTAAGTAAAACCTGGCCAAGCACTTAGATATAGCATGAACCACTTTCAATTGTTCTGGGCTGTCCAGTGACATCATTGTGACCCTGCTGCATGCATCTGGTTTAGTGGTTTCTCAGCATATACAGTAGTGAAGCTGTAAGCGTGGCCAATTTAGAAGGAAAATAGTGATGTCATGGATGACTCTGCCTCCCTGACCGCTTCTTCGCAGAGCTCAGCAAGGTGAAACTAGATTGAGAAAGTGCAATAGCTGTAATGGCTGCATGTTCAGATGTAAGGTTTTGGTAATCTGTGCCATGATCTGAATGTACTGTTTAGTAAGCTACTGATAGTAAGCCTCTATGCTCACTCAAGAAATGCACTGGACTCTGCAGTTTCATTCCTGCTAATAGCTCTTTTATGTTGTCCATGCCAACAAGCATCTTTTCTGTTCTGTGTTTCAATGTAGTACACTCATCTCATCTGTGGGACTGATCAGGGTTCTTCCATTCCTGCTGCTTCAATTAAAAAAGATTACCTTCCTTTCAGCAGGCTCTGCAACTGCGCCTGCTGCTTGTTACATTCCCAACAGCATCAATGCACTTCCGAATGATGTTAATAAATCAAATTTAGAATTACCACCACCCACTGTACACATTAACAAACTATGTGCAATGGTGGAGGTTTAACAAGATTACCAAGAGAGATGGTTAAAATACTCTTTTTATAGGCTTCTCACAAGACCAAAAATAAATAGATTTTTAAAATAGAAATAAATTCTGTAACCTGAAATATGCAAACAAATGAATGTGAATATTTCAGGATGTGTTTGGTTGAGGTTCTTGTTTTAGACAGAGTAACTGGAAGGGCAAGAACTGTGCTATTAAAATCAAGCCTTTTTTTGATGTCTGGTTGTAACACATTTATATAAACCACTCAGAAAGATTTACAAGCCTTTATGAGCTCATAGTAATTTGTGTGGTTTCATTTTTATTAGAATCTTGATCTTGATATGGAAACTGAAAACCTTCTTGTTGCATTTGCGTTTATAGCATTTGCCAGACGCTCTTATCTAGAGTGACTTACAGTTATCATTTTTACACAACTTGAGCAATTGAGGGTAAAGGCCCTTGCTCAGGGGCCCAACAGTGGTGATTGAACCGTTGACCTTCGGATTAGTAACCCATACATAGACCAACAAATGGGAGAAATAAAAAAATATTCATGGCTAAACATGGAGAATTGGGCATGTTTGGGGTGTTCTTGACTTGCTTACTTGATGCTGCTTTATTTTTGCAAAGTCTGGAAACAACTAAAAGTTTTGGAATGGCACAGTCATTTTTAAGAATGTTTTGCAATACAGTAGGCTCCCGTTTTTCGCGATGGTTCGGTTCCGGCCCTTCCCGCGGATCATGAAAATCCACGAGTTATTGATACAGTTTTAAAACCCTATTTATGATATTACATGCGCTAAAATATGCTTCTGAAACCCATTCTATAGACAGTCTTACTAATTAATGCAGTAATAATGCAGTAAAATATAGTAATGATTAAGTAAAAACTTTTTAATTTTGTACTGTGATAATATTTATTCATGAATAAAGCGCTTAGGCTCCTTACCGAAAGCTAGAGAAGATGCAGGGCATTTGAGTGGCATCATAGGGCTTAAATAATAATCAAAAACACACGAAAAAATAAAATTACTTCACAATTCAGGCAATTATGTTGATGACTTGTGCGTGAAGGAGAAAAAAAAAGGTGTACACATCATCTGCAACCAATCAGCAGGAGGGAGAATCAAAAGCTGTCAGCCATTGGCTAAATTTGAATCACGTGTCAGTGACTTCCGGGTTTGCCGCTAATCCGTGAGTATAATAATAATGTGGTAGTAATGATTAAGTAAAATCATTTTAATTTTGTACTGTGATAATATTTATTAATGAATAAAAGGCTTAGTCTCCTTACCGAAAGCTAGAGAAGATGCAGGGCATTTGAGTGGCATCATAGGGCTTAAATAATAATAATTAAAAACACACGAAAAAATAAAATTACTTCACAATTCAGGCAATTACGTTGATAACTTGTGCGTGAAGGAGAAAAAAAAAAGGTGTACACATCATCTGCAACCAATCAGCAAGAGGGAGAAACAAAAGCTCTCGGCCATTGGCTAAATTTGAATCACGTGCAAGTTACTTGCGAGTTTGCCGCCAATCCACAAGTATGTGGGGGCGCGGGCGCTGAACCGTGAGTGGTCAAGGGCCTACTTTATACGTAAAACAGTTGGTTTTACAATCAAAAGATGAATAAGAAATAATATCTCAGTATTTCAGCTTTAATTTCTACATCTATACAGTGATCAGTTGAGCAGTCTGCAGCTATGCAGCGCAATATGCAGCAAGCTGTAATGCCTTGTGCACGGACACCTTCTTTCATAACATTTTCACCATTTCAGCAGTTTGTTCTACTTCTGTTGGATCAGCCCGGACATACGATCATTTAATCTCCAAACACACATCAATGAGCCATGAACACTCATTGAACTCTTGGCGACTCATATTTTGTCCTTCCTTTGGGATGTACCTACCATTGCATACCAGGAACACCCCCACAAGATCTTCCATTTTTGAGATTAATAAACCCAGTCATTAAGCCACCACAGCGTGGACCTTCAACTTCCATTTGCACTGCTTGCCTAATAATACTTTTTGGCATGTGCCACTGTAATGAGATAATCAATGTTGTTCACCTCACCTGTCTGTCAGTAGCTGTAATGTTTTTAATGTTATGGCTTATGGTGTCTTAATGGTATGTCTTTAACAACTGTTTCTCGACTAGTACGTTGTGGCCCAACAGCAGGTTGTGGACCTTTTTCTCGTCGCACTGTGGACTTCTAAAAAAGAAATGTTGTTAAGTGCAAATGACAAACCCATGAAAAAATTAAAGGGTAAAGCTAATTAGTTAATGGATGGATGAATTAATAAATGAATAAACAAATAGCATTGCTTACATAAGTGTTGTTTGAGCCAATAATAATAATAATAATAATAATAATAATAATTGGTCATGCCATGCTGTGAGTTCAATTACTGTACTCTATATACCATAACATTTAGTGCTCTTTTATCTGTTTATCTGTTATCTTATGCAGTTGCTGCTAACATGGATAAAGAAGTAAATTATTTCTTACTGTAAAAAGCTTGAAGGATGTTATGCATTTTCAATGAAAATAAGACTCAAATTACATAGAATATGGATTTCTGTGCACAGAAGTCAAGAAGCCAAGCATGGTTTGTAACTACGTCACCCTTTGTGCAGTGAATTATAGATTCATCACAAGAACATATCTCAATTAAGTTTCGCGACTTCCCTGCCAAATTTTATAGGATTTACTGGGAAAATGGTTCAGCGCCCGTCTCAGATAGCAATATGATACTTGGCCTGAGGAATCATGTGATGTTTCATGAAGTTTGGTCACTCTGTGAACTAAAGTGGACAGAGACTGAAAGTTGTTTTCTCCCAAAAATCTATTTATTTAAATGAGGCCAAAAATAAATGAAAGGCTATGGGGTGGAAAGGGTATCAATGAAAAAAAAGAAAAAGATAGATGTGGGTCAGAACGGATTGGATGTACAAGTATACGTCAGAGGAGTTTATCTTAAGTATCTTATAACATTTGGTAGATTTCTGCTGAACTGAGACCAAACAGAAGGAGCCTATTATTATTATTCTTCTTCTTCTTCTTCTTCTTCTTATTATTATTATTATTATCATTATGATTATTATTATTATTATTATTATTCATTTTCTTTGTGGAAAAAAACACCACAAAAATGAAAACCGGAACAAGAGAAGGAGTACATGTATCCAAAATCTGCAAACAAACACACTATTCCTGAAAAATACAGATGAAATGCAGTTGGATTAGTGTTGATATCTTGGTAACTGTGGGAGGAGATATGATCCGAATATGCAGTTTAAAAAAAAAAAAAAAAAGGAAAATTCCTGAAGAATTGTTTTCAATATGTTTGCCACTTGATGTTTAATACCCAGGAAATTTTGCTGTCAGTTGATGTGACACAGCACTCCATGGTAGGCAGATGCAAGATGAGACAGTAGCATTCTTCCAGAAGTACCTGTAGGTGATGCTATTTTTGGTATTTTTTTATCCTAGTACCACCTCGGGCAGTGATATGCATGCTAATATGACAAATAGCACCGTATTTCTTTCCTTGTATTTACTGCCTGTAACCATAACCATAATTATTATAAGCAAATAGATCAGGTCACAATAACAGTCACACTGTTACCCAAATAGTTCTCAACAATTACATGTATGAATTATCCATGAGGTCTGTAACTTTAGGATTTAAAAGATTTGGGGGGGAGGAGAACCTTCCATATTAATATACTACGGAAATAAGCTTTAGAGAAAATGGACAAAAAGAAGCAATGAAAATAGGTACAAAGATAACTGTTGGTTGTTTAGGTGGTTATCGTGTTTGGATTGTGCGATGATGTCGTCTACCTAATTCCATCCAAATTGGACAAACCGTTCACAAGGAAAAACATTTTTAAATGCTTTACACAAAAATAAAAAGAGCAGAAAATCTAATATCATGTTTGTACAGTTGGCATATTTCTCTATAATGAGCATGAGGCAAAAGAAGAATTTCAGGACAAAGGATTTAAAAGGTGTTTTGACTTGTTATACTGCCACCATGTGGCCAATCAAGGTCATTGTTTAAAGCTGAGGAGGGAGTGATTACAGGAACCATGCTGGCAAATTTGTTTAGTCTAACCAATACAGTTTTGAAGGCTGCAGAAAATTAATTGGCAGATGGACAACTTTTACTTCTGCAACTTGCCTTGGTCATCATTACTAAAAAATATTGACCAGGACAGAGCACTCAAGTTTCAGCTTGGTAAGGCAAGAAGTTTAGCGGTTACAGTCATTTGTTTGTTATAGCATCGGCTATTGAAAACCTTACAGTAAATAGTGTATGTTTAAGTTTGATGACCTTCAGATGTCACATGTTTGATGTTGATTTGACAGTGCCTTCAGGTGTTAGAAACCATTATTTAAATTGAGGCCACACCTAAAAATACTGTGAATTAATTGTGGCCTTGTTTTTCAACATACGTATCAACTTTCTCATTCATTTTCTGAACCAGTTAATCCTAATTATGGTCGCTGGAAGGCTGGTGCCCATATCAGCCGACTCTGGGCAAGGGTGGAGTCAAACCTGAATAGCTTGACAGGCCATTGCAGGGCAGAAACACACTGACGACAGGTTTCTTTACATGCCTCACACCATAGACAGTAAGGCACATGGCCGGTCTTTGTTAGCAGCACTGGGGGGACAGCAGTGACAACCGTTGATAGTGTGGCTAAAACCCCCATCCTTGAGATTGGTAATCCAGCACTTTAGCACCAGGCCACCATTGCCCTAATATCAACTTTCTTTACATTTAAAAAATATTGGTCTGAAGCTACTCTATACCAAAGTTCATATAAATACACAAACCACCTGGAACAGGGGTCAGTAACCCAAAATGTTCAAAGTGCCATATTGGATCAAAAAACTATAAACAAATCTGTCTGGAGCCGCAAAAAAAATTAAAAGCCTTAGATAAGCCTTATATGAATGCAACACGGGCTGTAAGTATATATTAACCTATTGTCACAATGACTAAGTAGGCTACAAATACATAATGAGCATTCATGATTAAATTTTTATTTTCCCTGCAGTGCATCCTGGAGAGAATGACACCACGTGACTACTCTGTTGTATGATATTTGGTGCTTTAAGTTTAACCTCCATTACTATACATCTTATCTTATCGTATCTTTGCGGAGAGAGGCATGTCTTTAATTTTCTGTATTATCTCAGTTTTGTTTTTGAAGTCTGAAAATAGGTGGAATCCTTCATGTGATCACCATCTGTGCACCATCTCCATGCTTTATTATCTCTTGGGTTGCAACAAAACTAGCAGCAGTAGTGGAGTTTGGAGATGCAGTCCACTTCTTAAATCTATCGTTGCGCTCCTCTAATTTCTCCAGTAGTACTGCAATTACACTTTTTCTCTAATTCCCAACTGGGTGGTCGGCTGCAAATTTAGCATGCCTTCCCTGGAAATATAAAAAGCAAACATGCAGGCAATCCTTCCGCATTGGCAATGAAAGCAAATTATTCGGTCCATTCTTCCTTGAGTCCTCTGTTCTCATCAGCTATCTTTCTCTTTTTTCCTTTGTGATCCATGGTCATGACTCACCCACCGGTTTGTTTGCAAACATTACAGAACAATTAATTATTATTATTATATTTATTATCTTTTAGTAGAATCCTAAGAGTGTGTGTGTGTGTGTGTGTGTGTGTGTGTGTGTGTATATATGTATATATATATATATATATATATATATATATATATATATATATATATATATATATATATATATATATATATATATATATATATATATATATATATATATATATATATATATGTGTGTGTGTGTGTGTGTATCTCAGTTATATAGTGTATTACCCTTGTGTTAAGACGTCTGTGATCTTTGTGTTTACACTGTTTTGCGGACTTTTGTAACCCTAAGCAAATATGGTTGGTCAGAAGTGTAAGCCTACGAGCATGGGTGCAAGTCTCATACACCGAGATGAATTAACTATCTGATCAGATTGGCGCGATCTACCACGCATACTCAGTTAAGCAAAGAGAGTTGTAAAATGAATGAAAACCGAATGCACAAATTACAGAACAATTACATATATTTATTATCTTTGAGCAGCTTTTATCTCGTATGCATCTCTTGAATAAAGTTTACTTACGTACTTACACAAAAGAAAGAACTCTCCACTTTGCTGGGATTCACATCAGTGCAGGCTGACACCCGTTATTTGTAGGTTACTAATAAGTTGATTATAATGTCTCGTGTACTTTGATCATGGGTATCATTTTGTACCAAGAAGTGCTAGGGTGTTGGCAGCATTTGAAATTTATGACTACTTGTAATCTAACTTATGCAGCAGTATATACCCAACGATTGAACACATGACATAAAAGGCTGCCACTCGCTGATTCATGTGAGATTCACAGTAGACATCGCAGTGTCAACGTCATTGTTATACCGAAGAAATCATAGTTCACCAACATTGTAAAATATCACAGCAGCAGCATATTCACTGTCATTACTAAAGGGGAAAAAAAGGCCCTGTTTTTTTATTAATGTTCATTTTAGTGTGCCGTCATTCCTTATTTTCCTCACGTGGTGTACAGAAGTCAACCTAAATATGAAATACAACTACATTAATTCAGGGTCTGATATAAAAATATTCATTCATTCCTTCATTTTCTAAACTGATTAATCATAATTATGGTCATGGTGAGGCTGGTGCCCATCTCAGCCGACTCCAGTTAAGGGTGAGGTACACTCTGAAGAGTCCACAAGGCCATCGCAGGGCCAATACTCAGGTAAACATTCATACTCACTTCTCACACCTAGGGGAGATTTGGAACAGCCAGTTAACCTACTGTGCATGTCTTTGGACTATGGGAGGAAACCAGAGTACACAGGTGAAACTCACACAAACACGCGAAGAACATGTAAACTCCACACAGAAATGCTCTGACTGTAAATCGAGCCCAGGACCCTCTTGCTGTGAGGTGGACGTGCCAACCCCTATGCCACCATGCCTTCTGATATAAAAATATATATTTTCAAAATAATAGCTCAGTAAATTATTTCTTTCACTGGGATAATATGATTTCTGCTCCTTAACTTCACTGCACAGCTTCTCCATATCAGGGTTGCAAGATGTCACTTTAATTTTCACGCAGGATTCCAAGCTCTCAACTGTGAGACATGCGATGTTTACTTTTGATGTAGTTCATGATGGAAAAAATCTGCTGACACAAATATGTGGATCCAAACAGTGACAGGATTCCAAATGCATACTTTTTCATGTTTATATAAGTGTCGGGAATGGCTCTCCATGTATCGAATACAAATAGGGGAAGTTAAAAAGTGCACCTCTCTGTACATCTCTGGAAAACGATGTCATCTTGTGCTAAAATGCCAAAACCTCCTCCAGCATGCACTTCCTTTCTCCTTTGGATTACAGAAGGATTTTTATGTGCCTCAGGCATATAGCAAACCATTTTAGAACCTCTAATGTGGATAGCCACCGGATTTTGTCATGCTTCCAGAGATTACAATACAGTGGTACCTCACCTAACGAAATTAATCCATTCCAGAGCCTTTTTCGTAACCTGGATTTTTTTGTATGTAGAACCGCATTTTACATGTAATTCGTAATTAATTTGTAAAAACCTGTGATTCGTTCCAAGGCCCTCAATACTACCCTTTAAAAATGATAAAAGCATCCCTTTTAAGGTACTTACTTTGTGTTGACCATGTCTTCTTAGCAGAGTTATAATCTTACAAATGTTTAAGTTAAATGTTAAGCCTGAGCCAAAAAATAAAGTTGCAATGAGCACACTCGAAAAACTCATGAACAAGCTGCTGCTCAAAGGAGCTGCGCCATCCCTCCTACCCAGTGGGAGGCCAGCGAGACAAGATGTTGGGAGATAGCCAATGGGGGGAGCTGCGTCATTCCTCCTAGCCAATGGGCAGCCAATGGGAGGCCATCGGGGCGGGATGTTAGGAGATAGCCAAGAGGCCAGTGGGTCGGGATGTTGGGAGATAGTCAATGAGAGAGCAACTCTTGCATTGTTTGAAATTTTTTATTGAATTGACCATGTCTTCTTAGCAGAGTTATAATCTTACAAATGCTTATGCAAGGTTAAAAGCCTGAGCCAGAAAAAATAAAGTTGCAATGAGCACACTCGAAAAACTCATGAAACAAGCTGCTGCTCAAGGGAGCTGCATCATCCCTCCTAGCCGATGGAGGCCAGTGGGGCGGGATGTTGGGAGACAGCCAATGGGAGTGAGCTGCGTCATCCCTCCTCGCCAATGGGAGGCCAGCGGGGCGGGATGTGGGGAGACAGTAAATGGGAGAGCAACTCGCGCAATGTTTGAATTACATTTTAATGTTTGAATGGCGTGTTTTAATGTTTGACTCGTGCGTTTGGTGCATTTCGTAAGAACTTGTTTCGTATGCAGAGACAAAAAATTTAGGAAAATATTTTTCGTAATATGGATTTTTTTGTTTTCTGGGACTATCATAAGGAGAGGTACCACTGTACTTAGTTAAATGAACTTTATTATGGAAATGTCTTTCAACTGTTTATTTTCCTTTCTAATTTAAATCTTTCAAATCTAATTTTCAATACTAATTTATCACCACTTATTGAGAAGGACAATAAACCAGTTTTGTCAACAGTAAAAGCAAATGAATTCGGTCATGACTCAGTCAGCATTCCTTTTTCTTCAGAAACAGTTTTCTTCATAGATTCCACTGCTATCTTACTGGGGTTCAAAAGGAGTAAAATGTCTGGCCATGGGAACCAAAGCAGAGGGATCAAATAGCTGCATGTGGCACCATCTCCATGTGTTACCGATCTTTGCCCTAAATGCTGCCAACATAATAGGCATTCATTGGTATAAACTATATGTAGGTTCAAGTTACTTGAGACATTGTTTTCAACTAATGTTTAACCGACCAATAACATGTCTGATCGATTGTATAACTTACTTATAACTGATGGCAACTTATTTACAACTTGTAGTCAGTGTATCTGAAACAAATGAGAAACACACAAGCATACCGTGAAAATTTTTTCCACAATCTCGCTGTAGGACAACTTGTGGCAGTGTGCTGTTGTGTCAACCGGTGTGCAGCCTGTTGCAGTTGCTCCTGCCCTTGCCATCCCTTTAGCTATCTTTTACTTATATTTATCATTTTATCATAAGTAGCTAGATTAGCAGCCAGACCCACAGACTTACCAGCTGTGTGTATATATATATATATATATATATATATATATATATATATATATATATATATATATATATATATATACACACACACACCAATAAAAAAGGACAGGACAAAGACTTTCTCTTGAAACTCCATTTATCACTACAGATCTGTTTCGAGGGGTGGTGAAACCATCCTCTCTCTTCAGGTGATTATAGAAGAATTCTATAATAGAAGATAGAATAGAACAGCGGTCGGGAACCTTTTTGACCTGGAGAGCCATAAAACTAAATTATTTCTAGATATATATTTTTTGAGAGCCATATAGTATTTTAAACATATAATAATAATAATAATAATAATAATAAAAAGTTTACTTTTAATGCGACTTCTGGTGCTGCATGGTTTTGCTGATGGCCTTGTAGTCTGGTTCATATGTAGTGAGGTTGAGTTTCATGCAGGCGTTGAGGCTTCCATCAGTTAAACGCGAGCGTAGGTTGGTCTTAATGTTTCTCATATGCGAATGACTGCTCACATGCATACGTAGAGCCAAACATGGTCAGTACGGCAATACTCACACGCTGCATTGTGTAATATGTCACAGGAAGCTCGTCCCAAGTTTTAAGAATTAGCTGGTCTTCAGGTTGAAGCTTTTTATTTCTGACCACTTGTGTTCCCTCGCCAGCTCTGCTCGCTGTCGTGCAAGTCTTTCCAACTCTCCATTAAGTGACTTGAACTTAGTCATCCATATATCAGATGCCTTCAGGTCTGCAACTTCCAGCTCAAAGTCTGCGATGGAGACTCCGGGATGCACATCAGGTTGATTTTGTCCACTTCACACTCATGTGGATGAGTGATGAATTTGAAAAGACCAGTGTTCGCACGAAATTCTCCAAAACGTGCCTTGAATGACTGCAGGAGATTGGACGTATAGTCAGCTAGCTGCTGGAGATCCAGATGTTGTGTGGGGTCGCTTGCTAAGCATGCATCTCTAAATTGCTGCAGTCCTTCAAAGTGCAGAAGACGACCTGTTTCAATGTCCCTGAGAAAAACTTCCAGCTTGCTTTCAAATGCAAACACTGCTTGTTGAAGGGATGAGATTGTATTCCCAATACCTTGCATTTTCACATTAAGCTGGTTTAGATGGCCAGTTATGTCCACAAGATAGTGAAAATGCAGGAGCCAGGCAGTATTGTCCAGCTCAGGATGCTTGACGCCTTTCATTTCTAGAAAAATCCGTATTTCACTCAGGCAAGCTGCAAAACGGTTGAGCACCTTCCCCCTGGACAACCAACGACGTTGTTGTGTAAAATCAGACCGGATATTGATTCCCAACTTCTTCCAACAGAGCATTAAACTGCCGATCATTTAATGCTCGGGCGCCAATGAAGTTGACCACTCGAATGACCAGCCACATCACCTCACCAAGTTGCTGGCCACACGGCTGAGCACAAAGCGCCTCCTGGTGCAGGATGCAATGAAAACTTAGGATTGCTCTCTTTTCATGCTCACGGAGAAGTGCTACAAACCCTTTGTTCTTCCCCAACATGCATGGTGCACCATCAGTGCACACAGAAATAAGTTTATCCAGTGGTATTTTTTTTTTCTTTAGCAAACTCCATGAACGACATGAATAAATCCTCTCCTCTTGTTGTCTCTTTCATTGGCAAAACAGCCAAGATTTCTTCACGCAGTGTGTCACCTGTAGCACACCTGGCAATTATACTGAACTGAGATAGATTGCTAACGTCTGTTGACTCATCTAACGCGAGAGAAAAGTATATCCCAGCGTTTATGTCCTTAATTTGTGTTTCCTCGACTTGATTCGCCATCATGATGCTCCGATCGTGAACCGTTCTTGCTGACAGTGGCATGTCTTTTATTTTTTTGATTATCTTGGCTTTATTTGGAAAGTCATCAAAAAGTTCATTGGCCACATCAAGCATAAATGTTTTGGCATATTCGCCATCTGTGAACGGCTTTCCACTCTTCACTATTGCCAAAGCACCCGCAAAGCTAGCGGAATTACCGTCACCTTGCGTGGTCCAGACACGCAGTTGCTGCTGGCTCGTCTGCACTTTCCGTTGCAGCTCTTTGTATGCCTTTTTCCTGCTGTCCCCCGGTGGATATTTCAATGCAAAAGAGGCATGACGCGTATCGAAGTGCCGCTTTATATTTGAGCGTTTCATTGATGCAATTTTGTCATTGCATATTAGACATACTGCGGATCCTGCTCTCTCCACAAATGCAAATTCCTCTGTCCACGCAGCCTGGAATGTACGGGAATCATCGTCTTTTTTTCTTTTCGCCATCTTTTCTGTTACAAGGGTTGAAGCGGGTTGAAGGGTTGAAATTTTATCTCTGATAAAATTAATTTCCGTACATTGACAATGACCCGTGCCGTACTTGCGATCGATTGGTTCCCGACCTGATCCTCGGGTCACCGGCGGATTGCAAGTGCCGCAACCCACCCCTGACTTTTAAAATGTATCTTTAAAACTAATTTTAAATTACTTAATATTATTAAGATTATCACTAGTATTTTAAAACCAGTTCCAAAATATATATATATTTTAATTTAATTTAATTTAATTTAATTTAATTTTTTTTGGCCCCCTCAACTCCAAACTGTCTGGGAGCCATATGACGTCTCCGGAAGAGCCATATATGGCTCGAGAGCCATAGGTTCCCGACCGCTGGAATAGAAGAAGAATTCTTGGAAGGAGGAAAAAGAGCTAATTTTAAGATCAAAAGACCGTTTGAGCTGGGACAATGGTGTCAGTGCAGAAATTAATGTAGTGTGAAATGCACTCAGTAAGCCCATCAATGTCATCATCATGTGGCTCACAGAGTGCAAGCCAATCTGTAGTTTGAAAAGTGAATTGAAGCTCCTCCATGGTCATATGTGTATCATCATCATCATCATCATCATCATCATCTTCTTCCGCTTAGTCCAGGGTCGGGTCGCGGGGGCAGCAACCTTAGCAAAAAGGTCCAGACATCCCTCTCCCGAGCTACTTCCTCCAACTCTCCCGGGGGGACACCAAGGCGGTCCCAGACAAGCCGAGAGACATAGTCCCTCCAGCGTGTTCTAGGTCGACCCCGGGGTCTCTTCCCGGTTGGACATGCCCGAAACACCACACTAGGGAGGCGTCCGGGGGGCATTCTGACCAGATGCCCGAGCCACCTCAACTGGCCCCTCTCAATGCGGAGGAGCAGCGGATCTACTCCGAGCTCTCCCGGATGGCGGAGCTTCTCACCCTATCTCTAAGGGAGAACCCCGCCACCCGGCGAAGAAAGCTCATTTCAGCCGCTTGTATCCGTGATCTTGTTCTTTCGGTCATTACCCAAAGCTCGTGACCATAGGTGAGGGTTGGAACGTAGATCGACTGGTAAATTGAGAGCTTCGCCTTGCGGCTCAGCTCCTTTTTCACCACAACGGACCGGTACAGGCACCGCTTAATAGCAGAGGCTGCAGCGATCCGTCTGTCGATCTCTCGCTCCATCCTTCCCTCACTCGTAAACAAGACCCCAAGATACTTAAACTCCTCCACTTGGGGCAGGACCTCATTCCCGACCGGAGGGTGCATTCCACCATTGTCCGACTGAGAACCATGGCCTCGGACTTGGAGGTACTGATCTTCATCCCGGCTGCTTCGCACTGCTGCGAATCGCTCAATGAGAGCTGGAGGGCCCGATTTGATGAAGCCAAAAGGACAACATCATCCGCAAAAAGCAGAGACGATATCCGATGGCCACCAAACCAGAACCCCTCATCGCCTCGACTGCGCCTAGAAATTCTGTCCATAAAAATTATGAAAAGAATCGGTGACAAAGGACAGCCTTGGCGGACTCCAACTCCCACTGGAAACGAATCCGACCTGCTGTTACCAATACGGACCAAACTCTGGCTCCGGTGATACAGCGACCGAATCGCTCGTAGCAACGGATCCGGAACGCCGTACTCTCGGAGCACGCCCCACAAGATCTTTCGAGGGACACGGTCGAAAGCCTTCTCCAAATCCACAAAGCACATGTGGACAGATTGGGCATACTCCCATGCCCCCTCCAGAGTCCTGTGGAGCGTATAGAGTTGGTCAAGAGTGCTGCGGCCAGGACGAAAACCACATTGTTCCACCTGAATCCGAGGTTCGACTATCGGTCGGATCCTCCTCTCCAGTACCCCTGCATAGACTTTCCCAGGAAGGCTGAGGAGTGTAATTCCCCGATAATTGGAACACACCCTCCGGTCCCCCTTCTTAAAAATTGGGACCACCACCCCAGTTTGCCAATCCAGAGGTACAGCCCCCGATGACCACGCGATGTTGCAGAGACGTGTCAACCAAGACAGTCCTACAACATCCAGAGCCTTGAGATATTCTGGGCGGATCTCGTCCAACCCCGGAGCTCGACCACCGAGGAGCTTTTTTACAACCTCAGTGACCTCCACTCCAGTGATGGGCGGACCCTCACCCGAACCCCCAGGGTCTTCCTCTTCCACGGAGGGCGTGTTGGTGGGATTGAGAAGGTCCTCAAAGTATTCCCTCCACCTCTCAACAACATCCCCAGTCAAGGTAAGCAGCTCCCCACCTCCACCGTAAACAGTGTTTGTGAAAAACTGCTTCCCCCTACTGAGGCGTCGGATGGTGGCCCAGAACCTTTTTGAGGCCAACCGATAATCACTCTCCAGGCCCTCACCGAACTCCTCCCACGCCCGAGATTTTGCATCTGCGACAGCCTCGGCTGCAGCACGTTTGGCCTGCCGGTACCCGTTTGCTGCCTCAGGAGTCCCACAGGCTAATAAAACCCGATAGGGCTCCTTCTTCAGCTGGACGGCCCCTTCACCGCAGGTGTCCACCACCGGTTCGGGATTACCGCCACGACAAGCACCGACGACCTTACGGCCACAGCTATGGGCTGCCGCCTCAGCAATGGAGGCACGAAACATGGCCCATTCGATTCCATGTCCCCGCCTCCTCCGAACGTGGTTGTAGCTCTGCCGGAGGTGGGAGTTAAAGGCCTCTCGGACAGGGGCTCCGCCAAACGTTCCCAGCAGACCCTGATTACACGCTTGGGCCTGCCAGGTCTGGAAGGCAACCTCCCACACCACCGGCCAACTCACCACCAGGTAGTGATCGGTAGACAGCTCAGCTCCTCTCTTCACCCGAGTGTCCAGAACATATGGTCGCAAGTCCGATGACACGACTACAAAGTCAATCATCGAACTGCGACCTAGGGTGTCCTGGTGCCAAGTGCACTTATGGACACCCTTATAGTTCGAACATGGTGTTCGTGATAGACAAACTATGACGAGCACAGAAGTCCAACAACGACACACCATTCGGATTCAGACTGGAGAGGCCGTACCTACCGATCACACCCTTCCAGGTCACACTATCGCGTTGCCCACATGGGCGTTGAAGTCTCCCAAGACAACGAGCGAGTCTCCCGAGGGAACGTTCTCCAACACCCCCAAAGACTCCAAAAGGGTGGGTACTCTGAACTGTCATTTGGTGCATAAGCACAAATAACAGTCAGGACCCGCCCCACCCGAAGACGGAGGGAAGCTACCCTTTCGTCAACCGGGAGAACCCCAACATTTGGGCACCGAGACGGGGGCAACAAGAATACCCACACCGGCTCGCCGCCTCTCCCCATGAGCAACTCCAGAATAGAAGAAGGTCCAGCCTCTTTCGAGATGGATGGTTCCAGAGCCCAAGCTATGCGTTGAGGTGAGCCCGACTATATCTAGTCGGTATCTCTCCACCTCACGCACCAAATCAGGCTCCTTTCCGCCAGAGAGGTGACATTCCATGTCCCGAAGGTCAGAGTAAGCAGCCGAGGATCAGTCCGACAGAACCCATGCCTTTGGCTGCCACCCAACTCACACTGCACCCGACCCTAAAACTCCTCCCACGGGTGGTGGGTCCATGGGAGGGCGGACCCATGTCTCCTTTTTCGGGCTGGGCCCGGCCAGGCTCCATGGGCATAAGCCCGACCACCAGGCGCCGCCTTGAGCCCCTCCCCTGGGCCTGGCTCCAGGAGGGAACCCCGGTGACCCGCGTCCGGGCAAGGGAGACTGCTTCTTTTGTTGTCTCGTGTCTTTAGGGGTTTGTTTTGAATCGCACTTTGTCTGGACCTTCACCCCGGACCTGTTTGCCTTGGGTGACCCTACCAGGGGCATTTGCCCCCGACAACATAGCTCCTAGGATCATTAGGTCACGCAAACCCCTCCACCACGATAAGGTGGCGATTCAAGGAGGGGGTCATATGTGTATATATATATATATATATAATCACAAACTATTTATTTATTTAGTTTTTTCATATATTTTTTGAAAACTGACATATAATCAAGAACCATTTAACTCAAAATCACTGAAGTTGAGGACTAAGGATTTGGAGAAGACGTTTACATGCATCAAAGTTATTGAAATGATCCCTTACACCAGTCATGGAAGTTGACACTGTTGTTATAGCTCCCAAGGCTCTTCTGTTAGCCAGATTATTTGCTTTCTTTTATTGACAAATATATTTAAAGGCTTGTTGGCATAGACATAAACACAAGACTGAGACTACACTAGTGTGTGTACTCGGAACATGCCAAACTTGCCGCCATCATATCAAAGACTTTTTCGCTTATTGTATAAAGTTAAGACACAATATTCAACACCCAATCTTATTAGAATGGAAGATTTTAGTCCTTGATAATATGGCAGCCACGGCCGGCCATGCCTCTCACTGTCTATGGTGAGAGGCATGTAAAAGAACCATTGCTGACTTTCGTAAAGAGTAGGCTGCATAGCCGTCAGCGTGTTTCTGCCCCATGCTAAATGGTTGTGTCAGGAAGGGCATCCGATGTAAAACCTATGCCAAATCAAACATGCGAATCAGATGATTCGCTGTGGCAACCCTTGAAAAGGGGAAAAAGCCCGAAAGGAAAAGAAGAATAATATGGCAGCCAAAAGAGGTACAACATGAGAAGGTCTTGCGCACCGCTATATCTAATGAAGGTAGGCAGCTCAGAGAGAGTTGATTTGTAAGTAGAAAACTATACTTTCATTCATTTTCTGAACTGCTTAATCCTAATTAAGGTCACGTACAAGGCAAGCACAGAGTACACCCTGGACAGCTTGCTCGGCCATCGCAAGGCAGAAACATGCAGATGGCTGTGCAGCCTACTCTTGTCTAGAATGTCAAGAATGGTTCTTTTACATGCTTCCCTCCATAGACAGTGAAAGACATGGCCAGCCTTGGATAACCACTGCACTGGGGGGACAGCAGTAACAACCTGGTAATGGTGGGTCTTAAACGTCCAACCATGGGATCAGTAATCCATCACCCTACCAGAAGTCACCACTACCCCTAAGTAGAAAACTAATTTTGGTAATTGTACAATTGATAGTAATATTTGTAATATTTGTCACTACTGCTTCATTCTGAATTGAAAATTTCTGTGCCCTTACTGAGATGTTAAAAATCTACGACCATGTAAAATTCAGTAATGCTACAATGTTCTGTTAATGTTACAAAATCATGGGTTAAATTAGTGTGATTACCCAGGGATTTTCCAAGGAAGTGGTTTAATGCAGAGTGGTTTAAAATTTCCGTCTATGTTCAGTGTGTGAGTAAGCTGGTGGCGTGATCACATAAAATCTGATAAGACAAGATAAATCATCTTAAGCTAAATTGAATGGCACCTATTAGTTTGTTGTATATGCCTGTGCGTTGTACCTGTAGAAGGATAATAATGGTAGTCAAATAAATCTTGTCTTATCATATTTAATGTAAATTGATCACCATTTACATGCTTCTTACACATTTACTCCAAAAGTCAACCTAAACAGTTTAGTTTTATACAAAAATTTAATTTATATGAATTCATGGGGAAAACTGGTCTTTCAGTATTGCAAATATCAAAATGTCTTTTCGTTGGCCTTGGTATGGATCTGTATGTGTGTGCTTATGGAATAAGTATCTTGCTCTATGTGTAGCTATAGTTGTGTATGTTTTCCTGTTCTCCTGTACAGTTTATATTGAACGACAACACAGTAGAGCATGTGGGAGGCCCTCAACAGCAATGGCTGTCATTAACACTGTCTCTTGAGTGCTCTGCTGGCCCTACTTACTTCACTTCAAATGGCTGTTTTGCCTTCTCCTCTTTACTAATGATGGCTCAGGTAGAGTGTGGTACTGCTGAATGAAAGGCCATTAATGGCTGTTAAGGTTTTGTTTTTATGTTTTCCATTCACTATGCTCCCCTGACATCTTGGCTTGTTACACCAAGTTTTCTAATGGGATTGCCTCATCTCTCAGCATGCAAGAAATGTCTGAGCGGAGTAGAGCATGTCCCTCTTGGCCTCTTTGATGTTACTAGAAAACCAAATAAAACTGCCCTTTCACACTGTCTTTGTTTTTTTTGTTGTTTTTTTTTGTAGTCCAGGTTGCTAGTGCCCTGACCATGTTTCTGCAAAAGAAGTATTTCACGGGGTCGGTCTTAATGTGAGTCGAGTGATAGTACGAAAGGATTTCTCTCCCTCTTCCCTTATTACAGTCAGAGCACCGGAGGTGCAGAGGACCCTTTTGTTTCCATACAGTTTATTATTATTTAGGCCCAAACATTGTAAGTGCACAGGAACCTATTGTGTTTGTACTGATGATGATGATGATGATGATGATGATGATTATTATTATCAATATTATTATTATCATAGGCATTGAAGACCTGACTTTTTTAGGTAGATTCAATAGATAAAAACTAATGAAATTTGGCACAGGCATCAGTGCTTTCAACCATTACTTAGAGAATGAAGCTTGGCCTCAGGGGTGGCCTTGCCACCATATGCCACTGAGAAGTGTGCCCAGTATATTGTTTCACTTACATGCATCGCATTTGTTAGGTATGCATGGCAACCCAAGTGATATAAGTTTGTAATGTACATTTGTGTTAGCCATGCCAAACAGACATTGAGTAATTTATGACGCATGATACTTTTCACAAGCATCATCAGAGGAATTGAGAATAATTTTTTTGTGCATTGCTAATGATATGGTTCAAACTTTTCAGGTTTAATTTGGATGATGGTTATAATGATATCCGCATGAGAGAGAGTACCCATCTGATATCGTGCTTCCCTCTAGTAACAGAAAGAGTAGACTTCTCACCCATCTTGATTGATATTGCTCAAAGACAATTAATCAGATTCATTGAAGATTTGCTATAGTTATTGATTATGAGAGAATGATATTCAAATGCTCAGAGTGACATTCTGGAATATCGCTACCATCTGACAAAAAAAAAAAAAAAAAAAAGAGTGATTTCATCCGATCTCACTTATATTATTCCAGGATTGATTTATGTCTGTTTTCTTGAAGCAGTGTTCCCAGTGTTTTAAAAAATTAATGCAATATTAATGTGATTAATAGATACAAGAACAGAGTGCTCTAGGTGGGAACTGTGGCCTGTAGCATGGTGATTAAGGTGCTGCGCTCATGATCGGGAGGTTGTGTGTTCAAATTCCAGTTCAAATCCCCATTGTGCTAAGACCCCTGGGCAAGGTCTCAACCACAAGTGTGCCTCTGTTCACCCAGCAGTATAAATGGGTACCAGTAAAAAAAAAAAATACTGGGAAGGTAACCTGCTATGGACTAGCGTCCCGTCCAGGAGGAGTTCAACTCCTGGTCGCTTCACGCTGCAGAAACCGGAAATAAACACCGGTCTGACGAGCCATGAGGCTCAAGAGTAAAATGCGCAACAGATCTAGGTGGGAAAACCAGAGGTGCATTTAATTAATGTTTTGACATGTAATGGCAATTTTTAGTTGGATAACTAAGCTATGTTTTTTGTTGTTGTTGTTTTTTTTTTTTTTGACAAATACATGATGCATTTCTATAATAAGGACCACTGCGTAAAATTATGGGAGGACTGTTAGTGAAAAAAGGACCATATTATAGAATATAAGTTTTGATTATTGTATGATTAATTATAATTGATGAATAATCAATTCTAATGACAAGTAATTGTGTTTCCATAAGCGTAATGAAAATAATGGTTTAGTTTATTATGCAAATCACTGATTTATTGTGAAGAACTGAAAGGCCATATTAGACATAGCAAGAAAGGCTGTGTAAACAAGATGTACTTGTACAAGAATAAGGGGAAGAAAAGAGCATGGAGAAGTGAAGAACTCAAGATTCTTTTCAATTACTGAAGACAAACCTGAAGGCAGAAATATCCACAAACAACAAGCAACTGAAAGTGGTTACGCTAAAGGCATAGACAACATGTTACTAGAGTAAAGTCATTTGATGATGCCCATGGGTTCCACACTTTAGCCAGTCTCTGACTGCAAAGTAATTCCATCCTAGTATCAAAATAACACTTAAGTTTATTATCAGGGATAGCCTGTCCGATTACTTTTGAGTGTGTGAAAATGGAACTATGTGTAAAAACTCAACCTTTGATTTCTAATAGATCATTGTCATTTTTATTGAACGTTTTACAACAAAACAGCAGAAATTCCATAGATACAGTAGGCCTTTGACCATTTGCGGTTTTGCACTTGCGCCCCTGCATACTCGCAGATTGCCGACAAACCCGGAAGTAACTGGCACGTGATCCAAATTTAGCCAATGGCTGAGAGCTTTTGTTTCTTCCTCCTGATGATTGGTTGAGATGATGTATGCGCCCTTTTTTTCCTTCTCATTCACGCACAAGTTGTCAATGTGCATTTTATTGTGTTTTTAATTACCAGTTAAGCTCTATGATGCCACCCAAACGCTGTGCATCTTCTCGGGCTTCTGGTAAGGAGACTAAGTGCCAGAAAAAGGTAATGACGCTGCATGAAAAAGTAGAACTGCTTGATATGATATAAGAAGGGACAAGTTATGCTGCAGTAGGGCACCATTATACAGTGAATGAATCTATCTATCTATCTATCTATCTATCTATCTATCTATCTATATATGTATCTATCTATCTATATATGTATATATATAGAACCCCCGCGAAAAACGGAGGCCGACTGTACTTAATATTTAGACCAATGTCTAATTTCTAGATCCAAACTTCTTTGTTAATTTAACAATAACATGCAGCAGGCACACTAAAGCTTTTTAGTAAAACTACTTTTTTAGATCATTGAATTTCTCATAGAGACAGTGCCAAAAAGAGAAACTGTGGGTTATAGGTATAGGTTTTTATTATAAATAATTATATTAAACATACATTTAGATTAAACATATGTTTATTTATTTATTTTTACTTCATGACTAGTGATATTATGTAGAGTAATTTATGAATAACCTTTTTCAAAAAATCAGATATTAACGGTTCCTGTGTGTGCGAGAAGCAGTAAAGGGTGTAAAGTATGGTGTGTTCTTTTTGGTGTTTAGTTCATTTTCCTGTTTGTTTTCTGTCTCTGTAGCATTTGTTTTGTTGTACTGTGGTGATTACATGATGGAACCTCACTGGGGGCCTAATTACTGTATAGCTGTCTTTACCCTCCAAGGATGCGATACGGGGAAAAACAAGTCTTGTTCTGAAAGGCCCCATCCTCCCACATGCCTCCTCCTTCTTTCTTTTCCTCTGTGTTTTCTTCCCCTTGTGAGCCTCCATTGAAAACTTTAAAGAAAAGTTTTACTTGAATTTTGGATAAAATGCACCACATCACATGCTATTTACCTTTACCTAATTTTAGGATGCTGATTTAACCATTGTGCTTATCTACAATAATTAAATAATCTTCAAAAAAAAAAAAAAGAAAGAAAAGAAAACATCTTGGAGAATATTTTACAAATTTGATTTTATCCACTAAATGAGTAAAAGAGTTGCAATTTTGCACCCTCCCACAAATCGAGTCATGTCACGTCAATCAGATCGACAAAGAGAGACAGAAGCCTCACGCCTTACCCCTGCCTCAGCCTGGTTGCCAAGTTTCTACAAACTTGGTCAGTATGGTGAACAATGGAATAAGGGTTTTTTTTGTTTTTTTTTCCAATCAAAAGAAATTTTCTGAACTCCTGACCTATGAGTAAGTGTGCATTTTTAAAAAAATATTTAATGTAGTTTTATTTTTTTTTTTTAATTTGCTCACTTGCAATCTTATTTTAGGCTGCATCCAAAAATGAGCCTTACTCCCTATAGCCAAGAAACTTGCCTGAATATAAATATCTATCCTAGTAAACCATAAACTTTCATTGGGTATATAATACTGGGATGTGTACCTTCATAAGTGCACATCTTGTCAAGTAGTGTGCTGTTTGGGACATGGGCTGTGTGCTTTGCAGTGTACAAGCTATATTTGCACTATAACTATAAAACTATATATAAACATTCATGTTTATTTGCTTTCATGCAAATTATAAGGATAAACTTAGCAAAGAGGTGCAGTGGTTAGCACATCTGCCTTACAGCAAGATTGCCTGGGTTTGATTCCCGGTCTTGAGTGTTTCTATGTGGAGGTTGCATGTTCTCCATAGGCTTGCTTGGGTTTTCTTGGAGTACTCTGGTTTCTTTCCCACACTCCAAAAACATGCCCAGTATGCTAATTAGCTGTTCCAAATCATCCCAAGCAGTGTGTATGTGTGTGTGTGTGTGCGTGCGTGTGTGCGTGCACATGCACATTTGTGTGTGCTGGGCCCTGCAGTAGACTGGCGAGCTTTCCAGTGCATACTTTTCCCTCGCCCATAGTCGCGCCATCACCTAGAGTTGGCAGAGATTAGGAAATGATTGAATGAATGAAAAAGCTATTTTAAAAATAATTACACAACCACACTTGCTTTTTTATATACAGTATTACCATAAAAGAGAGTATTAATGGTGGATGGTTTTACGTCTATGAGAGCTCACGTCTCTAAAACCAACTAAGTTTCTCTAGAACTGGCGTCTGTCTAATGCTGTAAGTGTAAACGTAAAATATCACTGCGGTATTGTGTGTAGTCTCTGGTATAAGCAAACCACATAAATGTAGAAGTTGATAAAGTACTAAATAAACATCTGATGATGCAGAAAGAACATGAATGGCACATTCTGAAAAATGTATTGATTGTGGGTTAGCCAGTAATGCCGAGCTAAGTTGATGTGACGCCCAGTATCTGTTCTGATGTTTTCTCGTCACTCACTGTTTTGCCTAATTGCTTAATCATACTTTGAGGGCTTCAGGGAGGCTAAAGCTTATCTAAGCCTGACACTGGGTAAAAGCTTCACCCTGAACAGCCTGCCAGGTCATTGCAGGGTAGAACACATATAGACATTCACACTCACATCCACACCTAGGGGATATTTCTAGCAGCTATGCAGCCTGATGTGCATTTCATTGGACTATGGGAGGAAACTGGAGTCCGTGGTGAAAACCCATGCAAACTCGGGGGGGATATGCAAACTGTACACAGAAACTTTTCTTTTTTTAATGAAAATATACTATGTTAGAATATTGTAAGTTTGAATGTGAAAGGTAAACCTTCCAAA
Organism: Plotosus lineatus; assembly: GCA_024760905.1. NCBI lineage: Eukaryota > Metazoa > Chordata > Actinopteri > Siluriformes > Plotosidae > Plotosus > Plotosus lineatus. The sequence goes on from CM045739.1 coordinate 15,194,946, forward strand.
CTATCCTGTTACATATGAAAATATTAAACGGGTTTTCATTATCAGGTGGATTTTACTTACATCGTAGAAGTTACAGTCTGCTAAAATCAATTTAATAGTTTGTATTAGTTAGGCTGTAATGACTGCCGTTCCACCCTAGCAAGAGCACAACATTGGAGGAATTGAATTTCTGAATAAAAATTTAACTCGGCATTTATACAATTTGCTATTTTGTATACATTACATTAAAACAAACATGCACTTGTACGTATAACAAGGGCTGTCATGTGTTCATATGCAAATTAGTTTTTTGTTGCTGGCAGGAACACACGGACGTGATGTATCCTTCTGCAAACATCAGCCCTACCTATTCATACAGGGTCAAGGCCAGTCAAGGGGTGACAGGAGAAACCTTGTGGAATGTTTATGGGAGGCTAGGCTCCCTGTTCACACTGTAAAGGCTAAAGACGCAGCTTCTAACCCTGAGCGCACAAGGCAGGTTTCACCTCTTAATACCTCAAGCGGGCTAACATGGCAGCCTTCACGCCAAAGCAGCCTGAGGAGGCTCAGCATACTCCTCCTTACTTTTTTACACACCAAATTTGGAACTCTGGAAGGAATTTACTGATATAATAATTCAGAAAACATTAATGTAAACCCCTACAAGATGATTAGTATAAAAACTACTGCACACGCAGACAAAAACATTCAAATGATTTTGAATTTCATCTCATACACACCCTGAAAACGTTCAGGTGCTCTCACTTGTACTTCAGGTGTACTCAATCCTTAGAAAGAATGAATGCCAAGAGAATGGAGACCCCGTGGTAATTCATATTCTGATGAATAAGCATTGTGTTTTACATGTATGTGTGTGGGGCCGGTGGTGTAGTGGTTAGAGTGCTGGGCTCATGATCAGGTGGTTGTGAGTTCAAATCCCACTGAGACCCTCACTGTAATAAGACCCCTGGGCAAGGTCTCAACCACAAGTGTGCCTCTGTTCACCCAGCAGTGTAAATGGGTACCAGTAAAAATGTACTGGGAAGGTAACCTGCGATGGACTAGCGTATATATATTCTGTGCGTCCTGCTTTATAGTATTTTTACTGTGGTGCAAATAATGTCCACAAACCTAAATCTGCAACTAGGACAATACCACATTATGCTTCAGTAAAGTCAATGTTTTGTCCTCTCTTTTCACAGGAGTTTTTCGAGCACTCAAAACAACTTTGGGATGATGAAGGAGTGAAAGCCTGCTTTGAACGATCAAATGAGTACCAGCTCATTGACTGTGCCCAGTAGTGAGTACTTCTTTCATTTCTGTTAGCTAAAGTTGTACACACTGTCCATGACAAAAATGAATCAAATCGATATGCAACTTTTTAAATTACTTCTACACAGTAAACCTATCATGGTAGTGTAGTAATTACAAATAAACAGATAAGGAATATCATATTTGCAGTTATAATAATACTCAGTATATATATATATATAAATATATATATATATATATATATATATATATATATATATATATAATATAATTTCTGAGTGTATATTTAGGTCCAGTGGTTTTGAATGAATGTATTTCATTGAGTACAAATGATCTTTACACATTTCTTGCCATTTTTACGCCTGTGTTTTTCATCTGGCTTTGTTGAAATATACAACTGTAAATGAGTGTCTCTAAAGATACTGTTTCTAAATTATGTACTTTATAAATTGAGAGTAAGATTATATTAGAAAATTAGAATGCAGACAAGTAATATCGATTGTTGTCTGTGATGATTCGCTGATCTGTTGATAATGCCTCGGGGATCCAGCAAGGGGGTCGCATGCCTCTTCCTCACTCAATTCAGATGAGTGAAGGCAAGTGCGGTGTTTTTTTTTTAATCCTTCTTCTGTTACTATTCCCTTTGTTAAAGGTGATTATCGTATGCAAAGTAGGGTAAACGTGTTTGCATGTGTCAATAATATTCTTGTTGTTTAACAGTGGTTCTATGTGAAGAAAGAGGGACAACTTTATTCAGTTTAAAAGCATGTTATAGCTAAAAAAGTTATTGCTGACTCAGATGGTGAATTAGCGAGCAGCTAGAGACTGTTGGAGTACTGTTACGATCATAGTTGCACTGTAAGGTGTATGGGGGGGGGACTAATTTAGCTAATGTGACTGCAGAACAAATGAAGAGGTTTTAATTTTTTTTTTAAAGTTAAACCATTAAAGTGTTGTGTAATAATTAAATTCTAAGAGTTAAAATACCTCTCATAATTAAAATGTAATGTAATCATTTAATTTTAAGAAAATAATTTTAATGATTAAGAACATGTAAAAAAGGTATAGTCATGGTTAATTTGGTCCTGCAAGTGTTTTCATGCATAAGACATATAGGTTGTATTCTTTTGAAACATGATAGTACAGACAAGTGAAGGCAAGAGACATGTGTGGTGTTTTCTGAATCCTTTTCTTGTTGCTATTTCTCATTGTTTACGGACACAACCTATACAGTAGACCAGAGATGGGCCAAGAATGGTTCACAATATTACTAGGCCAGAACACAACAGTGGGCTGCATGATTTTTTTTATTCTTGGAGTCTACATTTACTGTGGGCCTAGGCTTCTGAAAACACTTTAATTATGTTGAGATACTTATGTTATTATTGTTCTGATGTTATGTCCCCCTAAAGAAGTAATTCGTCTGCACTTCTCCTAAAAAGAAATGTTTTGCTACATATTACATTCTATGTCTGACATCTGGCATTATGCACTCAAGGATGTGTACAGAATTTAAGAATCAAAGTCAGAAAAGAGCAAGTTTTATTCATTCATTCATTTTCTGAACCGCTTAATCTTTGTTAGGGTTGCAGGGACACTGGCGCCCATTTCAGCCGACTTTAGGCGAGGGTGGGGTACACCATGGACAGCTCGCCAGACCATCGCAGGGCTGACACTCACACAACCATTCACACTCACACATAGGGGTGATTTGGAACCACACACAGACCATGTTAAGGTCTTAAGGTTGTATGCCAATCCCTTTGCTTTACACCTTGTACACCAGCAAAATAACAGTTTCTGCAAGAATATTATCTTATTTTCACCCCGGTTATGTGTATAGGGTTTGAGATATCCTGCGAAAAACTTGTCAAGTAAGGGAAATGATATGAGAGCTCAGCTTTTAGGAAGTGTCTAAATGTATACATTACCCAAATGGAGTATTTACAGTAGAAAATAGCAGACGGCATAACCATCTCATAAATCATAACCATGTGGAACATCAGACTTAACATTAACATGCACAAAGAAGTTGTGATTCACAGCTAGTGATAATACACTGTCAAAAAAAAAGAACTGAGCAAAAACATTGTTCTCTTAACGCCAATAACAATTTCCAATAATATGACCAAAGAGTCAGACGCTGTATTAAGGACAAGTATCACATGTAAGGACACACAACTCTGACCAGATTCTAGTAGTAGATCATTTACTACCTAAATACATGACACTTCTGTGCCCCGTATTTAGTGTGTGTGTGTGTGTGTGTGTGTGTATGTATATATATATATATATATATATATATATATATATATATATATATATATATATATATATATATATATATATATATATCACTTCTACTTTTTCTTCAGGAGGATTTACAATATCTAAAGTGTAGCACAAGCTTGGCTCTAAGCATTTAGTTGCCTGATTAAGTTCTGTGGGGTTTCACATTGAATCAATCATAGTTGATCACTCTGTAGTTCAGTAAATGTAGTTCATGTAAATGTATGTTTGGCTCAATAGCATGGCAAGGTGTATAAATTGCTTCGTTTATATGACTGATGACTGTGGAAGTGTGTGACCATTTAAACTGAATTACACTATTATGAGTGGGTCCCATTACATTCTGATTTACCCCAAGTAAAACACTCCTCAAAAGACATGTTCTTTTTTATCAAAATGAATGTTGAAGCGCAAAATAATTAATGCTTTATTTAAATAAGCAACTACATTGAAATTAATCCTTCAAATTCACATAATAATTCAGTATATGGCCCCATTTGTCTCTAAATTTAAAAAATAATAATAATGTGATCAACTGAGTGGGCATATTTTTTGTTTTTTGTTTCTTTTTTTAATGATAGCTACATATGTAATGTTGGTTTACTGACCTTCAGATGCATTACATTCTTCTCAGTTAATCATTTCATTCAAGTAGGTTACTCTTCTCATCTTTGTTTTAAAAAGACATTCTGTATGAATTTTTTTTTGAATTATGTTATTTTTATGAAGTTAAAATATTGGCGATTTGCTTAGTCCGTGGCCAGAGGAATTTAGACCCAACTATGCTTTCAGAAAAAGTCAGGTAAATCAGAAACTGAACACTTTATTGATCCCAGAGGAAATTGTGTAGAGCGTTAAAGGTTCGGAAAGAGCAGGAACAAACGCAACAGACTTCACACCGGTTGACGCATGTGCACTAGTGCGGCTAACTAAAAGAGGTAAAGTCACAGGAAGCTGTTGCTATGCTGTGTACACTATTGTTGAAAAGTATGTGGTCGCTGAGATTTTGTTTATTTTAAAAGAAGAGCACTTTATTAAAAAAAGTACAAAAGTTTATGGTCACTTGACAGATCTAAATGTAGTTTCTTCCATCCATAAGTTGGTGTCACAAAGTTGAAAGCACATAATTGTGCCAGATGTCTTTGTCGCTGTTGGGTTACAGTTTCCCTTCTCCTACAGTTACTGTTTCTCCTACAGTTTCCCTGTTGTATCAGGACTGCCCTCTTTGTACACACAATGAGTTCCATGATGCCTTGTTAAGATTGGAGTGGAAGAACTCCAGGAGAGAAAGAGTTCCTTGCACAGAGTGCTGGTCTAAACCCCACTGAACACATTTGGAATGAACTCAAATGGCAAGTGCCTTAACTGTACCCTGCCTGACATAGGTGCTTGACCTTAATAATGTTCTTCTGGGTGAATGATAACAAATCTCCACAGCCACACTCCAAAATCTAGTGGAAAGCCTTCCCAGAAGAGAAAAAAATTTATTACTGCAAAGAGGAATGGAATATTGAGTCCAATAATATATAAACACAATATTATTATGGTTGATTGTCCATAAACATTTGTTCATGGTAGTGTAGGTGTGCAAAAGCTCATTTTCAGCAACTATCATACTTTGCACATTGTACATTGTGTTATTTAATGTAATATAATTTTGTCATTTTACAAGCCTAATTGATCACTTGAAAACAACTTTGATGATTAAAAGGTGTTAAAAGTATGGTAGGGCCTCCCAGAGGGGATCAATGAGAAGAGGTGGTGACAGGGGTGATTCTCATCCTTTCCGAAGTCATTGGCCTTGTGGGGCAACATGTCATGAATATGTCCTCCAGAGTGGATGGAGCAGAGGAATAATCTTTTAGCACTTGAAGATGACTCTGGGTGCTTTTTCTGTCTGTCACACAGTGTGCCAATATGTTCACAATAGGACTGTGTTAAAAGGCTCTGAGCACTTTCTGTGGCAGACCCTTTCCACATCTTCTCATCCAATGGTTATAGGAGTGTGGTCCTGATGTTTCCTCCTGAAGTTAATGATGAGTTGCTTTGTCTTTTTTATACTGAGAAAAAAACTGTTGTCCTTGCACCATTCTGTTATTTTGCTGGTGTACAAGGTGTGAAGCAAAGGGATTGGCATACAACCTTAAGACCTTAACATGGTCTGTGTGTGGTTTGTCACAGTGTCATGAATCCTTATATACACAGTGCTGTTTAATCTCAGGTCAAAGGCAGCTTTGAGACCAGCCTACTGGGAATTATAGTCTTACCTTTTAAAGCCTTGAGGTATTCAGGGCAGATCTTGTCCACCCCTGGAGCCTGGTCATAGATGAGCTATTTAACAACCTTAGCGACCTTTGTCCAGTGATGGACAGACCTCTCCTGAACTCCCATGCTCTTTATCTTCCATAGAGAGCATGTTGGTGGAATTGAGAAGGTTCTCTCAGTATTCCTTCCACCACCGGCAACACTCCCAGTCAAGATGAGCAGCTCCCCATTTCCACCTTGCTATGCATAGTGAGTCATGTTTTCAATCGTGTCTTGTTGAAGAGACTTAGAGCAGCAGTGGATGGGAAAATTAGAGACCATCAGGCAGTATTCAGACAGGAGTGATCCTGTGTAGACCAGATAGCTACTGTTTATATAACCATCTAGAAATCTATTGAATGGAACTCATGATTTTGCATCAGTTTTCAATTTTGTGGATTATCAAAAGGCATTTGACAGTTTACATTGTTCCTTCCTGTGGAAATTATGAAGACTATATCGAATCTTCCATGAAGGTCAACTGTCCGAAAGTTCTGAAGTGAAAACTGGGATGTCTCCTTTTGCCTTTCTTATTCCAGTTAGCAATCAACTTGCGTAATGAAAATGTCTACAAGTTATGGTAAGAACATGCTACAGTGAACTGGTGCCCAACAACTAGATGACCTGGATTATGAGGATGACATTACCTTATTATCCCACTCAGGATCACGAATTAACAGCGAAACCAATGAGCTGGCAACTACATCTAGAAAGGCCAGTATATTTATTAATATCGCAAAGACTAAAGTCATGAAGATCAACTCCAAGATCAACAGCAGGATTAGTGTAAATGGCTTGGATAGTGATGAGGTAGCATCCTTTACATACCGGAGGAGGAGTATACGGATGCAGATGTGGCAATCAGAATTAACAAAGTAGAATGAAAAAAAATAAACAAAATTAACGTGGTGATCAAGAAGATCTAGAGTTCTTCTGGCATATCTCCCTAGCTACATCGACGAAATTAAGAATCTTTAACTCTACTGTAAAAGCAGTGCTGCTATATGGTGCAAACAATTGGAGAACAACTGCAAGGACAATGAGGAAGTTGCAAACCTATAACCTTAACTGTTGCCTGCGCATGATTCTACAGATTCACTGGGCAGACAGTCACGAATGAAGACCTGTGGGTAAGATCCAACAAGTTACCTATAGAATTACAAATTAGGAAGAGGAAATAGACCTGGATAGGGCACATTTTGAGAAAACCAGCGAATGGCATCACCAGACAAGCCCTGCAATAGAATCCCAAAGGAAAGAGAAGAAAAGGCTACCCCAAGAACAACTGACAGAGGGACACAGAAAAGGAGAAAAAGGCTCTTGGCAAGACCTGAAGAGAGTTGGAATACCTAGTAAACAAGAGGCATCATTGGATGTTGTTCAACGATGGACCATGCTCCAATTTGAAGCTAAGGGCTTGTAGTAAGTAAGTACATGAAGACTTGCTTGTAAATTGCATTTGGTGAAATGATCGCCACTTTTCTTGACACTTCTGATTGAATTTCTCACTGAACAAAATACCATAAACCCTTACACATTTTACCACTACTTCCTGTTGCTCATGGATAGGAGCCAAATTTCAGGTGACAGAGGTGACAAAGTGGATTCATAATGTGAAAGCACATTCAGATTATTGAATACTAACTCAAATTTCCAATGCAGTACTCAAACTTATTGTAGGACATGCAAATTTCAACACAAGTTGACGATTTATTTTTAAACAAAATGTGTAAGTCCAATAGACAATTTTAAGCACATGGACAAAAATGAAATAGAGATTATCATTCATTCATTTTCTGAACTGCTTAATCCTATGATTGTGGGGTAGGTTGGCATCCATCTCAGCTTGCTAGGCCATCACAGGATAGAAACATGCTGACGGCAACCCAATGATCTCCTCTTTTTGAATGACAGCTATGGTGTTTTTTTACATGCCTCTGACCACAGGCAGTGAGCGCTGTTGCATGCATGCTAGGGCAGCAGGATGAGGGTTGCAGATGCCAACAAACTGAACAAACTGATCTGCAACTACAGTAACATTGTATTTATGGAGCTGGACTCTCTGACAGTAGCATAGGGGAGGCAAATGTTGTCCAAAATAAAGACTGAGAGACTGATACCACCCAAATGCTCCACTAAATGACACAGAAAATATTTCCTACTGGTAGCCATTAAACTGTACAACTCCGTCATATAGCAACAGCATCTCCCCCCTGCTGTGCACTCACCATATATATATATATATATATATATATATATTAATTAAAATGTGTCTATTATAAAATTGATAGTGTTTCACACAAAATTTCACACGACTGCAAGTTGCTCTCTCATTGGCTGTCTCTCAACATCCTGCCCCGCTGGCCTATCAGATAGAGACAGAAGGAAGCTTCACTCTTTAGTTTTTAGTTTAGTTTTTTTAAGTTGTTTAATTCAGTAAATGTTTAATAAATGTGGGCGCATTTGAGTTCATCTGGAATTCCGATCCCTCAAGGAATCAAATTAAAGTTGAGTTTGTCAAGCAGGGAATGCGCTTTGAATTCACGTCTTGTGGGCGTGGCCCGCAGCACGCGTGTGTGAGAGAGAGAGAGAGAGAGAGAGAGGATAACGCTTTAGATTTTAGTTTAGTTTTTTAAGTTGTTTTAATTCAGTAAATGGTCAAGCAGGGAATGCGCTTTGAATTCATGTCTTGTGGGCGTGGCCCGCAGTGCTCGCGCGACAGAGACAGAGAGCGAGAGAGAGAGAGAAGGGATAATGCTTTAGTTTTTAGTTTTTTAAGTTGTTTAATTCAGTCAATGTTTAATAAATGTGGGTGCATTTGAGTTCATCTGGAATTCCGATCCCTCAAGGAATCAAATTAAAGTTGAGTTTGGCAAGCAGGGAATGCGCTTTGAATTCCACGTCTTGTGGGCGTGTTCCACAGCATGCGTGCGAGATAGAGAGAGGTGTGTGTGTGTGTGTGTGTGTGTGTGTGTTAATAAAAATGTTTAATAATGGTTTAAATAATAAATATGTTAATAAAATGGTTTAATATGTTAATAAAATGTTTAAATGGTTTAATAAATAATTTTCTTGGAACGAATTAGGCGTTTAACATGTAAGATGTGACCCCTACTTACGAAATCCCCGCAATACGGAAGGGGCTCTGGAACGGATTAATTTCGTAAGTTGTGGGCCGACTGTACTGGCTTGTAAGCACTCATTTTTTAATAATAATAATTTTTTTCTTATCACCGATTCATTTGGACATAAGACAAAAACTGTGTAATATGAAGTTGCTGGACTTGATTGTATTTTCGAGGGTCATGTTCAAAACAACATGTTATAATTTGGCTCCTACAGGTCACACGACCGAAGCGCTATCTTTGATTAAATTCAGGGTATTTTGCAAATGGTCCACTCCCTTAACCAATTTGCATACTAATAATGTCACAGGTGCACCAAAAGGTGTCACTATAATCAATAGAAATGAGTTTTGGACCACAAATCCCAATCCACATGCCAGACATTCAAACTCCTTGCATACATGCATTCCCTTAGAGATGAGAGAGAGATTTCCTTTTGGCTTTTTCTTTTTATCAGGGGGTCGCCACAGCAAATGATTTGCACGTTTGATTTGGCAGAGGTTTTTATGTCGGCTGCCCTTCCTGACACAACACTTTTAGCAAGGGACAGAAACACGCTGACGGCTTTGCAGCCTACTCTTTACGAAAGTCAGCAATGGTTCTTTTACATGCCTCTCACCATAGACAGTGAGAGACATGGCCCGCCTTTGATAACCCAGTTAGCTGAATCTGAGTTGAATTACATGGCCTAGACAGTGATCATTTCAAGATTTTTTTTTTTATATAAAACCCCAAATTATGTGAAACTTACTTTTTTAAACTCGGCTAAAAAAAATTTCTGAACAAAATTTTGCCTGCATTATTTTGAGAGGAACCTGACAAAGTTATCAAAATAATTTTTCAACATTCACAAATATGAAACTTATTAACAAATTTGTCTAACCAGCATAGAAAATATAAAGTCTTACATATCTTATTTCAGATTAAATCAGAGTGCCTGATGTGAAATAGAACACTCTTTAAAAAATAATGTAATGAGACTCAGTTTTTAGAATAGGTGTTAAAATAAAAGTCTGTCTGCCTTAGATAACATTCATTGCAGAAACAAGTATACACAATTCGATATGAAGACAAGACGAATCTTGG
>CM045739.1:15210000-15247500 GCA_024760905.1 Plotosus lineatus
CTGGCCTCCCATTGGCTAGGAGGGATGACTCAGCTCCCTCCCATTGGCTATTATGGAGCTTCATCTCCCATAATGCTTTTCGTGTAAAGGACAGAGTTACTGTTGTTTCATGCCTTATTTTTTGACTCAGGCTTTTAACCTTCCATAAACATTTGTAAGAGAAGCAGAAGGAGGTCTTAAAAGGTATACTTTTATAATTTTTAAAGTGTTTAGGGGGGTAGTATTGGGAGCCTTGGAACGAATTACGCATTTTACATGTAAAATGCGGTTCAATTTACGAATGCAGGTTACGAAAAAGGCTCTGGAACGGATTAATTTTGTAAAATGAGATACCACTGCATTCATATTAATGAAATATAGAGGTATTCAATAAAAAAAGTTAGATTAACAGCAAACTAGCTAAAAACATAGCTATTACAGATGGTCATCATCATGTGTGAATTTTGTTAGTTCCTGTACAAAAAAATTCTAAATACTAACATCACATATGAAGTTTAGTAACAGTTTTTTACAACATATGGTTCTTGCATGAGACCCAAAGTCACCCATCCAGAAACAGCGTGGTCTGTGTTTGTAAGCTACTGATTTGTGGCACATATAAAGATAGAAGAGAGGGAAAGCAGTGGGGGGAGAGAAAGGGAATTGGCTACACACAGAGACCCACTTGAGTCATCTGAAGCAGTGGAAAAAGTGAGCATCTGCTTCGGGCTGAATTTATGTCTCTCTCTCTCTCTCTCTCTCTCTCTCTCTCTCTCTCTCTCTCTCTCTCTCTCTCTCTCTCTTTGCCTTCCTCTTCATTTTGCTCTGTCTTTCCCTTCCTCCCTGGAAGCATATGTAAACTAGCTGTTGTGCTGGGCTAGGCTGTTGCTAATTTTAGTGCCGCTTTGTGATGCTCTAACCAGTCTTCGATCACATGGTCTTGGTCTAATCAAAGGACCAATCCCACCAATGGCCAGTAAACAAAGGAAGGTCAGTAGCAGAAGGTACATAAAGCGAAGAAAGGAATACAGAAAATTGGTTGAAAAAGTAAAAGACGGACAACATAGAGGTGTATTTTTTTTTTTTTTAACTATCTGCTAGCTTCTTTGTGTTTTCATGAAGATGTTACACACACACACACACACACACACACACACACACACACTATTTAAAAGCCTGACTGTGAGAACAAATATTGTACTATAGATGCAATGGTTTCTCAAGGCAGATGTAATTTGGGCATGTGTGCGTTTGTAAGGACTGCTGTCTTGCCCAGCCTGGTTAGAGAAAAGAAGAGGAGGAGCCCAATTGACCATTTGGGAAAATAATTACTTGATTCCCTGTTGATTTTGTAAGTTTGCCCATTTACAAATAATAATCAAAGCAAAAGTGGTATTTAATTTTGTACGATGGGGTTATTTTTATAGAAGGAGACAGAATAAGGAAAATAATTTCAGAAAAAGCGCAGCATATGAATGTTTTTAAATCGATTTGCATGGGATCAAGTCAAACAAGTATTTGCAAAACATGGCTTTATACTTAAAGGGGGAAGTACAGACACTCACTCTCGAATCTTTCAGGTCTGTAGGCTGCTCCTGAGCAACTCCAACTCAGAACTTCAGTACCACCACAGATTTTCTATAGACCTACTTTAGGGCTGCGTGATATGGCCTTTCAGATCTTTTTTAACCTGCACCAGATTTAGGGTTCTGGGTTTTGTTTTGTTGTTTTGTTTGTTTCCTTTTTTTTTTTTTTTTTTCAAGCAAGCAAATTTTATTTTAACCCACATATCAATTGCAGAGAAGAAGCGAACATATTTCTTAGTTAGTTTAGAACTCTGAGTGCTGCTCAGTAACTACTCATCCCACTTTCTCCTACCAGTAAAGTTTGCATTTACAGCATTTAGCAGACGCTCTTATCCAGAGCGATTTACAGATGTGCTTTAAAGTCTCTATCAGTGAATATATTCTTATACTGGTTTGTTAGAGCTCAGACTAAGTATATCATCAGTCAAATTCAGTCAAGTGTTGTGTGTGGGTTGTGGGGTGTGTGTGTGTGTGTGTGTGTGTGTGTGTGTGTGTACAGCATTGTGCAAATCTAAGTACTTTTGAAAAAGGTACATTTTCAGATGTTGTTTGAAGATACCCAGTGACTCAGCTGTTTGGATGTCCAGAGGAAGTTCATTCCACCACATTGGAGCCAGAACAGAGAAGAGTTTAGATGCATTTTTCTCTTGTACCTTGGTTGAGGGAAGAATCATTCTAGCAGTGCGAGAGGATCCAAGAGAATGTGGTGCAGTACGAGGTGTGATAAGTGCTTTGAAGTAGAAAGGTGCAGGTTCATTTCTGGTTTTGTAGACAAGCATCTGTGTTTTAAATCGAATGTGAGCAGCTACAGGAAGCCAGTTTAGAGATCATAGCAGTGGTGTGTTGTCGGATAATTTGGGAAGCACAATAACAAGCTGTGCAGGTGCATTCTGGATCATTTGAAGAGGTCAACGGAAAGACCTGACAGGAGTGAGTTTCAGTATTCTAGACTTGAATTGACAAGGGATTGAACAAGTATCTGAGTTGCTTTACTAGGAAGAAATACATGAATCCTTTGCGTGTTAACAGAAAGAAATCGGCATGATCGAGAAAGATTAGTGATATAGAAGAGAAGGACAGGCACTTATCCATGGTTATTCCAAGGATTCTTGCGGTGCCTGAAGGAGAGATCACAGCATTGTCCAAGGAGATTTCTAGATCTTGATGTGGGGATGAGTCAGCCTGGGATGAACAGCAATTCAGTCTTGCTGGGATTAAGCTTCAGCTGGTAAGCTGCCATCCATGAGGAGATATTGGCCAGACATGCAGAGATCCGGGCGGAAACATCAGTATCTGAGGGAGAAAAAGAGAGTACAAGTTGAGTGTCGTCTGCATAGCAGTGGTGTGAGAACCCATGTAAGGATATAGCATCACCAAGGGATCATATTTGTGGTTGATTTTTTTTTTTTTCAGATCTGAATGAACCTGTTTTCTCTCTCTCTCTCTCTCTCTCTCTCTCTCTCTCTCTCTCTCTCTCTCTCTCTCTCAATGTATATGTGGGTGCGAAATCTTTTGTAATTATAAAATGCCACTCCATGTGTATGTTCTTCTCACCAGGTTTCTTTTTATCATATGGAGTGTACTGTGAAAAGGATGCCTAAATTATATGGGTTTTTAAGCTTTTTAAAATTAGCTTTAGACCTAGTCGTGTTACTTGGCTGAGTAAATATGTCTAAAATGCTGAAATAAGTTTTCCGTGTTACTGTCTTCAGCAGCAACAGGTTTTAGAGCAGACAGTGGTTTGTGCTGTCAGATTTTGTATAAGTGGACCATTTCTCAATTACTGAGGAGACACTGCCAGTTTTCAAGACAAGATGTAGAGGCTGCTCTTCTTGTTAATAATAACTTTCATGGGCGGGGACAGACTTTTTTCTATTGGTGGGCAGGTACCAGGGGAGCGTATCACATTAGGGCAGTGCTTCTCATTTATTTTCTGTCACGCCACCCCTAGGAAGCGGGGACCCCCCCCCATAAATAGTGTTATTTGTCTAAAAATTGTTATGAGTAATCCTCTGCATACACGGTATCCTTATTAACATAATAAATCTTTATTATCATTATGGTATACAAAGAATGAAGAAATATAGATCAACTTCCGACAAAGAATAACTTTATTAACAATTTTTTGGTTTTTAAACAAAAAGATTTAAAGTGCATCAATTTGCCTGAAATAAAAAAGTATCCTTATTTAAACTGTCAACATTTTTGACCAGCAATTTGAACCATTTTATCCTGAAAAATTAAATTAAATAAAATTAATAAATAATAATAAATTCAAATTGATCAACAATATTAACTCAGAAGCACACTATATAAAACACTTTAACCTACAAATAAAAAATGAATAAAACAATTATTATTATTATTATTATTATTGTTATCATTGTCAAAATGATTAAGTCCGGATTATTGGTTATAATGAGCTCGTTTCGCAGTGCACAGCTTTTCGAAGCAGGGTTTAAGCATGATACTGAACTCTCAGCTCCTGCTCAATGCTGAACTGGGACCTGAACATTATTTCCACAGCGGTGACGTTATCCAACATATTAGAGCCGAGTCTGCTGCAGGTAGGATCAGTTCCTCTGCGATGATGTTTGCTGAAGTACTGTATCATTAACAAAGCGGGATGGTTGTTGGCAATACTCGGCACGTTTTCGCTTAAAAAACTCATTGGCTCATCATGTGATCGGGGTGTGGTGTCTTTACGTAACGCCTGAATTTATTTGGGTTCATACTGTCCGTAGCCAGGGGCAGTGGTGGTCTCGTGGTATAGGGCGCTGGATCGCTGATCCTAAGGTTGGAGGTTCAAGTCCCACTCTCCACAGGGTTGTCACTTTCCTCCCAGTGCCGCTAACTGGGTTTTCAAAGGCCGGCCATGTCTCTCACTGTCTCTGGTGAGAGGCATGTAAAAGAACCATTGCTGACTTTCATAAAGCGTAGTTGCATAGCCGTCAGCGTGTTTCTGTCCCTTGCTAAAGGGTTGTGTCAGGAAGGGCATCTGACATAAAAACCTATGCCAAATCAAACGTGTGAATTATTTGCTGTGCCGACCCCTGATAAAGGGAAAAGGCCAAAAGGAAATCTTTCTCATCACTGTCCGCTGCCAATGTTTTCAGACACAGTAAACGCAGTGATCTTTCCTCGCTTCTCACCGCAGCACAGTGAAGCCGAGTGCTACACCCGCTTCATCATACCTCCTCAACTTAACTTTCGGGAGACTTTCGTTTCTCTCACTGTTTCTGTCTCTCTCCGCCTCTCTTTCCGTCCCTGTTAAAAAATGCCATGGTGGGATTCTTAACTTCACTTCTTATTTTACTTCTGGGCACACTCTGACAGTGAGGAAGTCACTGCCACCTGCTGTAGTGGATGTAGAATTACAATTTATCCTAATATGGCAAAAAAAAAGAAAAAAAAAGCATGTACCCTGGGGTCACACGTGCTCCTCCTGGCATCGCACCGCGCCCTGCCAGGGGGGCACGCCCGACTATTTGAGAACCATTGCATTAGGGGGAAAGAAGCCTTCACAGGTTGCCTGCACCACACAGATTCTGCACTGCCTATGAAGTTTAAAATCCTATGCGTATAAAATACATTTAAATTTTATTCTATTTTATTTTTTTATTTTAATCGTCGCTCCATGCCACAAATTTATATTAATCAATAAAATTGATTTATCAAACAGCCCTAGACCCACTGACCAACTTGAAGCTGGATTCTTCCAGGTGCAAACACAAAAATGTACTCTTGTGTTCTGATTAGGCAAACATTTCTGAATTATATTTTTTTCCTATTGTAATGTGATGGCAGTGAGCTGTTGTGCCTTACACTGCACAAGGCATTTTTTTTTTTATTTTGAGCATTCATTTTACAGATTTCTGAAGGATAGCAACATGCACAGTAGGGTAACTGGCTGTTCCAAATCTCACCTAGGTGTGAGTGTGAATGGTTGCATGAGTGTTGGCCCTACGATGGCCTGGCGAGCTGTCCAGGGTGCACCCTGCCCTCTGTCAGAGTCTGAGAAGGGTGCCAGCCTACCACATGACCCTATATATATATATATATATATATATATATATATATATATATATATATATATATATATATATATATATATATATATATATACACACATGCACACACACACATCAGTAAAACTATTATATAGTGATGAAATGTTTGCTCCCTTTTTTGCATGACTTTGAAGCATTGGACAGAAATTGGTTAAATAAATATAAATCCAAAAACATGCAGTTGTTTTTCAAAGCTCTTACTTGTAAATATGAATCCATTTTAGCAGCTGATGAGAATAGGGGCCAAAAGAGTGGTGGCCAGCTGCCATCTTGGGCAGGTACCTCGCTTGTCTGTTTATATCCTCTGGAATGGTGTGAGAGGCTCTATTCCTAGACCTATTTTTAGCTCCTGCATCTCTCTCTCTCTCTCTCTCTCTCTCTCTCTCTCTCTCTCGCTCTCGCTCTCACTCTGTGTGTGTGTGTGTGTGTGTGTGTGTATGTGTGTATGTGTGTGTATGTGTGTGTATGTGTGTATATGTGTGTATATGTGTGTATATGTGTGTATATGTGTGTATATGTGTGTATATGTGTGTGTGTTTGTGAGTACCAGACTCAGAAATAATGACAGACCATTGACCATCAAGGGAAAAAGAGGAAGTCTGTACCTTTTAAGATGCATCTGTTTATTCTAACTGTTAGGATGAGAAATAGTCTTGTCTTCTCTTGCATATGCCTTCATTGATCTGCCAGGAGAGAAAGAGAAAGTTCAAAAAGTGCAATGCAGACAACTTGTCTCTGAATGTGAACACAACAGAAGAGGTGGTTGTTGACTTCAGAAGAGCATGGGGCAACTACACTTCCCTCTACTCCGTTTTATTGCTCCCCATGAATATTGTACAAAGTACCAAAAATCCGTATATTATAGCCAGAAAGCCTGATAGCTTCTCTAGTTTGCTGAAGGCTGAGAAAGAACCTTTTTTTTTTTTTTGTCTCACCCCAACCTCATTTTACAAAGTGATTATCAAGAGCATCCTGAGCAGCTGCATCTCTGGCTGGTTTGGGAACTCTACCCTGCAGCATTTAGTGAGGACTGTTGACAAGATCATCAAAGCCTCACTTCCCTCCATCACAAGTATTTACACCACACATTGCACTCCTCCAAGTCATCAGCATTGTGGATGACTCCCCACAGACCCCCCACACATACAGTACCAACTAAAAACCACACTGCTCTCTTTGCTCCCAAAATAATAATATATACACAGATATATGAATAGAGACAGTTTACATACCCTGGCAGAATTTTTTTTTTTTTTTTTACTTTTTCAGACATTACAAATGATAATACAAAAATACAAAAAACCTTTTCTTTTACTTATGGTTAGTTGTTGGATGAAACCATTTATTATCATACAATCATGTTTACTTTTGTTAAAGCATAGTGTCAACAGAAACTAACTAAAACTCCATGATCAAAGGTTGCATATCCTGGAGGTTTTGGCCTGATGTCAAATACACAAGTTGACATACACAGCTTTAAATGGCCACGAAAGGTAACCATCTGCAACTATGATCTGTTTGCTCGTAATCATAGTGTATATAAAAAGTCAGTGAGTTACTGGGCTTTTGACAGACCTCTGCATGTTTCAGCCAGTGCCACACTGATGTTGCTGGATTTCATGCCATGGAGAAAGCAAAACGAATCATCAAAGGATCTGTGAGCGAAGCTATTTGAATTGCCAATCAGCAATATTTAGACCCCAATTAAGAAGTGGAAATTTGGAATTCTGTTGAAATCAAGCCACGGCCACAGTTATAACAACAACAACAACAACAACGTCAACAACAACAATAACAACAAAAAAAATTCAGCCATATACAAGACTATCCCAAAAGAGTGGCGTGGCTATTTTAAGGTGCACAATAAAGAGGCACTTGAAGAAAAATAGGCTGTATGGTCGAGTTGCCAGAAGAAAGCTGTTACGATGCAAGTGCCACAGAACAGCTCGTTTGCAATATGCCAAACGGCACAGAGACGAGTCTGAACAATTCTGGAACAAGGTTATTTGGCGTATGCTTCTTTACATTTAAGTCATGATTATACCTTCATTGGAGAGTATGAAGAAAATGCTGTCGAAAAAGGTTTTAAAAGTCTCTCAAAATGATGTTTCAAGGACTGTGATTGATCTCATTTCCTGTGGTGATGAAACACAAAAGGGTTCTTTCCCCAGCAGCTCAAAAATCCGTCTGGTCCAGAAGCAGCTATGGTTGCTAAAAGCCATTGATTATCACACCGTAACATTTACATTCATAGGGGCAGTGGTGGCCTGGTGGTAAAGGGCACTGGATTGCTGATCCTAAGGTTGGGGGTTCGAGTCCCACTCTCCACAAGGTTGTCAGTCCCCTCCAGTGCAGCGAACTGGGTTATCAAAGGCCAGCCATGTCTCTCACTGTCGATGGTGAGAGGTTCATGTAAAAGAACCATTGCTGACTTTTGTAAAGAGTAGCTGCAAAGCTGTCAGCGTGTTTCTGCCGCTTGCTAAAGGGTTGTGTCAGGAAGGGCATCTGACGTAAAAACCTATGCCAAATCAAAGATGCAATTATTTGCTGTGGTGATCCCTGAAAAAGGGAATAGCCAAAAAGAAAAGAAGAGCAATTTACATTCATAAGCAATATGCAAATCTATTTTTATAAGTTGATTTCTGTAGTAGCAAAAAAAGCAAGAACATGGTGTGTTAATGAGTGGCTAACTTGGCCCTTTGTTAACTTACACTTGTGGTACAGTCTGAAATGATGTTGCTAGTGATAATAGTAATATTAAAATGGGCAATGACAGCACAGTGCAGTTCAGGCTCTGGGTTACAGATCTGAAGGTTGGGGGTACAAGCACTCAGCTGCTCTTAAGAAAGGCCCTTAAGCATTAATGGCTCCGTTGTATAAAAATGTAAAGGAGTTTGCCAAAAATTCACGTTATATTGGATGCAATGTAAATGGAAATATGCCTGGAAGTGTGGACACATATGAGTGTGAAGAATATATTTTGAACTGTGTTTAGGCTGTGATTTCAGTTTAAAGATGGTGAGCAAAAAGCCACAAAATCTATTTTTCAGAGTTTGGTGTCTACAAGTAATATATTTGTAGGCCTTTCAAAAGATGCTTGCATCAGTTTTACTCAGTTTTTACATGATAAAACGTGGTGGGACGGTGACATAGTTCCCTGGGTTCGATTCCCAGCTTGGAGTTTCTGTGTAGAGATTGTATGTTCTCCCCGTGGGTTAGCTCCGGCTACTCCGATTTCCTCCTGTATTAGCTGTTCCCAATTGAACCAACGTGAGAGTGTGAATGGTTGTGTGAGTGTGACCCTGCAGTGGCCCACACCCTTGCAGAGAGTCAACTGAGATGGGCGCCAGCCTCTCAGCAACCCTAATTAGGCGGCAGAGAAAATGAATGCTTGATTGTACGCTGCTTTAATACCGGCATGCATTTTTGGAGCGACCCCTTCCGATTACAGCCTCTGGCCATGAAGTCACATGAGAAGTTCCTTTAATTGTCAACAGTTAGTAATGAATGATCAGGAAATATTTCACAAGAAGACAATAATGGAATGTCTTATCCAACCTTATTGATATGAGTAGGATGGACTAAACACCAAAGAAGAACAAAACAATACCTGGTCACATCATCATTGTATAAACTGTATTTACACTCGCAATCAAAATAACCTGAAAAATATACTAATATTGTATTCAACATAATAAGCACCCCGCTCCAATAAGCAACCCCCTCCCCTCCAAGTGTTTTTGCTCTTATGTCTAATAACCGCCCATGTGTACTGGGAGCAAAATTGTAGATCAAACAATTTTATTCGATCAATCTCTGTAACATTAAAATGAGGCATTCGCTGCCTGTAAAAGTGAGTTTACATGGTATTTTAAGCCCCCCTGCTACTGGGGAATGCCTATAATGATCAGTAGCAACACATGTGATTGTTCCGCCATGCTTTAAAAAAAACAGAAAAATATTTTGCTGTGTTCTCTTGAAAATGTCCAACAACCGATGAACCATTAGAAACTGTTATAGCAAAACTATGGGATGCTCTGAATGAATGGAGCGATGAGCCAGATATGGATCTATCAAAAAGTGATGACGAGTATTTTTCACCCATTCTTCTGCTCACCATCTTCATAAATTTAAAGACATTTCTGGCCATGTGCTTGTTTGTGTTGATTGGTTCAATGTGCCATGTGATAAAGTTGACATTCATGTTGATTGGCTCGATTTTACATCTGGGGGGAAATATTTAAAGGAACAGCACAGGGAGGGAAAATTAAAGGGTCTTTTTTTAAATTATGCTGTTTTCTGTTTATTTTCAGCTTTCAAGTAAGTAATTTGGTTGATACTACAAAATGAATAACACAAATACCAGTAAAACTCTTTTATTCTGTTATTATTCATGTTTTCCACCTCGATGCTAATAATCACTTACCGTTCCACTCCGCTGGTAAACATTTTAATAAGCCCCCACCCACTCCAATTTTTAAAGCGCCTGGGCATTTATCACGTCGAAAACGGTAATGCTTTTTCCTGCAGTCTATTTATTTGTTTTCCTCCATGTCCCTTAGAGGTGTAAAACTTGGCATTGCTGTTTTTTTATTTATTTATTTTATATGTAATATATTTAATAGTGTGTGTGTGTGTATGTATGTATGTATGTATATATATATATATATATATATATATATATATATATATATATATATATATATATATATATATATATATACTTAGGGTTTGAAGCCTGTTTAAGTAAAAAAATGTAAAATAAAACAGAAAGAGAAAGAAGGTTTGTAGCTTAGGGGTATCAGTGCATTAAAGGCAGAGTTAAAGAACTGCACGTGTAAATCTGTATGGGCCTATTGTATGTTGTGGTATTGATTCACGCTTTCCACACTTGTGTCTGGATGGGCAAAGGGAAAAAAAAAAAAGACAACAGAATGCAATAGTGGAGTCTTGACGAAATTCAGTAGACAATAGGGGGAAACCAAAAAAACCCACCAATAACAAACTTAAAACAAATGAACAAACTTGAACAAAGTCACGTTGGATAGATGTCCTCATAAAGTGGCTGCTGATACAGCGAGGCTTCCTGTTCCGTACAGCATCACTGACAAAAAACAGCATAGTATGCTAAGCAGCTGAATATTATTTTTCTGGATATTGACAACTATCTGCCACACTACCCTTGACTTTCCACAAGAATCCGTGAAAGAAGCTTATTACCCCCGGAGCTTTTATATGATTGACTTGACAACCATTAATAGCATATTTAACAAGCATGAAACTAGCTTTATGAGACAAAACGCTAGGATGTGTCCAAGTACTTAGTGCAGATGCAAAGTAAGGAAAGGTGAAATTAAGTTTAATGATTCATGTACATTGAATGAATGACAAATAAATAAATTGATACATAAAAAGATTTATTGTTAGAGTCCCCAATCTATGTGTTGACTCGACAGCACATGATAAAATAGTGGTTTTACACAAATTAAGCAATTGTTTTATTCCTGCCAGCTTCTGTTTACTGCCACAAAGAAAAAAAAAGTTTGAAATTTCTGCTAGTCACAGTTAGGATCATTTTTGCAATATTTTGAAGGTTTAATATAATAGCAGCTGGCTGGTGATGTCACTGTTCAGTGGGTCTATAGATACTGCAAGCCGAAGCCTATTTTTATGTTTTATTATACATACTGATTTTGGCATCATACACTTGCTACAGGTCACAAACGTTAAAAGCTTCCAACTCTGAAGGCCATGTTTCTCAGCCCACTGGCCTAAACCATTGCCATACATGTTAAAATGATTAACTAGTAATTAACTAATAAGGAGAATCTTAGCTTTTGTTGGTTTAATGTAGGGGTGATTTTACACGCTGTTTAATTGGTCTCACGCTAACAGTGTTTTCGACTAAAAGTAGAGAGAAAAGTAACTATTTTTTCACAACCTGTTGTCTCTGGGGCTATGGATCTACGTCAGTGTTTCTCAAATAGTCGGGCGCGCTCCCTTTGGGGGAGGGCGGTATGATGCCAAGGGGAGCACGGTGTGATGCCGGGTGGGACATGCTTTTCTGGAACAGTGCACAAGAATTAAGTGTAATTGCACCTCCACACCAGTAGTTGGCAGTGGCGCTCTCATTGTCACGCAATGGTGTAGCACTTTTTTGCACAAGCAAACGATATGAAGTTCAGTAAACAACCTCTCAGGAAGCAACACGGAAAAATTTCTAACAGTAACGAAGAGAAAGTTGGAGAGAGACGGAGATATTGAGACATAAATAAGTTAAATTAGTTTCAATAAGGACGTTTTTTTAATTTCAGGCACATTGGTGCACCTTAAATCTTTTCTGTTATAGATTAAAAAACAATGTTAATGAATTTTTTCTTTATTGTAAGTTGAACTATATTTCCTTTTTTGTTTTTAAAGTTAATAAAGATACAACGTTATGCAGCGGTTTACTAATAACAATTTTATGGACAAATAATACTATTTATAGTCACTCATGGGGGGTGGGGGTGGGGGGGGCGTGAAATGTTTTTTTTCTTCCTCGAGGAGGCGCCACAGAAAATAATTGAGAAATACTGGTCTACATTTATGCATGTGCTGTATACAGGGATCACCCACTTTCCGCGGTTAATTGCGACCTGGATCCCCTCACGACCATCGAAATCCGCGAAGTAGGATCACCCCCCGACTGACGTATACAATAAATACGTATTCAGTGCTATAAATGCTTATAATAAAATTAAATATTTAAAGATAATGCATAAGACGTAAATAAAATATAAATACACACACACATACAGATGGTGTTGCATGAGAAGATGACACACACACACATACGCGCGCACGCACGTGCGTACATGCGAGTGCACATAGATGCAACAATGTAAGTAGTTTTGATGGGAGATTTTGGGTTGTTTTTTCTTTTGTGTTTGTTTAGGGTTTGTTTAGGGTTTTTTTTTTTTTTTGGGGGTTTGCATAATTGCCCTTGTTTTTGTGACATTTTCCTTAACTTTTTCCCCTATTCTTCCTTAATTTCCTTATATTATTCAATAAATATTTATTAATTAATTAATATTCAATGTTCAATTAATTAATATTCAATAAAAATTAATATTCGTTGAATATGTATTTATTTATTTATATATTTATTTTTAAACCGCGATGCACTGAAGCCGCATGAATTGAAGCAGGAAGTAGCGAGGGATCCCTGTATTTCTGTTTAATGGGCAGGGTTCACCAAGAAAACACATTTTAAGGAATGTCTGAAAGCATCCAGCTTATCACACACATGTCTTATCACACACAGGCTGTCTGAATCCCCATCATGTGCACACTGCCATAGCAACACCACAGATATGTGTATGTTTGTTTGTAAACAAGGAGCAGGCTATACTGTAGATTAATATGAAAGTCCTTTATTTCCAAGAAATTTCCAAATATGTTCTCGAACAGTTGGGAAATCTTCAAAACATCAGTCTTCCCTTAGGCAAATAATTGTTAACTTGGACATATACAAATGCTAAGTTCTGATATGAGATACAAAAACAGCTTTGTTTATCTATTTTTCAGCTTTCTGGAGAGAATTGATTCAGTACGGCAGAATGACTACACACCAACAGACCAGGTGGGGGCTCTCCAAAGTGTTTGCATGTGCATATGTCTCTGCTGGAAGGGTGACTTTTAATTAGTCTGACAGATATACTGGCAGTACTATATTTAAGAAAGTAATTCTCTGTCCCTGTCATGGGTGTAACAAAAAAGTAAAATTATTTAAACTGCACTTTATTTCTTGATACGTCTTCAAGCATGACAATGATTTTGTCTGAAAATATTTTCCTATTTCTGCCATCATCCCATCTGTAAACAATACGTCTAACTTATAAACCTGATAATAAGGTAATAAACCTGAACATGAGGCCAATACAAGAAATTTTCAGACTGAGGTTTTGGTGTATGAACCGAGCCAGAAAAGTGCATCTGTTACGTAAAGTAACTCACCACTCCGTTCTGGATAATTCAGCAAAACAGATTGTGCATACTATTGTTGCCATTTAATACATATGAACGAAGCACAAGTGGTCAGGGTATGATCCTTTGAGAAGAAACAGGCATGAGTCATGCATGACACTCAGATTTTGTTTATGTAGAATATTAATAGAATTTAAAATAATGCAGCATATAATCATTTTTTCATGTTATATTTTGAGTACAGAGGAAGCTAAAATTAATCCCAGGTGGCTCCGGATCCAGTTGTCAGCATATTGCTGGCTTTGGCTCCCAGACCCGCTTCTTTGAGGCGACAATGCTAACACGCATTCTACCTTGTCACTATGAAGGTTATTCAACATTGTCTGCATTTAACGTTCAGCCATGAAAACATTTATGACCAGTGACGGATGAAGTGGATAATACTGATTGTTATTACAGTGGGATGTCCCAATCAGTGAAATGTATTTTGCATAAAGGGAACAACCAGTTCTCAAAATTGATGAATTGGGAGCAGGAAAAATGAGCAAGCATACGGATCTGAGTGACTTTTGTAGTGATCACATTTTTGATGGTTTCATGACAATGATGTCCGTTTCCTGCAGTGCAGGTCTTGTGGGGTGCTTCTGCTGTGCAGGGGTAAGTACCTAACAAAGGTGGTCAAGGGAAGGACCTCCAGTAAAGCGCTCATTGGTGCACATGGGAGGAAAAGGCTAGTGTTTCTGGTGTGTTCCTACTAGTGGAGCTAAACTGCTGAAAAATGCAATGCTGGTTATGATAGAAGGGTGTCAGAACACACATTACATTGCAGTAGACTAGTCAGGGGGTGTTTATGATATAGCTGATCAGTGTACAACGAGTCGTCGACTTACGACCTATGCGAGTTACGTCCGATCGACTTTACGACCGCAAAAGTCGTGAAGCATGATTCATGGCAGTATAGTACGAGTGTTGCGTACGACAGTTGTCCAATTTTATTGGACTCACACGCTGCAGTGTTTGTGTGACAGGAAGCGCGTCCCAAGTTTTGGCAATCAGCTGGTCTGCGGGTTGAAGTTTTTCCATGTCTGTCCATTTGTGTTTGCTTGCCAGCTGTGCTTGGCTTCATGGAAATGAGCCGATCAAAGCAAGGGAAATTTATCTCTTTACTCTACAACAACACGCGCAGTCTGTGGCTGTTGTTATAATCCAATAAAATTGGAGTTTGAAGCTATCGGACCCGCCCACACGGTGGAGTACAGAATGGATTGGCTCTCCGCTGCGTGTCACAGTGACATGGAATTGAAAATAGATGTATAGATTTAAATGAGTGAGATTTATTCATCTGTTTTTGTTTGGCATGAGTGTATTTGGATGGAAAGTTGACATACGACCAGATCGATTTACGACCGGTTTAATTTAAATGTATCATGTGCAGATCACTACAGACTATTAAACTAGTTTTGCTCTGACCAACCAATCAGATGATGGAAAAATGCTGACGTTATTGTAAGCCAGCAATGGTATGTAAGGCAAATCTTAAATCTGATTAGTTAAAGAAACAGAGACATTACGAATATAGTTTAAGTGATGTCAGCCAGCATTGCTGATTCTGAAGGGCTTGAGCAGATTTGATTGACATGGCAGCACGTAGAAGCTGAAATCTGATTGGACACAAAAAAAAAAAAAAAAAATCTAACATCCACACACAATGAAAGCAGTGAAGCCAAGAGACAATAGGCTGTCGGGAATAAATTAATGCAATTCAATGGAACAAATACTACAATTTAAGTTATAAATGTAGGTCAGCAGTTCTGATAATGCTGAGACCAGCAGAGAAGGTTTTGCTGGCCCTGGTGGCCAATAACATTTATATTCAAACAGCACAAATTAGCATACTGCAGTGTATTTAGAAAACATTCCATGTGCCACTTTTGGGTTGAGATTGGACTACAGCGCTCAGCCTGTGTGGCTAATCTGTGGCATATTATTCAAGATCCCAACCCATTGTGTGGTATTTTATTTCTTTCATTAGTAGTATGGAATTCTATCTGTGAAACTCTTTTGTGCGTCTGGAAACTTTTGTGCGTCTGGATTTCTGCAATTATATACTTCCTTCTTCCCGCTGCCCAACTCTGAATAAACTGCAGTCCTGACAGTTTCATGATTCTGCATGTTTCACCACTAGGGGAGATGTTCTGTTTTTCTGTGTTTATACATGTGTTTCTCCAGGCTGACAGGCATGGCCTCGCCTCCTCCCCATTCCTTTTACTTTTACTTTTACGGCGTGTTGCCGTGGACCTCAGAGTAATGATGTGCCCATCTCAGCTGACTCTGGGCAAGGGCAGGGTACCCCCTGGCCATCGCAAGGCCAACACTCATACAACCATTCACTCTCACACCAAGGGGTGATTTGGAATAGCCAATTCGCCTACCGTGTATGTTTTTTGGACTGTGGGAGGAATCCCATACAAGCATGGGGAGAACATGCAAACTCAAACCCAGGCTTTTTTTTGTTGTGTGGCAGATATACTAACAACTTCGCCACTATGCCACTGATATCAGAATTAAACATTCTAAAAAAAGCATTTCACAGAAGTAGGAATGCCCAATTTTAATCAAAACACAAGTCCTCCAGTCTGCTCCTGGGGTCTCACATAATTATAGCAATTTGTGAGAATTCCCTTTTCAGTGGGGCAGTTGATAGAGGCAGAATGGCGCAGTGGTGGTCTAGTGGTATAGGGCACTGGATCGCTGATCCAAAGGTTGGGGGTTCGAGTCCCACTCTCCACAAGGTTGTCACTGCCCCCCCCCCCCCAGTGCCACTAACTGGGTTATCAAAGGCGGGCCATGTCTCTCACCATAGACAGTGAGAGACATGGCCCCCCAGTGCCACTAACTGGGTTATCAAAGGCGGGCCATGTCTCTCACTGTCTATGGTGAGCGGTTCATGTAAAAGAACCATTGCTGACTTTCGTAAAGAATAGGCTGCAAAGCCGTCAGTGTGTTTCTGTCCCTTGCTAAAAAGGTTTGTGACAGGAAGGGTATCCGACATAAAAAAAAAAAAAAAAAAAACCTCTGCCAAATCAAACGAGCGAATCAGATGATTCGCTGTGGCGACTCCCGAGTAAAAGGGAAAAAGCCAAAAGGAAGATAGACAGTTGATAGAGGCAGAATATGGCTATTTCACTATAAGACTGTAAATATATATCTCTAGTGTAATTGAACAGAACTCTGCTATGGACAATGACACTTCACTGCCATTTATTTTATTTGACCTAAGAGAGCCAAAGTTTATAGATCAAACTGTTACTTTTTTTGGCGGTCTTCTTGGTTAACTGTGAAATGCTTGGTTAACTGCTATTTTTTCTTCTAAAATATCAGACACATCTGTAAAATAAACTGCAGCAGATTTCCAACAATACAGCATAATGCTTAACAGATGCAAGAAAAAAATAAATATGATGTAATGCTTTTTTGTCTTGTTTTTATGAACACATTAAAAAGTAAATACATGTAGTATTTCCTTTGAATTTCAACAATTGATTAATTGATTTTGTCCAAACTTAAAATATGGTATTTCAAGAGTAAAGACGGTATCTAATAAAATTGAAAGAGTTAGTTAACCCCAGTGATGGGCCATCAGGGTCTGCAAAGCCTTCTCTGCTGACCTAAACACTATTGGAAGCATTGACATACATTTACCACTTAAATCGTAGTATTTGTTACATTAAATTGTATTAATTTATTCCCAACAGTCTATTCTCTTCATTCCGTAGCGTGTGTCTTGACTGCACTGCTTCTAGTACGTGTATGTGGGTGTTCATTTTTTTTTGTCCAGTCAGATGTCAGCTTCTATGTGCTGCCATGTCAATCTGATCTAACCTTCAGAATCAGCAGTGCTGATCAATGTCACTTAAATTATATTAATAATAGGATTGTTTCTTTAACTGATCAGATTTCGGATTTGCCTCGCAGGGCCAGCTAGCGGGCTTACAATAACGTCAGTAATTTTCCATCAATCTGATTGGTTAATCAGAGCAAAACTAGCTGAATAGTTTGTGGTGATATGCATGCAATACATTTAAGTTCATTGTGTCAGACATTCTTAAAAATATATTTTAAGACGGACTTTTCCAAAAAAAAAAAAAAAAAAAAAAAAAAAGCTAGACATTGTAAGGAGAGGTGGAGGGAGTGGAGTTTATACTTTTGGCTTAATGCCAATTTTCCAGGGAACTTCCACCAGAAAATTCCAGTGAAAGTTGTGTAATACTCAGAGTTATTATGCACGAAATGTCCCTCTGTCTGCAATGGCAGGTGATGTGATAGTGGTGGTATTAAGAGGTAGATTAAGTCTGAGAAGGCTCAGATACCAAATGCACGGCCCGCCGCTGGTTAACCCAAATGATGAACATTACATCACTTTTTTTTCGGTTACTCCTCTATGAGCAGGGGCTTGACTATTTTGACATATGAATCATTAAACTTGTGTTTATTATTTTGGGGAACTTTAGCATCATCTGTCAATCAACAATATATTTCTACTCACTTCATATCACAGAACATAACTATGGGCATGATATCGTGATTTAAGGATAGGACGGTAGGGACTGGAACCTCAATAAAATAACCTGAAGACAATGTTCCAAGTCGGTCAGTATGGTTAACATTGCAATACCTTGAAAATTAATGGACACCATAAAAGTATGAATTAAATGTGTTTACTTTTCCTGTTATGCATTTATTAAGAGAAACAGAACTATTTTTAAATATCCTAATTTCACTTAGTAGGCTAACTTTGATTTTGTAACAATACAGTATCAGCAAAGTTACTGATATTTACCCATTTCTTTCAGATCTACGGAACTCTTAATTTGTTCTATAAAGTATTTTTGGGGGTCATAAGTGACTGTTGCATTCTCTAAAGCAGGGATGTCAAACGTATGACAAACAGCAGGCCCGATCAGGTCAACAAACCAGTTCAATCTGGAGCGTGAGATGATTTTGTCAAGTATAAAAATGAGCAGCAATTTTTAAATAAAAGAAACTGCTGTTCTAATTGCATCCATTGGATGGCAGTGCAGTCGCAATTGTGTTAAGCAAGCAAACTGTTTATATCAGGGCAGAGCAAATAAGACAAGCACAGCCAGTCCAGCTGAAATACTTTGTGTTTTTTGTCCTCGCTATATATCACAGCTTCTACTTTAAACATTATGTGCTTTGACACTCTCATTGCCAGAATATGTCTCTGTCAAAAATAAGAAAAGTGGATGCAGTGTTCCCAAGAAAAATGGTCATCCTCCTATTTATTCACGGCAGTGAATGGGTAAGCTGTATGTTTGGCGTGTTCACAGCATGTTGCAGTGCTGAAAGAATACAGCCTTCGTTGCCACGATGTGAGTCTTCATGCCGACAAATATGACAACTTTCAAGAACAGTGGAGAAGGGAGAAGGTGAATGAACTGTTGGCGGGTCTGAAGAAACAGCAGTTTGTGCTTACTCACAGCTGAGACATCAGTGACGCTAGAGTGAAAGCTAGCTACCTCGTTGCTAATGAAATCGCAATGGTTTCAAAACCATTTAGCAAGGCTGAATTTGTAAAAACGCTCAAGGCTCACGCACAAGCACTTGAATCACATCCTGAAGTTGACTGCCACTCAGAATGTGATGCCTGATATTGATGCACTGGTGACAGGTAAAAGATACGAGGTATCAGGAGTCAAATAAACAATGCAACCCCACTTAAAGTGGTGCATGAGACACCCTGATATAGTTCTGTGAATAATTGAGGCATTTCTGTGTTCTTTGTCCTCAGAATTTTCAAATAACTTGGTGTTTTATGATTAATAGTGATGTTTTGCTTGTATTATTTTGGAACGTACTAAAACAAAATCATATGCAATTGTTGTTTTTAAGTTATATACCATGAGTTTTCATGCCCGGCCCACTTTGGAATAGATTTTCCTCCATGTGGCTCCTGAGATAAAATGAGTTTGACACCCTTTCTCTAATGTAAGGCACTGTAGATAGATATGTTTTGAAACAATACTACAGTGGTACCTCACCTTATGAAAGTCTCACCAAACAAAAAAAATTCAGGTTATGAAAAGCATTCTCCTAAAATTTTTGTCTCAGGATACGAAACAAGTTCACGTTATGAAAGCACCATCTTAAAAATTCAAACGCGCCATTCAAACATTCAAACAATGCACGAGCTGCTCTCCCATCAATGACGTTCAAACATCTCACCCCTCTGGCCTCCCATTGGCTAACAACTGAGCTGTCGTTCATGTCCCTGTCACTCAAGCGCCATCTTGGACAGATCCACCTGACGCCATCTTGGACAGGGATCCCATTGCCAAGGAGGAAGGACGCGGCTACCTCCCATTGGCTATTATAGAGCTGAATCCACCATGATGCTTTTCGTGTAAAGGACAGAGTTGCTGTTGTTTTATGCTTTATTTCTTTACTCAGGCTTTTAACCTTCCATAAACATTTGTAAGATTAGAACTCTGCTAAGAAGACATGGTCAACACGCGTGCGCGCACACACACACACACACACACACACACACACACACACACACACACACGCGTGATTGTGATTTCCGGTGCAAGTGAGAAGAAGAAACGGGCTCGAGTAATATCACAAAGGAATATGGCCAAACCCGTCTACCATCGGTACAATATTGAAGCAGAAGGAGATCTTAAAAGGTATGCTTTTATAATTTTTAAAGGGTTTAGGGGTAGTATTGGGAGCCTTGGAACGAATCACGCGTTTCAAATGTAAAATGCGGTTCAACTTACAAAAAATACAGGTTATGGCCCATTCAGATTATCTGTCCCTTGACTTCTTTGGGATGTGGATATAGCTCTGCTTAAGGTGGAAGTTAAAGGCCCTTCTGTCGGGAGACTCTGCCAGACATTCACAGGAGACCCTAACTACACACTTTGGCCTGCCAGTTCTGGAGTGCGGCCTGTCTGTTATCAGAACCAGCTCACCACCAGGTGGTGATCAGTTGACACTCAGCTCCTATCTTCATCCGAGTGTCCAGTCCAATCCAGAATACAGAAGTCCATGAGTAGGGGAGGGGTTGCTGCACCAAATGGAGGAGTCTAAGTATCTCTGGCTTTTTTTTTTTTTTTTTTTTAGTGAGGGGGAAATGAAGTGGGAGATGGACAGATTGGTTAAGCCTCTGTTGTGATGTAAACTCTACACTGGTGTATTGTAATCAAAAGAGAGCTGAGCTGTAACTTAAAGCTCTCAGTGTGCCATTACTTGCATATTATGAACCTACATATGGACACAAACTGTGGATGGTGAGTAAAAGAATGAAACTGTGAATACTGTACACCTGATCGAAGTTAGTTTCCTTTGTAGCATGACTGGGCTTAGCATTAGGGGTGATGTGAGGAACTTATTCTGGACATGTCAATCTGGGATAAAACCCTGTGGCAGATCCAGCATATGCTAAAGAAATTATATTTCTTGGCTGTCTGAGGAATCCTTCAGGCTTCCTGAGACTGTTTAGCCCACAACCCTGAGTAGTAGAAAATAAGACAAAATAGGACGAGACAGATTACAAATACAGTGGATATGAAAAGCCTACCCATTTCTGTCAAAAGTTTAAGGTCCCTGTGATGCAGAAAAAAAAAAGAAAAAAGGCTGAGACCAAGACAAGTGCACTTTTTGTCAAACCTTTGGATTATCTGCCAGTATTCAGTCTTTTTTTGGGCAAGAGTCTCTTAGCATGGCACATCTTGATTTGGCAATCTTTGCACACTGTTGCTTATAAAAGTTCCCCAAATCTATCATATTATGAAGGCATCTCTTGTGCACCATTTTTTTCTGCTCACGCCATAGATTTCCAACCGGATTTAGATCTGAGCTCTGGCTGTACTATTTCATTTGTTGATTTGAAGGCTTGTTTTAGGTCATGTTGTGATATCCCAGTTTGTTAGTCAGTTGAACCATACAGATCATAAATCACACCAAAGGTGAAAACCTCACAAGCAACCTGCTCCCATTCCTTGATATCACAAAAACCTGACATCCAAATGAGGTGGGAACACTATTCACATCCACAGTCCAGAGTTCCATAAAAAGTATGGGCCTGGGGAACATACTTTTCTGGAATCGTGTATGAGAATTACGTGTGATTGCACCTCCACTCCAATAGTTGGCAGTGGCGCTCTCATTGTCACGCTATGATGTAGCAGTTTTTCCACGAGCAAACGATATGAAGTGCAGTAAACATCACCTCAAGAAACAACATGGAAAAATTTCTAAAAGGAATGAAGAGAAAGGTGGAGAGAGACGGAGATATTAAGACATAAATAAGTTGAATGAGTTTAAATAAGGATGTATTTTTATTAATTTCAGGCACATTGGTGCACTTTAAATCTTTTCTATTACAGATTAAAAAACAATGTTAATGAACTTTTGGTGATGAGGCCAGCAATGTTGTATGGTTTAGAGACAGTGGCCCTGGGGAAAAGACAGGAGTCAGAGTTGGAGGTAGCAGAGATGAAAATGTTGAGGTTCTCTTTGGGAGTAACGAGGATGGATAGGATCAGGAATGAGCACATCAGAGGGACAGCACATGTTAGATGTTTTGGAGAGGCTAGATTGAGATGGTTTGGACATGTACAGAGGAGGGATAGTGAGTATATTGGATGTAGGATGCTGAGGTTGGAACTACCAGGCAAAAGGCCCAGAGGAAGACCAAAGAGAAGATTTATGGATGCGGTGAAGGCGGACATGAAGGTCGTTGGAGTAAGAGTAGAAGATGCAGAGGATAGGGAGAGATGGAGGCAGATCATTTGCTGTGGCGACCCCTGAAGGGAACAGCCGAAAGGAAAAGAAGAAGAAGTTAATGAACTTTTTCTTTGCTGTAAGTTGAGCTATATGTCTTTCTTTTTTGGTTTTAATGTTAATAAAGATGCAATGTTATGCAGAGGTGTACTAATAACAATTGTATAGACAAATAATACTATTTTTAGTTGCTCGCTGGGCGGTGGGGTGCATGAAATATTTTTTATTTTTTATTTTTTTCTTCCTAGAGGGGGCACTACAGAAAATAACTGAGAAGCACTGCTCTAAACAAAAAATCACAACTGTCATATAACTTTAAAACACAGTATACAAGAGTTTGCTACGTGCGTCTGTGTAAGAGTTAGATCATTGGCGGGCCTCTAGAGACTGCTGTTAATAGCCTTTCTCAGCATCTGCCATTGCATTGAGTGGACAGGCCGCAATTCTTGTGCCAAGAATCCTCTGTGGCTTTGAGTCTGTATGCAGAGCAGTATGAGTAACAGCAGTGACAGTATAATGTTGATGCCCCAGACCTTTCTAGGATTTAGGCTGTGAACCATTACATGATCACCTGGAATGAAAGGTGAATTTCTGTGTGGGTAAAGGGAGATATTATATAACAAACAAACAAACAAACAATTCTTTATTGTCAAAGTACTTTTTACATACATTGAAATTTGGTTTGTGCTCTGGGCACCTGTCGCCACTGTGCAGCGCCAGTTATTGCGTTGTTCTATCCTTTTGATGCTGAGTGCCAAGCAGGAAGCAACAACTACCAAATTTTAACGTCTTATGGTATGACGCGGCCAGATTCGAACTCCGACCTTCCGGAGGATAAAGCGGACGCTCTACCAACTGAGCTAAATCCCCGGTTATTGGGTGGCACGGTGGCGTAGTGGTTAGCACGTCTGCCTCAGAGCAAGAAGGCCGAGGTTTGATACCCGGCCTGGGCGTTTTTGTGCGGAGTTTGCATGTTCTCCCTGTGCTCGTGTGGGTTTCCTCTGGGTACTCCAGTTTCCTCCCACGGTCCAAAAACATACACAGTAGGCTGATTGGCTGTTCTAAATTGCCCGTAGGTTCGCATCGTGCAGAAGGCAATGGCAAACCACTGCACTATCCTTGCCAAGAAAACCTCCATGAAGATGATAATCAAGCCGTTATCCTTCATGGAAGGTTGCCAAGAGTCGTCCTACGACTCGGAAGGTACCAGACCAGACCAGACCAGACCAGACCAGACCAAAGGGAGATAAGCAGAAATATTACCATGTGCATTGCTCTATCTTGCCATAAGAGCCACCATGTAATTATCATAAAGTTTTAGAAGGAGACTGTTGTAAATTTGAAGAGATCATTCATCACTTTGGATAATAAATGTTGCAGTGTACTTTTATTTTGCGTTTGAAAGCATAATTTTCTTACAGAGACACAAAGGTGCTTCTCTAATACCCCCATTTCACTGGAGCACGGCAGACTTACGGAAGCAAAAATGTTGTCATCCGCAAACGGTCCGCAATTATTCCCTCATCTTTCGTGTCATTCCGTGTGATTCCTCAAGTCATCCTCCACTTCTGTATGCTTCCGGCAGGCCAAAATATTCCTTAAACGTGCTTTTGAATATGTTCAAAGGACCGTCACGGAAAAAAATTCCGTGAGTGTTTCGTGGGGTCAGTTGGGCGTACTTTGCCGTATCTGTTCCGCACATGCTGTGAACGTTCCGAGAGCATAAGAATTTCCACTTTTCCGTAGGATTTTCAGCCATTTTCTGTGTAAAAATGCCGAAAATCTTCCGTAGACTGCGTTCCGCGTCTTTCCGCTACGATCCTTGCATGCTGTAGTCCAGTGAAATGGGGGTATAAAGGGGAATTTTAATCAGTGATAGGGAGTCTGTGGGATAGTTTTCTGTCTAACTCATGTGGGGTGTTTTCAGTCAGATTCTGATTTCATAGACTGTGCATTTATTTAGGCTTATTGTAATGTCTCAATACGGTGGAATAAAAATTATACTAGTAGCAATAGTGAATTTAAAAAACTTCTTTTCCTCATTTGGGAGAATGACCTTCATGTATGCCGCCTATTCTGTGGGTCACAGTTTTTTTTTTGTTTGTTTTTTGTTTTTTTTTGGGGGGGGGGTAGAGCTCTCTTAAAGGTTCTGCCATCAGTAGTTCTTGTCCTTCCGTCTGTCACGTGTCACTTTTATTAGTTGTTAGCATTTTTAAAAAAATGCAATTTTTTAAGCTGTTTAACACGGATGTATCAAGAAATAAAAAATGTATCTCTTCAAGCTCAAATATTTTTGGTTTTATTTAAAAACTATTTGGGGGTCACTATTCCAGTTTTTCAAATGTGATTATATATTTGATCATCTTTACAATCAATAATTTAAATTTTTAAATATAAATTTTATTGTTCTTTTTTTTTTTTTTCTTCTTACTGTACTGCATTACATTTTCTCACTTTGTTTAGGATTTGCTGAGATGCCGAGTTTTGACTTCAGGGATTTTTGAGACAAAGTTTCAAGTAGACAAAGTCAACTTTCAGTAAGTCTTTACTTTTCATAGCATTAGGGTAAATGTTGGTAAAGCATTTGTTTACGCTGTGAAACTCATTTCAATTTTGAAAAGACTGCAGTCATTTTAAAGCATGACATGCAATGTATTACCCACTTTAACCACATGGTGGCAGTGCTGTTAATAAATCAGTCATCTTATTGTGATTTAATGCATCCTCTATTTTGATCATGGGGACCTGATTAATTTGTCACTGCCTCTGACCTTATTTCTTTATCTTTTTATTCTTTTGTCTGCCAGCATGTTTGATGTAGGTGGTCAGAGAGATGAGAGAAGAAAGTGGATCCAGTGCTTTAATGGTAAACTTTGCTTTTGCATGCAGTCTTCAGATCCACATAATATTTACCAAGTTAAAGCAATCCTAACAGACAAATCTTGCATCATCATGGCCATAACTTTTGCAAATTTATAATTTGTACCAAATCCAGGAAGAGCACATAGTAATGATGTTGTGTTGTTGCGATGCTTTTCTGCAGATGTGACTGCCATAATTTTTGTGGCAGCGAGCAGCAGTTACAATATGGTGATCAGAGAAGACAACAGCACAAATCGCCTACGCGAGTCCCTAGATCTGTTCCGCAGTATCTGGAATAACAGGTTCCACCTGTCCATCTTTTCTATTTCTCTTATCCTTCCTCTTTATGTCTAATTTTACTGCTTTTAATAGAGGTTATAAAATGCTAAATAACTTCATAAGGTGTAGTGTAATATTTTTGTTAAATTGGGTATAGAGGGTAGAGATGATTGTCCGTACAATAGACACGTTTTTTTTTTTTTTCAGCTTGAAATGAATGCATGCACTCTTTCATCTATATTTACTTAGTGCAACTTTTTTCATCCATTCATTTTCAAGCCACCAAATCCTAATTAGAGTCACTGGGAGGCTGGCACCAATCTCTGGGAGAGGGCATAGTATCCCCTGGACAGCTCACTTAAGCCATCGCGGGGCTTAGTGCAACTTAAAACAGTTAAATGAAACCTACAATAGCCACAGCTCTGAAAAAAGGAGCATATTCAAACATATTTGACAACACCTGAAAAAACCTGCTAGCTGATTTACTGATATACTCTTCTGAGTATTGCATGGGACGTGGCCAAGTTTTTTGTATTTGCCTAATTTGCACAAATATTCATGCAGAAAAAATATGAACTGAGCATTTCTCTCACATCATACATGCTGATTGCCATAGACTTCATAGAAAACTAATCAGTAATGAAAATGCAAAGACATGTCTCATCATTACACTAAAGATTAAGAGGAGCAGTGGTGGTCTAGTGGTATAGGGCACTGGATCGCTGATCCAAAGGTTGGGGGTTCGAGTCCCACTCTCCACAAGATTGTCACTGTCCCCCCAGTGCGGCTAACTGGGTTATCAAAGGCGGGCCATGTCTCCCACTGTCTATGGTGAGAGGCATGTAAAAGAACCATTGCTGACTTTCATAAAGAGTAGCTGCAAAGTCGTCAGCGTGTTTCTGTCCCTTGCTAAAAGGGTTGTGACAGGAAGGGCATCCGACGTAAAAACCTCTGCCAAATCAAACGTGCGAATCAGATGATTCGTTGTGGCGACTCCCGAGTAAAAGGGAAAAAGCCGAAAGCAAGACAGACAGACAGAGTAAGAATAAAAAGTATCTTAATTGTATTGATTGTACATTAACATTTCAGTATTAAATCATTGAATTCTAAAATAGATGAAAAAACTTGGAAAAAATATGTAAATGGATATCAAGATCAAATTTATAGATTTTTTTTTTAAGTTGAATTTATAACTTTGACCTTTGTTTGCCATTGATATGCAACAAAGCTTTGACCCTAAACTAATTTTAATCATATTTAAATGTTTAAAGTGCTTGGAATACTTTATACTCTAGAGCAGTGCTTCTCAAATAGTGGGGCGTGCCCTTGGGGGGCATGATGTGATGCTGAGGGGGGGGGACACATATGACCCTGGGGAACATCCTTTTTTCTCAATCAGTGTGTTCTGCCAGTTGTGACAGGGTCTTCCTTCTAGTGTTATCTTCAGCTAGATTTCTTCACAAGTCCGAATACCTCCATTTTTTCCACTGGTCAGTGCAATCATAGTACCCACAAAGATTTTGAACTGGCAGGATTGTGATTGCAGCCAGGTAAATACTGTAATTGAACTGTCCACTAGGTGTAGCAGTAGATATTTATGGTTAACCTTATTTTAAGTACTGATATCAGAAATGAGTACATCAGAGGGACAGCACATGTAAGATGTTTTGGAGACAAAGTCA
This sequence comes from Plotosus lineatus, assembly GCA_024760905.1. NCBI lineage: Eukaryota > Metazoa > Chordata > Actinopteri > Siluriformes > Plotosidae > Plotosus > Plotosus lineatus. The sequence goes on from CM045739.1 coordinate 15,237,238, forward strand.
GAGAGGCTAGATTGAGATGGTTTGGACATGTACAGAGGAGGGATAGTGAGTATATTGGTCGTAGGATGCTGAGGTTGGAACTACCAGGCAAAAGGCCCAGAGGAAGACCAAAGAGAAGATTTATGGATGCGGTGAAGGCGGACATGAAGGTCGTTGGAGTAAGAGTAGAAGATGCAGAGGATAGGGAGAGATGGAGGCAGATCATTTGCTGTGGCGACCCCTGAAGGGAACAGCCGAAAGGAAAAGAAGAAGAAGAAGAAGATTCCAGTTGTGCCCCTGTTAAGACAGTAGAGACATAGTTGCTGTTTGAAACCCTCTCTTGACTGGGCTGCAATGATTTCAACTTCTAAAATAGCACATGGCTCGTTAACCTTTCTTTTCCATTTTCAGTGCAAAGAAAGGCCAATGAGCCATTTGCTCTTTTCAAAGCATCACAGAAGACGTGAATGCTACCCTTCTATGTATTGGCATCGGGCTCACCTGCTGGTCAGTAGTCAGGGGGTTCCTCTACTTTGGAGAACCATGCTTGCAGGAGGTCAAGACATAAGTCTGGATCATCCCCTTCATATTTCACAATCCCAGAGTCTGTACCAAGGTCTTCTCTTTTGTGGCAATGGGCACAATGAAGTTAATCATACTGTTTGCCTCGGATGCCAAATCATACTGTTTGCCAATGCTTCACATCATGAGCGGTCTGTGAGTCTCCACATGACGGACACAGCTTTTTAAAATGTCTAAGTAACTCAAATGTGGCATGGAAAGTCAATGTTAGAAGATACTGCTGAGTCCTCAGGTTGTTTCATTAGCTTAATGAAGAAACCTTGAAGTGGCCATCGCAACCTAGTATTTGCTCGCAGCTGGCCCCTCTGGTGTGCCCAGATTTACAGGTTCATTTGATCTTATGAGGTCCAAAGATCTTTCGCAAGATGCACTTTAAATGTGAACAGTCTTATTTGGATGGTTAGTAAGTAAAACGTATAGTGACACTATCTAGATCAGGGGTGCTCAATCCTGCTCCTGGAGATCTACCTTCCAGATGACTTTATCTCCAACCCTAATGTGGCCCATGTGACATGTAAGATCCAGTCAGGTCTTGATGAGATGATTGGATGGTTAGGTGGGCGTGATTAGGCTTGGAGTGAATGTCTTCTGGGAGGTAGATCTCCAGGAGCAGGATTGAGCACCCCTGATCTAGATGGATGACATGCACATTTTGGTACACTGTTTACAAGGATAGCTCATCAGGGGTTCTTTGAAGTCTATTGTTGTGCCAACCAATACGTTAAGATGGCGTGCTCAGAGCCTTCATCTAATAGAGTGTATGTGTCCAAAAGGGTGTCACCATTCCTCAAGATGGCCTAACTCATCTTCAGTTGTACCATGCTGCTACTATTGGGTCTGCCCACGTAGAGTTTTAGCAGTGGAGCTAGTTGGTTTGGCACTCTCTGTGAATCCAGTTGTAGACTTCATGCCCTATCACTATCACTTGTCTTTACCTTGTGAAGGTTCTCAAGATGCCACTTGTCGTGTTGTTATATTTGGCCTTCAAAATATGCTCAGAGGACAATTGTTTGTGTCCACAATTGCAGGTGTTCACACTTTACTACAGTGAAGAACTGTTGTGGACCTAAACTGTGACTCACGGTCCTTCCTGTGGTCACAGCCGAACTGTAAACAATCCTTCTGCACTCTTAAATCATATTCTAGCCAGTGACCTAAATCAAGAAGAGTCAGAATAGAAGTTCTTATGGTATTTACATTTTTCCTGAAGCCTGCTCCAAGATCAGAAGGCAACTTTCCCCAGAAGCCCTGAAACATGGGATCCACACCACGGCTTTGTGCATCCCCTACTGCCAAATTGTTCCAACATACCTGCCAACGCATGAACTTTCAGGGAGTATTTTTGCAAGGCCTTTGTCTTCTCACTGAACATTTGGCTCCTCAGTTAACTTGGAATTTCAATGAAGCACAAACTGGTAAGCCTTTCCTCAGTCAGAGTCTGCATTGTTTCAGTGTACGGATTCCAGCTGTGACTCTAGAAGTCAGAATCAGGAGGTTATCAAGGGAAACCTTGTGAATGCACATCAATCCTCATGGACAGGTTTACGAATATTTGGCTTTAGGCTCGAGTAAACAATCTCCCTCTCCACTAGAGAATGTTGAGGATTTAGGAGTGGAGTAGTAAGGTTCAGGATTTCTGGAGTCATGACATCGACTTAAACTATGGAGTAATATATCTATGCTGAAGTTAATAGCTAGGACAAGTCAGCAGATTAACTGTGGTAAAGAGGCAATCCTTGGTGGCAACTATCTCAACTGTTGGCGATATTTGATGGCAATTAGACCACCATGCCATCCTTTCAAGACCACTGGCTATTTCATCAACTTCATCTCTTTCTGATGCATGCTGTAACTTGCTCTCGGTAGCGGTCAATTCGAGTTGATGTCCTGGGTGATACAAATTCTGTTGATCTCCATGTAATGTGAAATCAACAAATTTGTTCTGGAGCAGGAGTCACTGATCCTATGCTTTGCCATCTTGGAAGTGAGAGGAAAGAACAACAATAATAAATACAATCTTGTTGCTCCATCATTTACTCTAGACAGCACCTCAGCAGTGTGTTCACTTCAGCAAAAGATACAGGTACAACTTAAGCCACTGAGAGTTCACTCTTCCTCCATCATGGGTCTTTTTGTGTCACGAATGACTGACTGGCATTAGTATGATGATGGCCAACACCACATACAGCAGAATTCATCAAATCCAACTCGAAGGTAGATTGATGTTATGATGCTTCCTAATTTCTGATGGCAACCTCCATGGAATATCCAGTCAGAACACAAATGATAAATGTTGACTGGAGAAGGTTTTATCAAGTCTTCACAAATAAAGCAGAGAAGAAAGATTAAATCTGATGTATTCAAGATTTGTATCTTTAATAGTATAAACAAAGGAATGTACGTGATTCTGAAATCCAGGAATGAAAAGGGCGTAGCCTTAACCTGATAGTTAGAGACGTGACTGATGCTGGTTTCATTCCAGATTCCTAGCCCCATAACATAACTGCATACAACCTTTTCATAAGGGTTGTAAGGTGAAGCTGGAGACAATCCCAGCTGACAACAGAAGAGAGGCGGATCGTGGAGGCTAAGTCTTCAAAAAAATCTTTGAATGTTATGAAGGATGTAATCAAATATCTACTGCTGTGTTTATAATAATTACAGAAAACATACCAGAACATGTCCAAATTCATGGCTAGTTCATACAGAATCAGTAATAATCTCTTGCAGATTGTCAGAAGTGGTTTTAATTTCTCATACATTTCTATGGCAGTGTGATGCATTAAAACCCAGAGAAGCATAGTCTTTCTGCCCAAAGAAACTTTCCTTCACTGAATCCAATGGCACATACATTGTGCTCTACTTTTAACTAATCAAAGCTTACTATTTATTCGGCACATGCTTGAAAAATGTAGCTTCCCATTGAGTTCTCATGCAAACAGTAGATAGTAGGTGGGTCAGGAAATGGGGTGATGCTGCATGATGAGTCTCATACACAGAGATTAATTAACTATCTGCTCGGATTGGCGCAATCTACCATGCATACTCAGTTAAGCAAAGAATAAGCTGCTTAACTTGCTGCTTGGGTAACAGCCTGTCCTCCATTACTCCCTACCCAGGCTCTACGCACTGGAGAATATCACCAGCTGGGATACCAGCCAGAGTGCAGCCATAGTCTTTCGGGACTGACGGAGGCCTACCATGTACTATATTATGTAATTTATGACTGGGCCTATCATCATCATCATCATCATCATTTTCTGTAACCGCTTCATCCTAATTAGGGTCGCGGAGAGGCTGGTGCCCATCCCAGCCAACTCAGGACGAGGGCAGAGTACACCCTGGACAGCTCGCCAGGCCATCGCAGGGCAGAAACACGCTGACGGCTTTTCAGACTACTCTTGTCGAAAGTCAACAATGGTTCTTTTACATGCCTCACACCATAGACAGTGAGAGACATGGCCGGCCGTTGATAACCCAGTTAGCTGCACTGAGGGGGGGGACAGTGACAACCTTGTGGAGAGTGGGACTCGAACCCCCAACCTTTGGATCAGCGATCCGGCACCTTATACCACTAGACCACCACTGCCCCTTCGACTGGGCCTATATTGCACTTGACCAAAGAGTTAAATATGTACGCATTACAGCTGATTTGTTACATTTTAATTAATGTGAACAGAACCTCGTTATAGTCAACAATGGCAAGATATTCCTTCCTTGTAGTCATTTCCCATTAACAACAAAACCTTTTAATAAAAAAGAAAAAAAAACCCTTTAAATTCCTAGACCAGCTTTTAAAATCGTTCAACTGCACCAATTGCTCATGTCCAAAGTTTGATTGGTAGTCAAAACATTATGTGATTCCATAAAGCATTACCCGAGTCAAGATGCGAAGGTCGCTTATCCCCCTTGATGAACATCCTCCAGTCACCACTATTATTCTCGAAAACATGTTCAACCACTTCTAACTCCCTCAAGAAGTTGTCCTTCTCTCTCACACACACTTTACTTGTGTTGAAACTGCACTGATAACATTCAGGATCACTCCTTCAATTTCTACCTTGGCACTCATTATTCTGTCAGATTTGTTTTCATTTCCAGCACACTCCCGATGAGTTGCTTTTTCAGGATCATTCCTGCACCATTCCTCTACCATAGAAAAACTTGAATTCACTTCATGTGTTCATGGCTTTACTCCCTTTCTGCATAGACTGTTGTACATACAATATACCTACCTTTTTCTGACTCAGTCATACCAGCCAGCAGCTCCTTTATGAGTCATTTTGCCAAAAATGCAAAATCCCAACTCAAACATGAACCTGCTTAATCTTTCTCCTTTCTCTCCATCTCTGGATATATCTTCCTTCTATTTACGTTCTCCTTGGCCCAAAAGTTGCCCTAAATTCCACCTTTACATACAAGGCCAATTATGCAAAAAAAAAACAACAAACAAACAAAAATAACCCAAAACCCCCCCATCAAAACTACAGTGGAGCCTCGATACTCGAACTCAATCCGTTCCAGATGGCTGTTCGGATTCCGATTTGTTCGGATTCCCAATCCGCTTTTCCCATTACAAATAATATAAATGGTCTTCATCCATTCCGTCGTGTTTTGAACAGAAGTTAACAGTACCGTAACTCATACCATAGGTCCGCAAATTAAAGAAACAATTACTGAATACAGAATACTATGTTAGGGTCTGTGCTGTGAGAGACTCTTTAACTTTTCTGTCTCTCTAACAGTGACTACGATTTCCCCGTTTCATCTATAAAAACGGGTGCGCTTTATTGTTCACAGGGAAGGCACTACAGATGGGCACTGGAGCACTAGAAACACTGATGAACTGCGGGAACTGGTGGAGCACAGTTTAGTTTGATTTCCGTGTTTCTCCACATCTCTAACAATGACTACGATTTCCCTGTGATCTAGTGCCTTCCCTGTGAACAATAAACCCATTTTTAAATAACATACCCGTTTTCAATAAAACGCACCCATTTAGATCTAGTGCCTTCCCTGTGAAAAATAAAACGCACCCTGTGAACAATAAAATGCACACCTGAGAGAGAGACCATAACAAACCAAAATAAAAAACTACAGAAAAGTTAAAGCATAAGAACAATAAAGATAAGAATTTTAACCTTTGTGGTGGTGAGTAGTTGGCATACATAAATGTTGGAGAGGAAAAGAAGCGGATTCCCTTCCATAACAGCTTCAGGTAACTGAGCCAAAGGTGTTTTTTTTTTTCTCTTGCTACCGCTTTGCATGGATGACTGTTCTTAAGGATGTTCCTTTCTTTTCTTGAAGAACATTTCTTACGTGGCTTTTTTCTGCCTTCTTTTCAAAACCTTACAGAAGTGGCTCATGACCTCATAGTTAAAAGTGTTCACAGCGCTGTTAGCGCCTTAGCTTAGCTTTAACACTTTAGCTTAGCTTAAATACATACATACATACATACATCCTCTTCAGCTTCGTTTAGGTGGTTATGCCTATAAGCTGATCTGTGGGTTTTCTATTCGGTACTCTAAATCGTATTTGTTGCTGGAGGTGGTATATGGCGTTAGTGATTAGATAGCTTTAGCACTAGCTTTGACTTTAGTGCTTGTGATACGTACACGGAAAATGAGGAATCCCTGTGTTTAAGTCTAAGCACTAGTTCGGGCTTCTTTAAAGATACTAGAATGGCCAAATGCTTTATTTATTCATTTTACCCTTTCTTGTATTCTTGTTCTGTTGTGTTGTTTGAGAAAAAATAAAATATCTGTTCTTAAATTTTTTCCCCTCTGGTTTCAGCTTGCTTAATAACAATTTGTCAAATAAGGACTAAAAATGACCTCGGCACAAATTTTGTTTTTTGTTGTTACTCAATATAAATGTTGTTGAACATCAAAGTAAATAAGGTTAGAAGGTTTTATTCATTTTTAAGCTGAAATTTCTTGAGTCTTCAGTCTCAGATACCAGTGAGATTTCCTTTCAGCTTTTTTGCCTTTTTATCAGGGGTTGCCACAGCGAATCATTCGCACATTTGATTTGGCATAGGTTTTTACGTCGGATGCCCTTCCTGTCACAACCCTTTTAGCAAGAGACAGAAACACGCTGACGGCTTTGCGGCCTACTCTTTACGAAAGTCAGCAATGGTTCTTTTACATGCCTCTCACCATAGACAGTGAGAGACATGGCCCGCCTTTGATAACCCAGTTAGCTGCACTGGGGGTTCGGTCTCAGATACCAGTCATTTTGCAAATAAGTCAAGTTAAATCCTTGGTTAATTCAATTTAACCAATGTGCTACTCAAGTTTAGTTCAAGTAACACGAAGAGCTCAAATGTCTGCTTCTGGCTAGCTCCTTTCCTGACTTCTTGTTTCAAGTAGGAATGTTGTTTCAGCATGCAGTATCAAAATCATGACTTAAGCCATATGTGCATTTGCATTTCAAAGGTTTTTACAACCTTCTGAAACCCTCTCCAACTTTTTTATGAGTTCCATTATTCTATTTGGAATTCAGACAGGTACCAATTAGGATAAAGATAACTTTGAATTCAGATTAATAACTGTACAGTATAATGCTGTGCCATGCCATCTGGTGGTAAAACAGCAAAAAAACAGATTGTGGGTTTGTGTGAGTGCTTGACTTTCTCCTTTTCTCTTTCTTTATCTCTGTAACTCCTGCAGGTTTTTACGGACCATCTCGGTGATACTCTTCTTGAACAAGCAGGATATGCTGGCAGAGAAGATCCTAGCCGGAAAATCCAAACTAGAAGATTACTTCCCTGAGTACACCCGTTATACAGTCCCACCTGATGGTAATGTGTTTTCAGTCGGATAATTACTTGTTTGATTCTGTTTTTAATCTAATTTGAGAGTACATTTTTATTTTCAAAATGTTTTATATGGCATCCAGTTGGGTCACTAAATAATAAATGTACCTCCACATCAGCTGAGATGAGCACCAGCCTCCCTGCAACCTTAATTAGGATTAAGTGGCTCAGAAAATAAACGATTGAATGAACGTATGTATGTTCACATATGTCCAGACACACAAAAAAGTCTTAAAAATAGATGAAGGGAACACAATGAAGCTTCATTTGTAATGTTTAAAGATGGTTTTCAACCATCCAGGCATGTTGAATGTCTTATGTTAGAAATAATATTGTATAGAATTAAGCAATTAATAATAGATCCTTTACACCATATTATATATGTATATTGAATTATTGCAAAAAAACTCAGCATGGAGTGGTCAGTCTTGTATACTATGAATCGCAGTAGCACAATGGAGCTGGGCTGGAAGGCAAAGCTCTCAGTTTACCAGTCGATCCACGTTCCAACCCTCACCTGTGGTCATGAGCTTCGGTAAGTGAGTGAAAGAATAAGATCGTGGATACAACCAGCTGAAATAAGCTTCCTTTGCAGGATGGCAGGGCCCTCCCTTAGAGATAGGGTGAGAAGCTCAGCCATCTAGGAGGAGTTCAGATTAGAAAAACTGCTTCACTGCATTGAGAGAAGCCAGTTGAGGTGGCTCGGGCATCTGGTTAGAATGCTTCCCAATCCCAGGGTCAGCCAGAACCCATTTTAGGGACTATGTCTCTCAGATGGTCTGGGAATGCCTCTGTGTCCCATGGACGAACTGGAGTAGTTGGCTGGGGAGAAGAACGTCTGGACCTCACTTCTTAGGCTGTTTCCCCCACGACCCAATCCCAGATTAAACGGAGGATGATGATGTACTTTTCTAATAGGTGTGTATCGTTGGCTTGAGTGAGTGATGTCATCAGCAGAGTATCAGAGAAGAGATCATTATGGGCGATATCATCAGCAGAGTGGCAGGGATCATTTCTTGATTTTTTTTTTTTTTTTTTTTTTTTTTTTTAAACCTTCCTCCTACTTACATAATTTTCAGTCTATACCAATAAATTTTACATCATAAAGGAGGAAAATTTGTCCTGATTCTGACAATGTACCATGGTGGGCCTCTGAGTGACAGCTGAACCCTAAATGTCTTCATTGAGTCAATTTACAAAAAAGTCTTTAAAATCATTTATAATCACGGATTACCATTGCATTGTGACTCTTTCAATATTTTTTACAGGATAGTCAACCTCTTTTTTTTTTTTGTGCATTTCTCTTAAATGTTGATTAAGTTTTACAAGATTTTTCAGATGGTTTGTTTGTAGTAATTGGTGAGTATTGGTGGCATTAAGGGCAGTGGTGGCCTGGTAGTAAAGGGCAATGGATCGCTGATCCTAATGTTGGGGGTTCGAGTCCTTCTTTCCGCATGGTTGTCACTGTCCTCCCAGTGCGGCTAACTGGGTTATCAAAGGCCGGCCATGTCTCTCACTGTCTATGGTGAGAGGTTCATGTAAAAGAACCATTGCTGACTTTCGAAAAGTGTAGGCTGCATAGCCGTCAGCGTGTCTCTGCCCCTTGCTTATGGGTTGTGTCAGGAAGGGCATCCGGCGTAAAAAAAAACCTATGCCAAATCGAACATGCAAATCAGATGATTCGTTGTGGCAACCCCTAAAAAAGGGAAAAAGCTGGGAAAAAAAAAAATATATATATATATATATATATATATTTTTTTTTTTTTTTTTTTTTTTTTCCTTCTTCTGAAAGGAAAAGTGTACAAAAGGTGATGAGGCCAGCGATGTTGTATGGTTTAGAAACAGTGGCGCTGAGGAAAAGACAGGGGGCAGAGATGAAAATGTTGAGGTTCTCTTTGGGAGTAACGAGGATGGATAGGATCAGGAATGAGTTTTTCAGAGGGACAGCACATGTTAGAGGCTTTGGAGACAAAGTCAGAGAGGCCCCCAGACCCCCGATTAAATTTTCAACTGAAAATAAAATTTCTCATTCTCATCCCTGTCAGCTTCATGTAATGTGACTCGGCTCAGCTTCGTGTAAAGTGACCATCCATCGACCATCGGAACCATTTACAAGCAGAAAGATCGCATCATAGAGAATGTTAAAGGTTATATTTGATACTGTATTTGATACTTGTTGAGTGAATTTGATTAAAATTTATCTATTTGAAATTATTTTGCTTGAATTTAATTTATTTGAAATTAATGTTGATATTATTTGATATATTTGATATTATTTTACAATGTTATGTTAATAATAATAATTGATTTAGGGGTGTTTTATGAGATATGGTAATGGTATTTATGGATGTATAGTACAGTATGAACATCATACGTCACTGTAACAACTTATGTTCAGTTTCATCTTACATTCGGCCGTCTCGAACCAATTAAAAACGTAAGTTGGGGAGCGTCTCTCTCTCTCTCTCTCTCGCTCTCTCTCTCTCTCTCTCTGTCTATATATATATATATATATATATATATATATATATATATATATATATATATATATATATATATATTCACACTTACAGCATTTTGGCAGATACTGTTATCCATAGTGACTTATATATATATATATATATATATATATATATATATATATATATATATATATATATATATATATATGTGCTCATTTATCTTTGGTACCACTTAATCTTAATTTCAATTGCCAGAGGCATGCCCACATCTCAGCTACTAAGGTACAACCCAAATAGCCCTCCAGGCCGTTGCTGGGCTATCGCCACATTTATATATGAAGTAAACTTAGCCAAGCTATATTACTGATGACAACATTTGAGATATAATCTCTAAAACAATGTGAAGGATTCATGTACAATTTG
>CM045739.1:15255000-15360000 GCA_024760905.1 Plotosus lineatus
TTGCTTGAGGGTGTCAATGATGGCCTTCTGGATATATATATATATATATATATATATATATATATATATATATATATATATATATATATATATGTGTGTGTGTGTGTGTGTGTGTGTGTACAGGAATCCCTCACTATTTCGCGCTTCAATTCATGCGGCTTCAGTGCATCGCGTTTTTTTTTGTGTGTAATAAATAAATAAATATTCACTGAAAAAAAAAAAAAAAAAGTAAATTAAGGGAAAATAGGGGGTAAAGTTTTTTAATGACATGCCTAACATTTATAAATCTGTCTTCATAGCCACTGCAAGCAGTTCAAATCTTGACAAGGACACTATTCTTAGTGCAATTTCAGATGTTGTGCGGAGATGCCAGACAAAGGCAGAATAAAAAAATACCTCCAACAACATCCTGAATTGCTTCCACAAAAGGAAAGCAAGTCTAAGTTTAAGTTGAGTGAGAGTGAAGCTACTGACTGTGAAACTACATGTAGTTCCTAACAAATTCAGAGAGACAACACTCCAGCATCCTCAGCAGATAAAATGACCCTGAAACGACCATGACGAAATACCTGCCGTGTGCTTGCCAACAATACTGTACCAAGAGTGAAGAATCTTCCGAGCCTGATGAATCTGACATTGATGAAACCTATAAACCTAAATAGAATTGATAGCTCTGTTCTTCAAATTTCTAAGATAGTGAAGAGTTATTTCTCCTCGTCTGTGCTGAGTATTTTTGTATCTAGGCCTCTTCCACGGTGGCTCAGCTGGCCGAGACAGCTGTGGTGGTTCCTAGACTGACAGAAACACGCTGACGGCTTTGCAGCTACTCTTTACGAAAGTCAGCAATGGTTCTTTTACATGAACCTCTCACCATAGACAGTGAGAGACATGGCCTGCCTTTGATAACCCAATTAGCTGCACTGGGGGGACAGTGACAACCTTGTGGGGACTCGAACCCCCAACCTTAGGATCAGCAATCCTGCACCCTAACCACTAGACCACCACTGCCCTTAAATAAAATTAGTGTCCTATATATTAACATTGACATCAAATGTACAACTAATGTAAGCTTGGAGACTAACATTCAAAATTCATAAGGATGCTCTGATCAGTTCTGCTAAAAATGCTCATGAAAGTGTCAAAATCAAAAATTTACCACAGTATTATTAAAATTGTAAATGTGAAATGTTCATACAATTTTATCCATTGTGCTCAAATAGTATCACGGTGTTTTAAAAGTTATTTTAAAAGTATACTATTGTCTTTCATCATTTATTTACTGATATAATTAACCAGAACAGAGATGCTAAAGAGATTTATGGAGTGCAACTAGCAACAGTATGAACAGCACCTATACACCCCTGACCTAAAAGTATTGTATGTATACGAACGAAATCCAACTGTTTATGTAATGTTTGCACCTTGTTCGTTCGGTATATGACTGTTTGCAAACGTTCATGTAACGTTTGGGTGCAAACAAAGATTGTCTAAATTTTTGTGCGTTTTTGTCCACCGTTTGCATACAAACGTTACATGAGCATTTAACAATCGTTAGGTAGGTGTAGCTAGGTAGGTAGGTTGGTGGATGGGTGGGCGGGCGGGCAGGTAGGTAGGTTGGTGGATGGGTGGGCGGGTGGGCAGTTAGGTAGGTGGGTGGATGGGCGAGCGGGCAGTTAGGTAGGTTGGTTGGTGGATGGGTGGGGGGGCGGGCAGTTAGGTAGGTGGGTGGATGGATGGGCAGGCGGGCAGTTAGGTAGGTGGGTGGATGGGCGAGCGGGCAGTTAGGTAGGTTGGTTGGTGGATGGGTGGGCGGGCGGGCAGTTAGGTAGGTGGGTGGATGGGTGGGCGGGCGGGCAGGTAGGTAGGTGGGTGGATGGGTAGGTGGGTGGGCAGGCAGCCAGGCAAGACACACTATTGAACATGCATGTAAAGCCTGGGGGAAATGAATTTCATCTGCCTATTAGTGAAATTCCATCTTTTTTTTTTTTTGCCTTGTGGTGTCAGTTACTCCCACCATCACTATTTTGTGGTGTATATGTGGGCAGATTGACCAGAAAAATTTTGTTGCTAGTTTTGGCGTAACTATCCAAACCATTCCAGGGATGTAAGCCTTTTACTCATGGAGACAATTTTTAAAATTAATAATAACAATAACAAATAATAATAATAATAAATTTCAACAAAGTATTTCATAATTTCTGACTTAATACCCTCTTTGCTATGATTTGTCCCATTTACTGTTTAAATGAAAGTTTGGGAAAATGGGCTCTTGCCCTTGGCATCCCCCATAACCTGCATTCAGTCTTTTTTCCAAACACCGTCTCATGTCTGATATTATTAAAGTATGTAACATTTTTACAAAATTAATTATGGGAGTTGATTATGCTGGAGGAAACTTGTAAATCCGGATGATTATGAGCAGTACACACACAGGACAACATGGTTAATTTATTCGGCATGTTTATTCATCATGGAGTCTGTCGATTGGTTACCTTGTGTATGTGGCACTGACCAACAGAGACAGCCACGAGCGTTTCATACACAAACAGAAAACATGGTAGTTTTAATCATGTACTATTACAGTAATAAATGGATTAGGGTAAGGACATTGATAAGACATAACAGACTAATTATCTTGGCTGGTAAGTTTGTATAGCATAACTTCAGTTCAGTTCATTTTCTGTAACCGCTTCATCCTAATTAGGGTCACGGGGAGGCTGGTGCCCATCCCAGCCAACTCAGGGCGAGGGCAGAGTACATCCTGGACAGCTCGCCAGGCCATCGCAGGGCGGAAACACGCTGAAGTCTTTGCAGCTACTCTTGTCGAAAGTCAGCAATGGTTCTTTTACATGCCTCACACCATGGACAGTGAGAGACATGGCCGGCCTTTGATAACCCAGTTAGCTGCACTGGGGGACAGCATAACTTTTAGTTTGAAAAACGGCTAACCATTTGATATCTCCAACCCAGTCAACGCATACTTCATTACTAAACGGCAGCTAATTGGTAACAAAAATCTCAATAATTCTGAATGTTGCATGATGTATTCTTAATTGTAAATAATAGACCTGATGAAAGTGACAATATTTGTAGTTTTATTACATTTGTGTTGTTTCTTTCCAGTATACAGACTTTATACAAGGGGATTTCAGATTAAATTTCAAGGTGTTCTTATTTTAAATATAATCGATATACATACTGCAGTCAGAGAAGTGCAGTGCAGGATATTCTGGAATAATAAATGAGACTTAAGGTTCACTTGGAGCAGTGGTGGCCTGGTGGTAAAGGTCAAAACTACCACACAGGTTCTTGCCAGACATGGTCAATATGTTACCCTATCTGACTATTTAAAATTATTTGTTTTTGGATGATAAAGGTGAAAGCTGGACATGGAGGTGTCTTGTGTCTGTGTGGGTTTTCTACAAAGAACTCAGGTTTCCTCACACAGTCCAAAGGAATTAACATTATGCCTCACCTCACGAGTCCCAGCAAACGAAAAATCCAGGTTACGAAAAACATTTTCCAAAATTTTTTGTCTCTGTATACAAAATAAGTTCCACTTACGAAACACGCCAAACGCATTCAAACATTCAAACACGCCATTCAAACATTAAAACGCGCCATTCAAACAATGCACGAGCTGCTCTCCCATTGACTATCTTCCAACATCCCGCCCCCGCTGGCCTCCCATTGGCTAGGAGGGATGATGCAGCTCCGTCCCATGGCTATCTCCCAAGATCCTGCCCCACTGACCTCCCATTGGCTCGGATGGATGATGCAGCTCCCTCCCATTGGCTATTATGCATCTCCCATAATGCTTTCCGTGCAAAGGACAGAGTTACTGTTGTTTTATGAGTTTTTTGTGAGTGTGCTCATTGTTTTTAACCGTCCATAAACATTTGTAAGATATAACTCTGCTCAGAAGGCATGGTCAACACATGCGTGCGCACACACACACACACACACACACACACACACACACACACACACACGCACGCGCGCACGTGTGATTTCCAGTGCGAGTGAAAAGAAGCGGGCTCGTGGCATGCGGTTGAGTGATATTGTAAAGGAATATGGCAAAATCCGTCTACCATCGGTACGATATTGAAGCAGTAGGAGGTCTTAAAAGGTATGCTTTTATCATTTTTAAAGTTTTTGGGGGTAGTTTTGGGGGTCTTGGAATGAATCACACGTTTTACATATAAAATGCGTTTGAACTTACAAAAAAATCCAGGTTAAGAAAAAGGCTCTGGAACGGATTAATTTCGTAAAGTGGGGTACCACTGTATTTCAAAATTTCCCTCGTTGGGAGTGTGAGAGACGAGATTTTGTAATGTTTCTAAGATGCCCACTGGGGGGAGACATTATAACTATCTCTGCAATCTTGACTTGACTTTTATGGGTAATCACTGCAGTTGTTACCATGAGCCATAAAAATATTAGTAAAGCAGTGGACACAGGTATTTGCCAGAGATGGTTATTGAGGTAATGCAGTTTCAAAAAGAAGTCTGTAGAAATAGCAGAACATTTGAGCAATTGTGATTACACGTAGTCCAAGCTCTTGAGCAATTACTAGATTATCCTCTACCGTTGGTTTGGTAAAACAAGATAAAGAGTATCATGTATTATAGCTACAGTTATTCTATGCATTATATATAACAGTTATGTAGTTTATTTTTTTCAGCAAATTATACAGTACAAATGAGTGGAACCTTTTAATAAATAAAAAAAAACATACGGTGAGGAAATATGATTCATAAAGTTATATAATAGGCTGACTAGCATTCTTCAAAATGTAGGCCAAAGGAGAATGGGGGGGGGAATCAGATTAAAATTCAACATTTACATTTTATTTTCTCAACTGTGCAAGGTCAGCGCTTTCAAACCAGAACCGCCTCCCTCTCCACATTGTAATTGAAGTCATGGGAATCTTTTCCAAGAAATTGGTCACATACAAGCCAATAGAAGTCTCCCGTCCTAGAATAAAAAAAGAAGTGTAGTGTGAAGAGCGTTCCTTGGTTTACCAAGAAGGTATGCTTTACTGTGATTTTTTTTTTTTTGTTCTTTAATGCTTGAGTATAATAACCCTGATGTCTAAATGAGGTTTCCAGTGGATACAGATTAGCACAGTCATTTTATACAGCATTTTTGAAAAATTATTTTGGAAATATTTTAAATGCTTCGCTTACAGCCTAGTTGTTTTTAATCTGTGTGTGAATGCTTTTGTGTTGCATGTAGTGTTTGTGGTAGTGTAGAAACACTTTCTGGTTTATACATATATGATGTAATTTTCCCCGGAAGAATACATTGCAATTTTCCATAACCTAGATATTTAGATAAGTAGTTTAGGAGTCGGTTTGTAAAAACCCATAAGCCCAATTGTTTTAATTATAATAAAACTATTTTTAAATTATCTTTGCAAAAAATATATATTTTACCAGTCGCTCTCAAAAACTTTTTTTTTCCAGTAGATTTAATATAAAACTACTGAAAAAGTTTTTTTCCCCTCATAATTAAAACAATTGGACATCTTTTGTTGCAAACAAAAAAGTAAGGTGTTGCTGTACTTACTATGCTGTCAGATTTTATGAACATGTTATTTATTACCATTTATCAAGGAAAAAAAGGTTCTTGTTTTTTCTTGTTTTTTTTTTTTTCCTCCAGATGAACAAGTTTATCTAGTTTGTAGATTGCTTCTTTTCTGTAGTAAATGTTTTAACATCACTGAGTTGGAAAGGTTGGAGAACTGTTCCACACTGAGTAAATATTCTTCTCTTTTCCCCACAGGTGTAATTTACACTTCTGTTAGTCGGGGTAACAGAAGCAAGAAAATACCCAGTATGATTTCAGGTATGTGCACCTATGATGAAATATGAACAGCAAGGTTTTGGGTTGCGTACAAATTTTTTACATTATATGTGAAATAATCCACACACCTACGTCTACATGTATTCTCTTAACTGAGCACACAAACATGAAGAAAATCAGCATTTTTAAAAAGAAATTTAAACAGTAGGAAATCATGTGTATCGTCTGATTTACATGAATACTCATACACAGTTTTACCATAAATCAGTGCTTCTCAAATAGTGGGGCACGCCCCTCCTTGGGGGGCATGGTTTGATGCTGCGCCCCCCCCCCCCCCTTCCTTGGGGTCGTAGTATGATGCCAGGGGGTCCACGGTGTGATTCCTGTGAAACATGCTTTTCTGTAATTATGTTGAGAATTAAGTGTAACTGCACCTCCACTCCACTAGTTGGCAGTGGTGTTCTCATTGTCACGCTGTGGTGTAGCGGTTTTTCGCACGAACAAATGATATGTTTCTGTAACCGCATAATCCTAATTTGGGTCACGGGGAGGCTGGTGCCCATCCCAGCCAACTTCAGTTGCCCCCCCCCTTCCTTGGGGTCGTGGTATGATGCCAGGGGGTCCACAGTGTGATTCCTGTGAAACATGCTTTTCTGGAATTGTGTTGAGAATTAAGTGTAACTGCACCTCCACTCCACTAGTTGGCAGTGGTGTTCTCATTGTCGCACTGTGGTGTAGCGGTTTTTCGCATGAACAAATGATATGTTTCTGTAACCGCTTAATCCTAATTTGGGTCACAGGGAGGCTGGTGCCCATCACAGCCAACTTCGGCCGAGGGCAGAGTACACCCTGGACAGCTCGCCAGGCGGAAACATGCCGATGGCTTTGCAGCCTACTTTTTACGAAAGTCAGCAATGGTTCCTTTACATGCCTCACACCACAGACAGTGGGAGACATGGCTGATCTTTGATAACCCAGTTAACTGCACTGGGGGGGGGGGGGGGGGGGGGAACAGTGACAACCTTGTGGAGAGTGTGACTCGAACCCCCAACCTTTGGATCAGCGATCCAGTGCCCTATACCACTAGACCACCACTGCCCCACAATCGATATGAAGTGCAGTAAACAACCTCTCAAGAAACAACACATAAAATGTTCAAACCAGAAACGAAGAGAACGATGGAGAGAGACAGAGATATTAAGACATAAATAAGTTGAATGAGTTTAAATGAGGATGTGCATTTTTTTTTTTTTAAATTTCAGGCACATTGGTGCACTTTAAATCTTTTTTTTGAAGTTTTTCTTTATTGTAAGTTGAACTATATTTCTTTTTTTGTTTGTTTGTTTTTAATGTTCATAAAGATACAATGTTATGCAGAGGTGTACTAATAACAATTTTAAAGACAAATAATACTATTTACAGTCACTGGGTGGGGGTTGGGGGGGGGGCATGAAATGATTTTTTTCTTCCTAGAGGGGGCGCCACAGAAAATAACTGAGACACACTGCCATAAATGCGTAAATGAAGACCAATGTGCATTTGCTTCCATAATTTTTGCCTATTCCTCTTGTTTACTTAAAAAATTATGAAGTCATTTAAAGTTTACTTTTCCTCGACATATTTGTAGAACTGTTCATCATCACAATCCTAATTGGTCATATAAACACGGGCCCTGGAACCACGGCAAACATAAAACAAATCGTGATTGGCCGATGCTACGAGTATATTACACTGATAAACCCGAGTTATAGGTGAGTTGCATATGCAGACCTGCTGATTGAAGTAAAATTTGTGTTTTCAAAATGATTGAAATTTTACGCATTGTAAGTAAAATTTTAATTGAGGAGTCCACATGCAAAAGCTGCTCAGTCAAGTTGGTCAGAAGGGAACATTAGATTTTTATTTTTTTTTTATATAGCCATAGAAATTATCCAATCGAGTTTTGCTTCCTTTGCTACTGTTTATAACACAAGTTAGCAGGTTTTCAATGAATGTGGAGCGATCAGCGGGACATATTGTCTGAAAAGAAGTTCAGGGAAATAACAAATTTTTATGATGGAACTTTAGTAGATTTTGCAAGTGAACTCTTCAATTTGTGGGCCTGGCCTTTATAATGTTGTGTGTGTTCATGCAGATATAAATGTGATGAGATATGGCATGAGTTTGAGGAAGCAGTGGTCCGAAGAACACCATGCAACGTGAGAGTCAATGATTATGAGAGAATGTTTCGTTTTGCTCCTCAGGCGGTTCCCTGTGACAGAGTAAGAATTACTCTTAGAAATTTGAAATCTTGTGTAGAAAGAATTGTCATTTGCATGAAGGCGGACATGAAGGTCGTTGGAGTAAGAGTAGAAGATGCAGAGGATAGGGAGAGATGGAGGCAGATCATTTGCTGTGGCGACCCCTGAAGGGAACAGCCGAAAGGAAAAGAAGAAGAAAGAAGAAGTGTAGAAAGAATTGTCATCTTTTTTGCGATTCCTCATGATACACGGCCTCATAATTTAACCTACGGTCAATTTATGACCTTTCACAGTTGTTAGATTTCCAATGAAAGTCACTTATTAAAAAAAAAAAAAAAAAAAAAAAATGAAATTTTTTGTTGTGTGATGTTTCAGAGCATTTGTGGACTATTATGATTTATGCTTTGACCTTAAGCTGTTTTATATTTGAGGATTTAGTTAGGTTTCTTCTTTTTCTTCCTCATTCCTTCCAACACTCATTGGCGGTGCCTGGAGAGCAGTTGGTGGTTAGGTACCTTGCACATAAATGGCTAAGTTACCCGTGAATGAGGCACTTGAGCCCCAAGTGCTCTTCAGGCACCCCCCAATATTTGTGGCAGTCCACTGCTCCGTGTATATATAAACCAAAATGAGGAGCTCCAAGGCATAAAAAACATAATTTGGCGGATAGTTGGATGGCTTTGGGGTCAATACCAGAGATTCCACCATTAAAAGAACAGAAATGAGTTTGCATGAGATGCTAAAGCTGAGAGAAAGGTGGAAATAAAGTCACTGATACAAGTTTGGTTTAAACCATTAAACAATATAATGTTTTCTTTTGTGGTAGAATAGACTAAAGTTCATGCATGACCCATCCACCAGATGGGGTTTACATAAAGTTTCCAACCCTGGACAATTTTTCCTCTTAAAATATATGTGAAAGGTTGAAAAAGAAACCATCTTCTCTCGGCCTGACCTGTTCCTTGTGTTTGTTGCTGTGTGAAAGACCAAGCAGATTCAATCGGTTCCCAATTTAGTAATCGACTTAACTAAATTAAAAACAAACATGTGATCTTGCATCATGGCCATGTGTCATGATTCTCCATGTTTCACCACTAGGGGAGCTGCTGTTCTTGGTTTTGTTTTTCTGTCTCCAAGATCATACTGCTTGTCTGTGTACCTGCCAGCCCTGATTCAGCAAGTTCTACCCGTCTTATGCCAATGTTTAGAACTTGTGTCTGCTTTCTCATTTTGTGCTGCCTTGGAGCTCACAATAAAGGTCTCGTTTTCCTCACCTCCACTGTGCCTACTGTGGTCCTGCATTTGGATTTCCTCCAACAATTCAAACACATGTGCATTAGGCTAATTGGCTATTCCAAATGTCCATTATACAAGAATGGGGAGACTCCACAGAAAAAGCATGCACTCCAGTCTCAAAGCCATGACCTTATTGCTATGAAGCAGACATGCGAACCACTACACCTTCATGTCACCCATAACCGAATAAAATAACTGTTTATTTTTTCTCTTTTTGGCTTGTGTACATGTTTGATTTGTAAAAGAAGCATGCATTACCAAAGTGCATTACAGATCTGAAACATCCATATTTTGCAATGACGGAATTCACCCCATTAAATGCCTAACAGTTGCTGCTCTGGAGTAAAACAAGAGAGCTGATGCAGAGCTATCTAGCTGTCAGAGGAAGCTTTTGGACCTTAGAGGACACACTAGTAGGATTCATGTTCAAGGACCTCATCTGGTGTGGTCAGCAGGAAAAGAACAGAGGTGCAGTCATTGAAAGTGTTTCTTTACTGATAATCATGTGAATTAGTATAGAATTTTTAAAAAAAAATCATTTTTCTTACATTTTTTTATTTACACAATTGTTTTATTCCAAAAGGCTTTGATTTCCAGTCTTGTCCAGAATGGTTGACCTGTCTGAGCCATCCTGTGTACTCGCTGTGGAAACAAGCATCACAAAATGTAAACGCTGTTCAGGAAATCCTGTCCATTAACAATGTTAAATGTTCATTTGTCTTAACCCATAATTTAATAGAAGAAATTGGATGTTTTGAAAACTGTTTTCATCAATTTATTCAATATCAATACCACCAGAGTGGATAGATTACACAGGGTCACTAAAAACCTGACAAAACTATACATATTAAGCATTGGGGATTACAGAAACCTGGTTGCATAAATATGCCCTTAATGTAGTGCTTCTCAATTATTTTCTCCCCAAAGGAAGAGGAAAACATTTTGCGTGCCCCCAATATAAATAGAGTTATTTGTCTAAAAATTGTTATAAGTAATCCTCTGCATAACTGTATAATAACTGTATCTTTATTAACATAATAAATCATTATTATCATTATGGAATACAAAAAAATGAAAAAATATCGATCAACTTCCAACAAAGAATGACTTTATTAACAATTTTTTAGTCTTTAAACAAAAAGATTTAAAGTGCATCAATTTGCCTGAAATAAAAAAGTATCCTTATTTAAACTGTAAACATTTTTCACCAACAATTTGAACAATTTTATACTGAAAAATAAAATTAAATAAAATTTATAAATTGTAATAAATTCAAATTGATCAGCAATATTAACTCAGGAGCACAATATATACAACACTTTAACCTACAAAACAAAAATGAATAAAGCAATTATTATTATTATTATTATTATTATTATTATTATTATTATTATTATTGTTGTTGTTGTTGTCAAAATGATTAAGTCCAGATTAATGGTATAATGAGCAGGTTCCTCAGTGCACAGCTTTTCGAAGCCGGGTTTAAAGCATGATACTGAACTCTCAGCTCCTGCTCAATGCTGAACTGGGACCTGGACTTATTTTCACAGCATTGACGTCATCCAGCATGACAGAGACCGTGTGTGTTGCAGGTAGGATCAGTTCCTCTGCTGTGCTGTGGGGCTTTCTGCACTGAGCAGTTTTGTACTCCACTTTATCTGATGCAAACAGAGCTCGCTGGTTTGCTGGAGTAGCGTTCACAAAGCGGGATGATTGTTGGCAATATTCGGCATGTTTTCGCGGAAAAAACTCAAGCAGCTCATCACATGATCG
Source organism: Plotosus lineatus (assembly GCA_024760905.1). Lineage (NCBI taxonomy): Eukaryota > Metazoa > Chordata > Actinopteri > Siluriformes > Plotosidae > Plotosus > Plotosus lineatus. Next base: position 15,266,118 of record CM045739.1, read on the forward strand.
GGGTGTGATGTCTTTAAGTTACGCCTGAATTTATTTGGGTTCATGCTGTCCGCTGACAATGTTTTCAGACACAGTAAACACAGCGGTCTTTCCTCGTTTCTCACCACAGCACAGTAAAGCCGAGTGCTACATCCGCTTCATCATACCTCCTCCACTTAGCTTTCTGGAGACTTTTGTTTCTCTCACTGTCTCTGTCTCTCTCAGCCTCTCTTTCCGTCCCTGTTAAAAATTTCCAGGGTGGGTTTATTAACTTCACTTCTTATTTTACCTCTGGCCACACTCTAATAGTGAGGAAGCCACTGCCACCTGCTGTAGTGGATGTAGAATTACACTTTATCCTAATACGGCAAAAAAAAAATAAAGCATGTTCCCTGTGGTCACACGTATCCACCCCCACCCCCATACACAATTTGACAACCACTGCCTTAACGGTATTAGTTTAATGCCTTTAAATTAAAATTTCCCAAAGCACCTTTCACTTTTAATAATAGCTTCTAATAGCACAATATGAGAAATCCCACAATCGATACATTGTCATCAAGTATATCCTGATGCAGCCATGTGTCCATATGAAACACAATAAACTATACTCCTGATACTCCCTATGACTCTGGGCTAATTCGATCAGCTCTTACATCTTATTCTCCAGGGACTGCACGTTCACCATTACAATAGATGAGACTCAGCTTATACCTTTTAATCTCTGTAAGCCTCTCTTGCCCTCCACCTCTGCGTCCACAGTGTGTTTATCTCCAGATTTTCCATTGGTCCATTGGTCCGGCCGCTAATCCAGCAAGCTTCAGGGCAATCACCTGAACCGTGGAGTAAACAATACATGCTTGTAGGTCCTACGCTGTAATCCATGAAAGTAAAAGTTCTGTGGTGATAAAAAGTGAGTGTGGCCTCCAACATTGAGGCAGCGATACCCAGCATCCGATAATCTCTTCAGCGTCAGGGTCTGCTGTTCGGGAGCATTCCGTTGGAAGACTTTTTTCACCCTTATACATTCTGTTTGGAGCAGTTTACTTACTCGGTTCTGCCACCTGATCTGTCTGATTGCTGCCCTTTGCAAAAAGATAAACTGGCATCTATGCAGTATGTGTGCTTGTTATGATTTCTTTACTTTGTGGAACATCAGAGATCGCTATTGAGACAGGAATGTCCTCATGAGAGAGCTGTAGCCTTTTGGCTTCTCCAACATTGGAAAAAACTTGATATCAAAGCAGGTGTTCTGTATTACTGTTCAAAAGATGTTATGACACAGAAAAAGACTTACCCATCATTCCCACTAACCTGAAAAATGTGGTCCTTGTTAATAAATCTCCTGAACACGAATCCAGGGTGCCAATCGAGAGTATTAAGACCTGTAGACTTTTTGATTTTGTATGCATTCATTTTTGGTCAGCGGAAGACTCGTCCAGCAAAGTTTTTATGTGTACACATTGTGATTGATCATTTCGCAAGGGCCTACCCCTCTCCCAGTCACTCGGCCAAAGCTGTTGCTCATCAACTCTGGAACGTTTTCTGTGTGTATGGCTTTCCAGAATGAGGGCTCTCAGACCAAGATGCAAACATTGCAAGCAGTCTGATTGCAGAGATGTTCCAAGTTGCTGGTGTTGAGAGGCCTCATACAACAACCTACAATCCTAAGGGCAATGTAACATTCAAAAGGTTCAACAGTGACTCAACACTCAACAGTTGGGCGGTTCAAGAAAATGTTCCCCTTGGGAACAAGATCAGAGCCTTTTCTACTGACGTTCAGCAGAATCTCCAGGTTACCTGTGCTAATGATGTTCTAGTCTGTGCTTATGAATGAGCAAGTGGTGGATTATGTTGTCATTGGGCGTTATTTAATGTGACTTGGCAGAGTTTCTCTGGATTGCCCAGATTTCAACAGAAAAACATGTGAAGCAGACTGAGCTTCACAACTGCAATGTGAGGGTGCAGCTGTGGAGGTTGAGGATAGAGTCGTGTTGGGAAACAAGGGACAACGAACTCGGTGAAACTGGCTGATTGCTGGGAGGGCCACCAATACACTGCTGTGGAAAAATATGATAACATACATACCTTCAGATTCAGCAAATCTGCAATAAGCCAGGCCAGGAGAAAGTGGTACATAGGAATCGTATTATGCTTGTGAACGTCCTACCATTTCCTTCTGATCCAGAGTTATCATTTCTCAGTGACCTGACTGACCTGACTGGTGCTGCGTTTGACAGTGTGACTATTCATCCTGGATGTGGACGAGGACAGGACTCTCTTTGAATCACAATTCCCACTCTCCACTGCAGGTTTGTTGACTACAATGGATGATATTGGTGGGCATGACCAGACCAGATCTGATGTTCTTGATGTAACTGGCCCTGACAGACATATTGAGAGTGGATTTGGCAGCCCAGACTGAAGTAGATTGGGCATATCAGACCAATTTGACTCTGCTCTTGTTCCTGCTGACTGTCCCATTGACTTACCTGATCCTAGAACTGTTGCTTTAACTCTTTCTCTTGATTTGCTGCTGACTCTGGTTTGTTTGTTGCATCAGAGGTGGGAAAACCTTTTACAGCCTACACAGAATTCAGACTAGGTATGAGAGGGCTGTTAAATCAGTTATCAGACTTATTCAGAACATGTTCAAGAAGGTTTTTGGTAAGTAGTGTTGTTCTGTGTATTGGTCTTGAATATGTTATGAGTCCACTGGAAAATAAAATGTGTAAATTATAAATTCATTTGGTTTGGAGGATTTGGTTCTTAACTTATTTTTTTCTCATTCTATGAGCACCTGTGTATGACTACTGGTATGGATGTGCTCACGTGGTTAATATTTATATTTATAACATGATCTCTGTGTTATTTAACATGTACTGTAAATGGTTATGTTTTCCTATGAATGCTTTAAAGCTTTGCCATCCTTTCTCATTCTAATTCCTTACAAACAGTCTTGTAACTGGTTCGCTTGGTTGGTATGTGTGACCTGTACACTTTATATATACTGTGTGTGTGTGTATATGTATATATATATATATATATATATATATATATATATATATATATATATATATATATATATATATATATATATATATAAACAAAAATAAAAGGACAGGACAAAGACTTTCTATTGAAACTCCATTTATCACTACAGATCTGTTTCGAGGGGTGGTGAAACCATCCTCTCTCTTCAGGTGATTATAGAAGAATATATATATATATATATATATATATATTTGGGAGGCCCATTTCCTCTTTTTGACATGTTATTGGTGCCTGGTATGTTTGTGGACTAAGTGATCTGACAGTCTAGCCTCACGTTTGTTTGTTTTTTGTTTTGTTTTTTCTTTTTCTTTTTCTTTTTCTTTTGGTTTGGTTTGAAAGGAAGTTAATGTATAATATGCATGATTACACTTTACCATTACTCACAATGCTTTCTTTTATTAAGTACTGATGGTGAAACTGCTAAAACTGATCTTTTCATGTTCACTAAACACACCCCTGAAGATTAGTGCCATGCACCCCAAAGATAACCACAGTTTTGCCATGCTGTCTTCCTGGTAGGTGCACTTGTTTGTCTATGCGAATGAAACTGTATGGGCTGTATATTCCTACCCTAGGTACACGTTTTCTTTAAGTACTGTTCCTTTTAAAATTATAACACATTTATAACACACACACGCCGAGACTGACAGTATGGATATTCCAGATAACAGAATAAACAGCGAGTGCCAACAGTGATACGGTTTTTCTCATTATTACACAACTCAAAAGAGTGTACACAGCTGCTACACATACTGTAATGAAAGCTGAAGGTATTCCAACAATATTATTTTTATTTTTTTATGTATTTATTTATTTCCCAGGCCAGTGCATAATCTGAATGAGTATTTTCAGCTTGATACTGAAGTATTATTTTTTAGTTATTATTTTCTTTTTTTACAGTTTGCTGCAGCAGCCTGTGGAAATATTACAATAGTCTTAAATGGATCCATTGAAAATGCATTTAACAGAAACAGGTGAGAAATAGTAAGAATGATTACAGCCACATAAATTGTTCATTTGTTGTATACAGTAAGCCCTTGCCCATCTGCGGTCCAGCGGTCGTGGCCCCGCATACTCGCGAATTAGCGGCAGCCTTGGAAGTTACTGGCACATGATTCAAATTTAGCCAATGGCTGAGAGCTTTTGTTTCTCCCTCCTGCTGATTGGTTACAGATGATGTGTACACCTCTTTTTTTTTTTCCTTCCTTCGCAAACGTCATCAACGTGATTGTTTGAATCGTGAATTCACGTTTGTTTAGTTTGTTTTTATTATTATTTAAGCCCTATGATGCTGCTCAAATGCCCTGCATATTCTCTGCTCTGATGCCGAAGCACTTTATTTATCAATAAATATTATGACAGTACAAAATGAAAAAGTTTTTACCTTATTATTACTACATTTTCCTGCATTATTACTGTATTAATGAGTAAGACTGTCTATAGAATGTTTTAGAAGCATATTTTAGTGCATGTAATCTCATACATAGGGTTTTAAAACCGTGTCAGTAACTCGCGGAGTTTCAGGATCCGCAGGAAGGGGCGGAAGGCAATCACCGCGAATAACGGGGCCTACTGTATTTGTATACATTTCCATTCTTATTTATTGATATCACTGTTATGTTTTTCATATATGTTAAAATATACTGGACAAGAGGATTCTCATTATTGTGTGAATGTCAATGAACTAAATGAATCAATTAATGATGAATGGGAGGCAACAATGGTCCTATTACATGAATTATGGTCGCAATAAAAATAAATAAAACCACGGTGCACTTTGTAATTCTAGTTCTCATTGTTTTTGTTGCTTTATTTCCTCTAGCATGTTTGGGAGTGTGGAGCTGGATAATCTGAACCCCAGGATGGTGTCCCATGTCCACATTAAAGTGGTTCCAAATTTAGATGGCCCATTTCTGTAAGAAAAAAAATGCAATATTGAATAATCTATTTTTATGCTCTGTGTCATATAGACTTTGTAAAGAAGAGAATATAATTTGTTGCTAATTGTCCTGCAATAAGTGTTTTTTCTCTTTTTGTTGAATGTATGAGATACAGTACATTACTTCACAGTAAGTTGAAGAGCAGTGGTGGCTCAGGCGCAGTGTCTGAAGCATGTCATGTCTGAAGTTCTGAATTATCATATCTGAATTTAACTTTTTTTTTATGCTTTTAGAGAGTCCTGTTCCAAGGGTTCCATTGTAAGACTCATAGGTGTTCTGCAAACCCGAGGGTTCCTCTGGTCCTGCACAGACAGCAGCGTATATTTATACTGACAACCAGCCATTTTGTCTACTGTTTTTGTGAGTACGCAATAAATATCATACTTATTTATGAAACTTTCCTTTACACATATGATATAGTCATGTTATTAAAAATAAAATGTTTTGTTCCATGTGAAATACTATACATTTAACAACCTCAGATAACTATTTGTGTAATATTAGTGAGAATTTCCCTTGTATTCTACTCTTGCAAGGTTGTGTATTAAATAATGTGACTGTTCCACCTGATGTAATTGTAGTTAAAAATGTAGAAATACTAGATTGCTTCCTCCTTTTGCACATATTGCGACACACACAGTGACAGTGTGCTGGCGCAGTGATTAGCACAGTGGCCCCCAAACTACGGCCCACGGGCCGGATACGGCCCGCCTCCACATTTGGCCTGGCCCCTGAATAATAAAACAGATGCTTTATGATTATTTTTTATAGTCTGGCTACGCAATCAAGACTAATACACACCTAGAACTTTTCTTTCTTCCTTTCGGCTTTTTCACTTTTCTCGGGAGTCGCCACAGCGAATCATCTGATTCGCACATTTGATTTGGCATAGGTTTTTACGTCGGATGCCCTTCCTGTCACAACCCTTTAACAAGGGACATAATACACCTAAAACATGACATCCTATTCCACCCTTCTGCCGTCGATGCACCTATCTGACCCCCCCAAAAAAAAAATCCTAGACTCTCCCCTGTCAAATATAATGGAATAATGGTGAAAATGTCATAACCTGCAGTGGACAAACAGTTATTTTTTGTTCAATGCAAAGAAAAGGTTGTTTGTATCATCTGTCAAGAGGCAGCGGTATTCAAAGAATACAATCTGAATCTTGGATTTTGGATTTTCAATCTTGGATTTTTCTTAATTGTAGTAAAACAGCATATACAGCATTATACGGTCCTTGTATTGATAAATATACTCAACATGTGCATACGCTACCTTTGATAATTTACCGTGTTTCCCCGAAAATAAGACCGGGCTTATATTAATTTTTATACCGAAATATGATACTAGGGCTTGTTTTTAGGTGATGATGTATTTTACATTTTTCTCTATTACATGTCTTATAATATATCTTTGTCTTTATATATTCTTATTTCGTTCTATTTCTTTATTTTTTTAATATTTTAACCAGAACCGAATCGAGCGATTTTAGCGATTTTTATGTACGCAAGTGTATGTCCTCGTTTTAAAGCAGTCGCTGACGTCATCGACTGAGCCTCAACGCGCAAGGATTGATGCTTTGACAGCGTACCTTCGGTAAAGCTGCCTAATCGTTGAGTCAGCGCTTTCACCTCGAGCCCGAAATTGAGCGAGTAGCAGGCCAATGAATTGCTTCCACTCTCAACTAGGGTTTATTTTAAGGGGAGGGCCTAGATTAAAATCATCTTGTAAAAATCACGCTAGGTCTTATTTTGTGGTTAGGTCTTATTTTCAGTGAAACATGGCAGTAATGTGTCAGTGAAGTTTACTAGGAATGCAAATGAATCCATTTGAAAGAGCTCAGAAATGAGCATTTAGAAGCAATCAATTTTTGAATCGGAGATCAGCAAGAAGGATATGAGTGTTAAATCTGAATTTAGTACCGATATCCTTCGAAATAAACGTGCAAATGTGTCACAGTGGCATGCCTTCGCTATTGAATTCCAAAGGTTCCTTTAAATGCAGCCGAGAAACGCGGTCTTCTTTTTTTCTGTGTGATCCCTAGATTCATTGCATACTGCCAAAAAATGTGTTTACTGTGTCACAGCTGTGAAGATTACCAGTTGGAAATTAAATTACATTTTGTGAAGCAAAGAATCTGCATTTGAAGCTAATGCTTCTGATATAACAAACCTTTCTATAAAAGGCAATTTCATCAACATTTGGTTTGTGATTGTCATGTAAGACCAAGTCTTTGTACAACACATTCTTTCCATCCCTTAAAGGATGTGGCGCTGAAATTGGGATTCAGCCAATGCTTCAAGCTGGGTTTCCACTGGATGCATGACATCATGTCTGTGTTATGGTTTTGCTCCATCCTTTGCACAGTTTTATTCCACAATGGAAGCATTTAGAAGAGGAATCTCCTGTCTGTCTGATTGTGTCATGCCACCTCCTGACTGAAATGCACTGTTGCCAGTGAAAACTCCACTTAATTGCTCACAGATTTTTGGGAGAGTTATCAGTTGATTTACACAATATACCAACAAGATATCTGTTGCTGGGAATCAAACAAACAAACAAATAAAAAATCATGTACAAAATAATCATAATTGTTTTTTTTTTTTTAAATATTCATCGAATCAAAAAATAAGGAAATTAAGGAAGACTAGGGGGGGAAGTTAAGAAAAATGCCGCAAAACAAGGACAATTTTGCAAAAAAAAACACCAAACAAACAAAAACAACCCAAACCCCCCCAACAAAACTACTTATATTTTTATGTGAGGTGTGCATCAGTGTGTGCGTACGCATTTATAGCATTGAATATGTATTTATTGATATTATATACACATATACATGTACGTATACATCAGTCAGGGGGTGGGGGGGGTTGATCCTACGTAGCGGGATTCGGCAGTCGCGGGGGGATCTTCTTCTTTTCCTTTTGGCTTTTCCCTTCGGGGTTCGCCACAGCGAATCATCTGCCTCCATCTCACCCTATCCTCTGCATCTTTTTCTCTTACACCAACTGCCTTCATGTCCTCCTTTACCACGTCGATGAATTGTCTCTTTGGTCTTCCTCTAGGCCTTCTGCCTGATAGTTCCAACCTCAGCATCCTACTACCAATATACTCACTATCCCTCCTCTGTACATGTCCAAACCATCTCAATCTGGCCTCTCTGACTTTGTCTCCAAAACGTCTTACATGTGCTGTCCCTCTGATGTGCTCATTCCTGATCCTATCCATCCTCGTTACTCCCAAAGAGAACCTCAAATTAACCGTAGAAAGTGAGGAATCCCTGTGTATTAAAATCAAAATTAAAGTGTACATATTAAATGTAATTACTTTTCAGTGCTCCTCCTTCTTGTACTTGTTTGACTGCATGTACAGTATTTTATGTACAGTGTGTGTGTGTGTGTGTGTGTGTGTGTGTGTGTGTGTGTGTGTGTGTGTATCTATTTATTCATTCCCATAGATGGGTTTCACCGTCTTGTGGCAATTTAAAGCTCTCTCATCACCACATTCGCCATACCCTGTATTTCATCTATCCAAATTGTGGCAACCTTTCTGTCTGTGATTCAGACTGAACTGCTAATGGACAGGATCCATGGAGAAGACACCACAGGCTCACACAAAAAAGCTACTGCAGAGTGGAAAGGTTTTCTTGAGAACTACTATTGTTTGAGCTCGTTCATGACTTTGAGGTTGTGTTAAAATTGTTTAGCATGATATGAAAGCTGCAATATTAAAATCGAACTTAGTCTGGACCTTCATCTTGGATCTGTTTGCCTTAATTAACCCTACCAGGAGCATAATTCTGAAAATAAAGTGTTACTGTATTTATATTTTATTTATAAATATGATGTCAAAAAAAAAAAAAAAAAAAAAAAAAAACAGGCTCTGAAAGTGGCTTATGTCACTTTCCATGCAAAGGCTGTGATCTAGAAAAAAAAAAAAAGCTTGACAGAAGAATGTGTGCACCTGTACACAAAATCTGAATCATGTGTACACATATTCTGTAGAAAACGGGAATTGGCGATACAGATGGTAGATGGTGTGGTGGTGAACAGAAGTCTGACTGTAGAAATGTAGTGTCAGAACTATTATAATTATTGATATTATTATGTTATAAAAAATATTTAATTCAACAACGTTATTTCACACTAGAAGTGAGGAATTATACACAAACTTCTAAAATGTAATTGAACTCTGGAATTAAAATTCATTCAATCATTTTCTGAACCGCTTAATCCTAATTAGAGTCACAGGGCCATCTCAGGGAATTTTACTTCTTTATATTTATTTAATCAACTCTATTCCATCAGCATATTATCCACTACCGATGTGCAGGAAAAGTAGATGAACTAGCTGCATGGAATAAAACATCCAGTATGTTAAATATGTGTAAAAAAAAAACAAAAAAAACTCTCAACTCAATATTTTCCTGAGAAACAGTGAACATATAGTCAAATATTAATTACATCTCAAAATCTAAAAATAAAGCCATTCATCCATCATTCACACAAATATTATACTCTTATTTTCTTATCAGTCCTGCTGCTTACAGCAAAATCAATCTAAAGAAATGTGTAACGTTAACACAATATATTTGTATATTTGTATATCACAATATATTGGCTTTGAATATATTTTGGAGCGAGTGCCGGAGGGGCATTGATCAACCACTAATTGATCCTGCAATTTATTCAAGGTGTTATCAAGTCTTATATAAACACTGCAATGAGCTCTGTGTGCCATATTGTTCCATGGCACTGCTGGAGGATTGTTATAATTTTGTGTGCTGGCCCTGAGATGGACTGGTGAGTTGTTCAGAGATATAAGATATAACTATCACGAAGTTATTTTTTTGTTCATATCGGAATGTCCTTTTTTAGTCACAAAGAAACTAGAGCCTTTCCTAATATAGGGATCCCTCGCTACTTTGCGCTTCAATTCATGCGGCTTCAGTGCATTGTGTTTTTTTTTTTAATTTTTTAAATTTTTTTTGAAAAATATTCATCGAATTAAGGAAATTAAGGAATAACAGGGAGAAAAGGTTAAGGAAAATGCCACAAAAACAAGGCTAATTATGCAAAAAAAAAAAAAAAAAAACCCTAAAACAACAAAACGCAACCCAAAACCTCCCATCAAAACTACTTACATTGTTGTGAGGTGCACATCTGGCATCTGCGTGCGTGCGCGTGCATCTGTATGTGTGTGTATTTATATTTTATTTACATCTTATGCATTCTTTTCTAATGTTTAATTGTTATTATAAGCAATTATAGCATTGAATATGTATTTATTGATATTATATATACATTTATAGTCGTAGTAGTAGTAGTAGTAGTAGTAGTAGTAGTAGTAGGCCTCCGTCAGTCCCGAAGGACTATGGCTGCGCTCTGGCTGGTATCCCGGCTGGTGATACTCTCCAGTGCGCAGAGCCGGGGTAGGGAGTAATGGAGGACAGGCTGTTACCCAAGCAGCAAGTCCCCCCGGCGACAACAGAAGGATCCAATGGAAGGGCAAGTGCCGATACGACTGGGTTCCAGTGCCGCTGCAGGAGTTACCAGAACGTTACTGTGAACAAACTGCCTCAGGGGACTCCGACTCCCGATTTGAAACACGCTGACGGCTATGCAGCTACTCTTGTCGAAAGTCAGCAATGGTTCTTTTACACGCCTCAAACCATCGACAGTGAGAGACATGGCCAGTGCTGCACTGGGGAATACACATATACATGTACATATACATCAGTAAGGGGGTTGGGGGTGATCCTACTTCGCGGATTTCGATGGTCGCGTGGGGATCTCGGTTCCAATTAACCGTGGAAAGTGAGGGATCCCTGTATTTCTTTTTTAAAAATGAAAGTGAAAATTTTGAAGAAATGCCTGTTGACGTTGTTACATTACATTACAAATATTGTTATATTTCTTTGGACAGAAACATGCAGGTCGTTTTAGAAACATTGATTTTTTTTTTTTAAATATTACATATTTGCTTGGACAGTGGTGGTCTAGTGGTATAAGGCGCCGGATCGCTGATCCAAAGGTTGGGGGTTCGAGTCCCACTCTCCACAAAGCTGTCACTGTCCCCCCCCAGGGCAGCTAACTGGGTTATCAAAGGCCGGCCATGTCTCTCACTGTCTATGGTGTGAGGCATGTAAAAGAACCATTGCTGACTTTCGACAAGAGTAGCTGCAAAGCCATCAGAGTGTTTCCGCCCTGCGATGGCCTGGCGAGCTGTCCAGGGTGTACTCTGCCCTCGCCCTGAGTTGGCTGGGATGGGCACCAGCCTCCCCGTGAGCCTAATTAGGATGAAGCGGTTACAGAAAATGAACTGAACATATTTTCTTCTGATAGCATGTTCCTTCTGTATAAATGCTTTCTGGTTTAATCAGAATGAGCAAAACTGAACTAGTCCAAGGATTCTTTACATATTGGTGGTGTCATGCATTAAAAAACTTTAGTGAATAAATACACAAAGGAACGTGGTAGTTTCTGCTCTTTGGCTGTTTAAGCCACTGACATGAAGCCTCGACCTGCCATTTACTGCAATCTGTCATAAATCTTTTCTGAAATAAATGTAAGCTATATTGGGTCAGTGAAACTCTAATAATTCCTCTATTGTTAGGAGGGAGAGAGAGGCCTGGATAGGGTAAGAATGGGATGGAAAAAAATCATCTAAAACAGATAGTAATCCATTTGTATTGCAGCCTAAACGTATTTGCATGGAAATAATTGCTTGTGTGTTAGCAGTGTGGCTCAACTCGGATAGAAGGCAAAAATGTGAGACAATACGACCACTGTTTGCTCTTCTTGAGAAGTCATTCAGAACAGGATGGTGGTTCAGGGTGGTGAAGAAGAGAGGAGAAAAGAACAGCTGTCCATTGTGAGCAAAGTCGCCATTAGCATTCAAGGTTACTATACATATTTTCAAGCTATTTCTAACTTCTAGTGCAGTTCAGAAATTGGAAAGAGGTGGGAGAAACATTCAGCAGGTGAGTTGGTCTTATTTTTATTAACAGAAACAAAGAGTACTGTCAAACCATTAATGGCATAGTCTTCAGATTGCGGTGCAAATAACATACCATAAGCTTAATCACAATGATACTCACAGAGCAAATGAGAACTTTTTTTTTTAAATGTGATGAAAAAATTGTTTGTTATATTTAAAATAGCTGTTAAAATGAGAGTTGGGAAGTATCAGACAATTTTCCACACAATTTAATTTCTCGATGTATTGTACATATGAATATAACAATTTTCATTTAACAATGGTTGATGTGTGAACTTATACAAGTCAATGTGAAATTTAAGCTATACGCTGTGTAAATAATATTGGTAAATTCCTACATGAGATGTGACCATGATTGATGTAAATTTGTTGTGCCATGACAAACATGTGACCTGCTGAGAGATACAAGCAGTATTCATTTATACGGTGTATAGTTGCCTGTAGTATCTTCACTGATATCCTTCAGCAGTATCTTATTATTATTATTATTATTATTATTATTATTATTATTATTATTCAGAATTTCCTAAATAAAATTCAAATCACTGAAAATTAATGAAAAAAGAAATGCCTCAAGTTTGTGAGAGATTGCATACGTATCGCTTCGGTCCACAAAGATCTTACCAACGTCACAGTATTACTTACATTAGAGGCAGACTAAATCAACCATTCAAAGAAAATTAAATGTAATTGGAAATTGTCATGGATTACTGATCCTAAGGTTGGGGGTTCAAGTCCCACTCTACATGGGGTGTCACTGCCCCCCCCCAGTGCAGCTAACTGGGTTATCAAAGGCCGGCCATGTCTCTCACTGTCTATGGTGTGAGGTTCATGTAAAAGAACCATTGCTGACTTTTGACAAGAGTAGCCGCATAGCCATCAGCGTGTTTCTGCCCTGCGATAGCCTGCCGATAGACAGTGACAGACATGGCCCGCCTTTGATAACCCAGTTAACTGCACTGGGGGGGACAGTGACAACCTTGTGGGGACTCGAACCCACAACCTTAGGATCAGCGATCCTGCACCCTATCCACTAGACCACCACTGCCCCACAGAAAATAGTCAAAAGTGCATTAAATAAAATAATTAATCGGCCCTTAAAAATCAACACAATATTACTTTACTGAAAATAAAAAATAAATTAATTCTTATTTCTCCTTTGTGCAAAACAATCCATAAGATTAGTGCACATTATTCATTTTTAAAAACAAATCAACATTTTTATGGAATCTCTCTGTCAGCACACAGACAACACAAGCAGTGTACGATCACTGTTTAAGATTGTATTCCCAGTTGTGCTGTCTTGTTATTTGCTGTTGTACATAGACGCAGAACCAAAACAAGATGTAAAACACTTAATTACAGATACTAAGCTAATGAACTAAACTAATGACCTTGCGTGGTTTCTTCCTAAAACTTAAGCCAGGGTGAACAGTATCAGAGTAAAAATACAACCAGAAATACAATTCAAAAGATATACTCTACCGACTGACATCATTCAGGGGCAGTGGTGGTCTAGTGGTATAGGGCGCTGGATCGCTGATCCAAAAGGTTGGGGGTTCGAGTCCCACTCTGCACAAGGTTGTCACTGTCCCCCCCAGTGGAGCTAACTGAGTTATCAAAGGCCGGCCATGTCTCTCACTGTCTATGGTGTGAAGCATGTAAAAGAACCATTGCTGACTTTCGACAAGAGTAGGCTGCAAAGCCGTCAGTGTGTTTCCGCCCTGCGATGGCCTGGCGAGCTGTCCAAGGTGTACTCTGCCCTCGCCCGAAGTTGGCTGGGATGGGCACCAGCCTCCCCGCGACCCAAATTAGGATTAAGCGGGTACAGAAGATGAACTGATGATGATGATGAATGACTGACATCATATTATGAGTTTATAAAACACTGTCATGGACAGTGAACTAAAAGAGCCAAGAACTAAAAAAACATCTGTTTTAAAGCTCCAAAATGAATTGATTTGCTGCCACAAAAAATAACTTGGATTAAAAAAAAAACTAAATGCAATGAAGTCAAAAGTATATGGCCCTTAAAAATCAACAAAATATGACTTTACTGAAAATAAAACTCACAAAAGCACCAGTTCTACTGACAGCCCTGTTGAAATGAAATGCTGGGGCAACACATGGTGGTAGATCAGACCACATTTAACACACAGGGGGGACACTATATACAAAATAAATAAAACTAACACAATAAAACCACGGGGAAGTGGTGGACTGGGGTGGTAAGGTGCTGGATCATTGATCCCAAGTTTGGGGTTCAAGCCCCACTCTCAACAGGTTGTCACTGTCGGCCCAGTGCAGCTATCTGGATTGTCAAAGGCCGGCCATGTCTCTCGCTGTCTATTGTGAGATATAAAACAACCATTGCTGACTTTCGTAAAGAGTAGGCTGCATAGCCGTCAGCATGTTTGGGCCCTGCCAGCATGTTTGGGCCCTGCAATGGCCTGGCAAGCTATCCAGGGTGTACTCCACCCTTTCCCAGAGTTGGCTGAGATGGTCATCAGCCTCCTCATGACCCTAATTATTATTATTATTAAGCAGATCAGTAAATGAATGAATGAACATTAAAACCACAACCCCCCCCCCCCATGATGTAGGAGCTCTTGGTTTGATTCATGACTGGACCATGCCCCACCGACTTGTCTTTTTTTCTGGCTGTGGGCACGTCCATCAGAAGTCAAAAGTGTTCAGGCACTGTGTAAAATTTAAATTAAAACAAAATGTATGTATTTCCCATCTAATAAACCTATATTACATTCATAGTAGTTAGTGGGGCTGGTGGTGTAGTGGTTAGGGTGCTGGGCTTATGATCAGGAGGTTGTGTGTTCAAATCCCAGTTAGACCCCCACTGTGCTAAGACCCCCTGGGCAAGGTTTTAACCACAAGTGTGCCCCGGTTCACCCAGCAGTATAAATGGGTCTTCTTTTTTTCCTTTCAGCTTTTCCCTTCAGGGGTCGCCACAGCGAATCATCTGCCTCCATCTCACCCTATCCTCTGCATCTTTTTCTCTTACACCAACTGTCTTCATGTCCTCCTTCACCACATCCATGAATCGTCTCTTTGGTCTTCCTCTAGGCCTTCTGCCTGGTAGTTCCAACCTCAACATCCTACTACCAATATACTCACTATCCCTCCTCTGTACATGTCCAAACCATCTCAATCTAGCCTCTCTGACTTTGTCTCCAAAACATCTTACATGTGCTGTCCCTCTGATGTACTCATTTCTGATCCTATCCATCCTCGTTACTCCCAAAGAGAACCTCAACATTTTCATCTCTGCTACCTTCAGCTCTGCCTCCTGTCTTTTCCCCAGGGCCACTGTCTCTAACCCATACAACATCGCTGGCCTCATCACCGTCTTGTACACTTTTCCTTTCATTTTTGCCGATACCTTCCTATCACACATCACACCGGACACTTTTCGCCAACCATTCCAACCAGCCTGCACACGCTTCTTCACCTCTTTTCCACACTCTCCATTGCTCTGGATTGTTGAGCCTAAGTACTTAAAATCCTCCACCTTTCTTATCTCTGCTCCTTGAAACCTCACTGTTCCTGTTGGGTCCTTGGCATTCATACACATGTAACAGTATAAATGGGTATCAGTAAAAATATACAGTACAGTCCCGGGAAGGTAACCTGTGATGGACTAGCGCCCCATCCAGGAGGAGTTGAACTCTTAGTCGCTTCACGCTACGGAAACCAGGAAAAAGCACCGGTCCGATGTGCCACTATGGCTCGGGTGTAAAAAGCCCACGTTACCTTACCTTTTACTGACATTCATATTAGAAAAGGAAAGCATAATTTGTTGAAAGTGAGACATTTTACCATATAAAGGAAAATATTTATGAATAAGAAACAGTTGTAGGAAAAACATTTAAAGAGTAAAGTTTTTGCTGGGGATTTTCCAGATTGTTGATACCATATATACATAAAGGTTAAAGACTACGGACAGGACCTTTGAGGGACTGTTAAGGCTCTGCATTACTGATCACATGTACGCAGGCTTGAGCAGGGTTTCAAGCTCACATATTACAAAGCTGCGATGACTGGGCCCTTGAGCAGGGCCCTTAACCCATAACTGCTCAGTTGTATAAATAGAATTTTAATATAAATTGTATGGCCGCACAATAACGTAAAGGCTAGCACATCCAACTCACAGCAGGAAGGTAATGGGTTCGATTCCCAGCTCAGGCGTTTCTGTGTGGAGTTTGTATGTTCTCCCAATGCTTGTGTGGGTTTCCTCCAGGTACTCCGGTTTCCTCCCACAGTCCAAAAAAAACATGCACTGTAGATCATTTTACTTTTCCAAAATTGTCCCTATGTATGAATATGAATGCTTATGTGAGTCACCCCTGTGATGGCCCTGCAAGCTGTCCAGGGTGTACACCGCCCTCGCCCGAAGATCGACTGAGATGGACGCCAGCCTCCACGTGACCCTGATTAGGATGAAGCTGTTCAGAAAATGAAGGAATGAATATAAATGTAAATTTAAAGGTAGATAAAGCATAGCCGTCAGCATGTTTCTGACCTGCGATGGCCTGGCAAGCGATCTAGGGTGTACTCCACCCTTGCCCAGAGTCGGATGAGATGGGTGCGAGCCACCCACAACCCTAATTTGGATGAAGCGGTTCAGAAAATGAATGAATGAATGCTCAATTCAAACCATACATCTGAATTTCCAATCCACCCCAAATTCATTTTTGATTACAATTTATATGCGATTCTGTCATGTAAACAAGTGACAACGCTCACCTTGTGCTCCAGCACTTTGTCAGTGCTGTTTTCTCAGCACACATGTGCAGTGTTGTTGAATCATCAGAACCTTATTTATATTAATGAGGAAAACTGTGACATTTGCTGTAACACCAGTAAGGTACCATAGTGACTAATCAGCGAAAAGTTTAATTTTAAAATGCATTTAATTCAGTTCAGTTCATTTTCTGTAACCGCTTAATCCTAATTAGGGTCACGGGGAGGCTGGTGCCCATCCCAGTAGACTCCGGACAAGGGCAGAGTACACCCTGGACAGCTCGCCAGGCCATCGCAGGGCGGAAACACACTGACGGCTTTGCAGCTACTTTTGTCAAAAGTCAGCAATGGATCTTTTACATGAACCTCACACCATAGACAGTGAGAGACATGGCCGGCCTTTGATAACCCAGTTAGCTCCACTGGGGGGGGGGGGACAGTGACAACCCGTGGTGAGTGGGGCTCGAACGCTCAACTTTAGGATCAGAGATCCAGCACCTTTACCATTAGGCCACCACTGCCCTAAAATGCATTTAAAGATTTTGAATTCAAAATCACCTGTTCTAGATCACTAAAATTTTGTAAGGATATATCATGTATATAGCTTTATATATACTGTATATAGCTTTAACATTGGGCAAAAATGTTTATAAGATGCCCGCTAAGGGGAAACACTTAATTATAACTATGTCAATTTATAAATCCTACAGCCTTAGGTAGCTTTTACAGGTTAATCAATGTATTTGTCACCATAATCAATTTGTTTGTGCTGGCCCGCAAGTTGCTATTATTATTATTATTATTATTATTATTATTATTATTATTATTATTATTATTATCATTCATTCATTCATTCATTCATTTTAGCTTAATCCTAATTAGGGTTGTGTGGAGGTTGGCGCTCATCTCAGCTGACTCAGAGTACACCCTGAAGAGCTCGCCAGGCTATCACAGGACAGACGCATGCTGACGGCTATGCGGCCTATTCTTGACGAAAGTCCGCAATGGTTCCAGCCTTTCATAACCCAGTTAGCTGCACTGAGGGTACTGTTGATATTATTATTATTATTATTATTATTATTATTATTATTATTATTGCTGTTGTTGTTGTTATTATTATTATTATATGATGATGATGATGATGATGATGATAATAATAGTAATAATAAGGGTTTTGAAAATGCAGCCATGAGGTGGGGGGGGCACTAACCAGTGTCTCTCCCCCTCATGCCAGTTCCAAGCCCGGAGAAATGCGGAGGGTTGTGTCAGGAAGGGCATCCGACGTAAAACCAATGCCAAATATTTATGATGCAAATCAGAAGTATTACCCCCATACCGGATCGGTCGAGGCCCGGGTTAACAGCGACCGCCATCAGTGCTGTCAATCAACAGGGTGCTGATGGAAATTGGACTACTGTTGGTCAAAGACGTCGAAGAAGGAAGACATGAAGGTCGTTGGAGTCAGAAAAGAAGATGCGGAGGACAGGGTGAGGTGGAGGCGGATGATTTGCTGTGGCGACCCCTGAAGGGAGCAGCCGAAAGTAAAAGAAGAAGAATAAGGGTTTCGACATGTTTTAGTCGCATGAACCATATAATTGTAATTTGGTAATTTATTTTGTAACAATCAATTCGTAACAGTTGTAATTGTTTGGAAATGTAATAATTTATTTACTGTCTAAACCACAGGACCCCATGGTACCCTTACATCTCAGTACACTGGCATAGAAGCCCAATGGAAACTGCTGACCATATTCTGATGGAGAACTAGTGGAAACTCCAAGATCTGAACACATCTTCTAGACAAAGGAGACAAAGTACCAGGAAGTCACCCAACAATGTGTGGCTGCCTTGTTTTTTCTTTAATCATCATGATCTCCTTCATGCTCCATTTTGTGGAGAGTGGCCAAAGACTGTCTGCACAAGGACTGAGTGATAGCAAACTCACTGAAGGCGTCCATAGATTTAGAGTCAAACGGGGCTGGACCTGGAACCAGTTGTCAGTTAAGGAAGAGGACCCAACTCCAAAAATAATTGGTCAGGTAAAACCAGAAAAAAATCTTAAAGGTTTTGCTTGATGTTTGCTGTCATTTTTATTGCAGTTTGATTTTTCAATAATATTTTATATTAGAAATGTATTGCCAGAATCAATAATATATTATTTAGTACATTTCTGGATGTTATTCTCATTTTGTAACTCATCTACAGCAGGGCAACACACACAAAAACTATTCACACTCACAGCCACGCCTTGGGGCAACTTGGAGTAGCCAAGTCCTCAAAAACAGAAAGAAAAACAGAGCCAGCCTGAAATTCAGGAAATTCAGGAAATTCCTGTTAAATTTATTGATGCTATGAACTCGTTAAATATCCAGAGATTTAATAATACCCCTGAAACATCGCACTAGAGAAACAGCAAACTGTGATAAGTACACAGAGGGTGGTCTTAAAAGATATGGACACCATTACACAAATTCCATGATATCTGTCCAGGAACACTGTTAAAATTAAACTGCTTTCAAAAAAATATTTACACATTTTAGTGATTTTTTTTTTTTTTAAGTCTGTTCGTGAAACAATGATTTCACAAATTCCATGAAAGTTTCAGAGATTGCACAAAATCCCTATTTGCACAGTCTTTCTGTAGCATATTCAGGGTAATTGGTGTCATC
The DNA here is from genome assembly GCA_024760905.1 of Plotosus lineatus. Classification (NCBI taxonomy): domain Eukaryota; kingdom Metazoa; phylum Chordata; class Actinopteri; order Siluriformes; family Plotosidae; genus Plotosus; species Plotosus lineatus. The sequence continues at coordinate 15,285,520 of CM045739.1, forward strand.
AGATCTTATTCAGAGGCTTTATATAATTTTTAAAGAATTTTCATATGACAGTATTTTAACAGTCTGTTCAGGTTCATAACTTAAACTCCAAGATTTTTTTTTAGATTTGAGTTGTAATGCAAGAAAAAAAGAAAAGGTGCCAAGGTGTGAATACTTTTTCCAAGCCAGTCTGACAACCAAATGCAAGTTAATAGAAAACGTGATGTCGTATTTCCTTGAAAAAATATGTAAATTACAATATTAATAAAATTATCTATATGCATGGATCCCTCACTTTCCGCAGTTAATGGGGACCGAGACCCCAGCGAAGGCTGATTTCCACGAAGTAGTATCCCCCACTCCCACCCCCGACTGATGTATAAGTACATGTATATGTGTATAAAATATCAATAAATACAGATTCAATGCTATAAATGCTTATAATAACAATTAAACATTCAAAAATAATGCATAAGATGTCAATAAAATATAAATAAACACACATACAGACACGGCACACACACACACACACACACACACACACACACACACACACACACACACACACACACACACACACACACACACATGCAGAGGCGCACCGCACATAAAAATGTAAGTAGTTTTGTCGGGTTGTTTTTTTTTGTTTGTTTGTTTGTTTGTATAATTGGCCTTTGTTTTGCAGCATTTTCATTAACTTATCCCTTTCGGCTTTTTCCTTTTTTCAGCGGTCACATTTTTTATTTTTCGATGAATATTTTTGAAAAACTTGCGATGCACTGAAGCCGCAGAAACTGAAGCACGAAGTATCACTAAGGGATCACTGTAACAGTAAAAAGTCCTAAGAATGTATATTCTAAAATATTTGCCCGTCCAATTTCAAACAGCAACATTAGTTCCTATCCATGACAACCATATACTGTATAGGCTGACCTGTGCCCTGTGCCCTGTGACCTGTGACCTTGTGAAAGCAATGTTTAGTGGCACACACACAAAAAAAATAAAAATCATTAAAAAATAATGATAGAAATCATTTAAAATTTATATTTACCCATAAAGTTAGTTTTAATAAATGTGGATCTTATACCTACAACAAAATAACATGTGGATCATTGCATAACTTTAACAGTGATGATAGATGAAGTTGAATATAAATATTCAGAATTTTTGGACTGGAACTAACTACTGAATAATTTAATAGTGATTACCTTTGTCGTGATCTCTTTTGTTTACTTTTTATTCCCATATTCTCATTTGTAAATAAGTGATTATAATTTCTGTTATTGAACTATTGTAACTGTGAAAATATTTCCCCTGCAGATAAAATCAACCTATGACACAGGAAACATTCTGATCAGGTATATCTTGACTGGAGAGGGAGCAGGTGAGATCTTCACTATTAACGAGTTCACTGGTGAAATCCAGGTTCACAAGAGACTGGATAGAGAAAAGAAGGCATTTTACCTGCTCCATGCTGAGGCTTTTGACCGCAGAACTGGCCACTCAGTGGAGCCGGAGTCCGAGTTCATCATCAAAGTCCTAGATATCAACGACAATGCTCCACAGTTCATAAACGAACCCTACATATCCAGTGTACCTGAGATGAGTGAAATTGGTAAAGTATAATTTAATTCATTGATGAGAATTTGATAATCATCTATTTGCGAGAGATGACTGGAATGTGTTCCAGCTTCCCCATGACCCAATAAAGGATAAAGTCCTTGACCACTGAGTCTGTGCACTGAATTGTAAAGTTCAGAACAGGCTTTGGTGGACTCATCATACCAGCAGAGAAATTTCCAAATCAAAGTGTTAGGAATCTCTACTAAAGATATTTGAGAAATTGAAGACAGATAAACAATCTGAGGAAATGAGGTTGGGGTAGATGTAATGTATTCTTATTCTTATTATAAACATTAAAAATTTACTAGTGAATATCCTATCTTCTGTTATCAATTCATTTTTGATCAATAAAATGGTTTCCTAAGGAAGTTATTTGTGTTCTGACTCTTAATAGGACTGTGTTTATGATCTTTAACTCTTTAATGCCCAGCAGGACCATATGGTCCTCTTTCAAAAAAATGCTAATGTGGTCCGGGGTGTTTCCTTTGGCCTTCTTGATTAGGAAAAACTAGTGATCATTTTTTATTAACTGTAAAAAAATACTTTGGGCCTTAAAGGGTTAAAAAGTAAACAAAAATGCAGTGGTTATAGGGGATTTTTTTTTGTTTGTTTGTTTGTTTTCTTTGCCTTTTTTAACTTGTGTGTGGTTGCTTATCATTTTAGAGGGGAGTTAAACCCAAATTAATCAAGACTTGCATGTAAGGTTTATGTCTGTTCCTTGTCTTATATGAAATTAATTGTCCATATCCTGTTCTCATGGTTTCACACTTTTACAGTGGCGTAGTGGTTAGCATGTCCGGCTCACAGCAAGAAGGCCTGGGTTCGATTCCTGGCCTGGGTGTTTCTGTGTGGAGTTTGCATGTTCTCCCCGTGCTTGCGTGGGTTTCCTCCGGGTGCTCTGGTTTCCTCTTGCTTATTAAAAGGAGAATATTTTCAATAAAATGCTACATTTTAAATTTTGATGAATTTGAAAAGAATAAATCCAGGCCAATATTTTGGTGGCAGTGGTGGCCTGGTGGTAAAAGGTGCTGGGTCACTAATCCTAGCATTGGGGGATTGAGTCCCACTCTCCACAAGGTTGTCACTGTCGTCGCCCCCCGTGCAGCTAACTGGGTTTTCAAAGACCGGCCATGTCTCTCGCTGTCTATGTTGAGAGGGGGTAAAAGGCCCATTGTTGACTTTCGTCAAGAGGAGCTGCAAAGCCGTTAGCGTCTTTCTGTCCCTTGCTAAGTGTTGTGTCAGGAAGGACATCTGATATAAAAACTTATGCCAAATCGAATATGTGAATCATTACTATGACTTCCATTAAGATGGAGGCAGATGATTCGCTGTGGTGACCCCTGAAAAAAGGGGAACAGCCGAAAGGAAAAGAAGACGAAATCCAGGCCAATATTTTACATAATTATTATTTTTTTAAATTTTGCAGAAACATTGTCTATAGATAAAGAATGCAAATATTCAGTAGAATTGGGAATTCAATATTGAAGACTTCTTAAAACATCACATGATGGAGGATATTAAAAGAATGAGGGTGACCGCCTGATTTTTTTTTTTTTTTTTGAGAATTTCACTGGTAAGAGACAGAATTTGTTTCATACAAAAACCTGCTAATATTAATGTTCATAAATCTTCAAACCTTTTTTGTAAGCTGTGCTAGAACAATTGAGCCAATTGAGCCATACCACATTCAACAAAATGTATGTACGATCTGCAAAATTGTGAAAAACAGTCTGTGTAAAATGAATGAATTACACCTGTGTGTAAGTGTGCGTGTATTACACAATTCACGCCATAATATTAAGAACTTTCCATAGTATCTGACAAAAAGGTTAATTCACAAGAATCGTAGTTCCACTGTTCACTAAACAATCTGCTCAAAATTAAAGAATAGTAACATCGCAAAAGCTAGAAGTGCAGGATCCATCCCAGCTACAGAAGAACATACAGTACATGCTGTGGCAATCTGAAAAAAAGACAGCAACCACTTACCTGTCTGTACAATTAAATTTACACGGTTAGAAAACACACTGTCTTTCCAGGGCCGGAAGCACGAAGGTTCTTAAGTCCAAAGTCAGGCATGATCAACTTGCAAGAATGCACACTGGGGCCTTTTACACCCGAGTCATGGTGGTTCATCAGGCTGGTTCTTATCCCCGGTTTCCATAGCGTGAAGTGACTGGTACAACTCCTCCTGGATGGGACGCTAATCCATCGCTGGTTACCTTCCCAGTATATTTTTACTGGGACCCATTTATACTGCTGGGTGTATAGAGGCACACTTGTGGTAGGACTTTTCCCAGCGGTCTTAGCATAGTGGGGGTCTAACTGGGATTCGAACACACAACCTCCCGATCATGAGTGCAGCACCCTAACCACTACGCCACCGGCCCCACTTAAGAATGCACAGTAACTTTATAAAAAGAAGACACGTATAAAGAGAAATCTTTATAATAATTAAAGTTTAAGCCATTTTGCGGTCTGAGATGTTAATATTGGCATTATCATTATACAATGGTAAATTCAATTTGTGTACCATATTAAAGGATTTTGAATAATTAAAATAAATTCCGATATACAAAATATGAAGCCATTTATTAAAAACTATGGTTAGAGTAACAGCAAAGTATATAAACATAACTCTAATTTTTACATCTTTATAGTTTCAAACATTTAACAATAATTTCTATTTATGAATTAAATCAACATAATTGGCAACTTGACTGCCTAACAGCAAGAAGGTCCTGGGCTCAAGTCCCGGGCTTGGGCATGTAGTTTGCATCTTCTCTGTTTGTCTGCATTAGATTCTTCTGGGTACTTCAGGTTCCTCCAATATTCCAAAGACATGCACATTACACGAATTGGTTGTTCCCAATTGCCCCAAGACATGAATGTGAGTGTGACTGATTGTGCATGCATTGGCTCTGCTGATGGTTTGGTGACGTCTTCAGGGTGTATCCCACCTTTGCCCAATACTGGCAAACACAGGCTTCAGCTTCCTCGCAGCCCTTATGGGATGAAATGGGTTGATCAAAAAAAGAGTGAGTGAGTGAGTAAGTAATTTTTATTAGTTGTTGGATGTAGGCTAACTATAGCAAAGATATAAACTGCCAGGCAAATTGTTGGTTGGTTCGCAAGAAGATGATTCAGCCCAACCGCAGAGTTGGTCTACTGAGCTATGAATACCAGTCTCTTTTGCTTTGTCTTTTTGTGTCAGCAAGCAAGGTTTAAAAGACAGGTCCTTAGAAATGCAGTCATTAGCATGTAAAGAGAATGGGGATGTCATCAAGGCCATCAATACCATAAAGAAGTATAGCGTTATACATAGTTTAGTTCAGGTATTTGTGCATAAAGATAGTGGGCAGTGGTGGCCTGGTGATAAAGGGCACTGGATCGCTGATCCTAAGGTTGGGGTTCAAGTCAAGCCCCCCCACCCCCAGTGCAGTTAATTGGCTTATCAAAGGCCGGCCATGTCTCTCACTGTCTATGGTGAGAGGTTCATGTAAAAGAACCATTGCTGACTTTCGACAAGAGTAGGCTGCAAAGCCGTCAGCGTGATGAGCTGCAAAAGAAACAGCTAGTATTTTTTATTGCCTGGAGAAAAATAGAATTAAAATTGCAATATCAGTTAAAGTTTTGTTATAAATATTATATAAAATAGACAGACAAGAAATGTTTCTAGACTATTATATTGTTTACTTGGCTGTTATATTGTTGCATTGAGTAAATACTTATTTTTTTTTTCAAATGCAACAAAATGGGAACATACTGAAAAGTGGCTGATTAGTTTTTGTATCCATTATTAATCAAGTTCTTTTTTTCTACCTTTCATGTGAAACAACAGCCATACAAATTTATTTCATTTACAATATATTTTTTTTTTGGTGGGGGGTGGGCGGGCAGGCGGGTGGTCAGGCGGGCGGGTGGGAGGGCAGGCAGGCGAACGGGCAGGCGGGTGGGCGGGCGGCGGGCGGGCGGGTGGGCGGACGGCGGGCGGGCGGGTGGGCTTGGTTAAAATAAAAACCTGCACCCACAACATCCCTTTGTGGATAAGATTGGATACCTCTGATCTAAAGGATCTCTTTTTCTTTAATTCATTCATTCATTCATTCATTTTCTGACTGTTAAACAAGTCTCTTATCTTGTCCCTTTACTGAAACCCCCTTTGTTCTATTTTTGTATACCATCTCTTTCCATGATTAGGCACAACAGTGATCCAAGTGACAGCTATAGATGCAGATGACCCTATGTCTGGAAATAATGCCAAACTCATCTATTCTATTTTACAAGGAGAACCCTACTTCTCAGTGGAGCCAAAGACAGGTAGTTAATGCAAAGATATACTGTACTTTAATACTACGCTACCTATCCTGGTTTCGATAGCATATACTCAATATGCATACCCACCCCTCATGTATTTCACTAGATTAGAACTGTTCAAGCTACTCTAAATTTCTGTGAAGTATAAAAATAAAAAAGATGATGTTCTTCCATCTCATTTAAGGAACAATAGTGACCTCTTGGCCAGACATTGACAGAGAAGCAAATGAGAAGTACCTTGTTGTAATTCAGGTGAAAGATATGCTCGGAATTACTGGATGCTACAGTGCTACAACAACGGTGACAGTCAGCCTTATTGATGTGAATGACAATGGGCCTACCTTTCAACATAGTGAGTAAAAAGTTTATATTAGGGAGAAAAATAAAATCATTATCAGGTGAATCACAGTTTATTAAGCATTGGGCATGTAAACTCAAAATATGGGTGTTAGCATGTGGTTTGCTATCATTTAGGTTAATTCAGGTGGGTGTTGATAAAACAATGAGGCCAAAAATTGTGGAGAGATGCAATTCTGGTGCAATCAACATGTTCAGTTCAGTTCATTTTCTGTAACCGCTTAATCCTATTAAGGTCACAAGGAGGCTGGCGCCCATACCAGCCAACTCCGGGCGAGGGAAGAGTACACCCTGGACAGCTCGCCAGGCCATCGCAGCTCGGAAACACGCTGACGACTTTGCAGCCTACTCTTGTTGAAAGTCAGCAATGGTTCTTTTACATGAACCTCTCACCACAAACAGTGAGAAACATGGCCAGCCTTTCATAACGCAGCTAGCTGCACTGAGACTCGATCCCCCAACCTTTCGATCAGCAATCCAGCGCCCCATACCACTAGGCAACTACTGCCCTTACAATCAACATGCATAAACTTAACTTACAAAGACAGAAGCATGAACAGCTCGCCAGACCATCGCAGGGCCAACAGACACAAACTCAACCATTCACAGTCACACTCACACCAAGTCGCAACAACTGGAACAGCCAATTCATCTAACCTTCTTCTTCTTCTTTTCCTTTCGGCTGGTCCCTTCACGGGTCACCACAGCAAATCATCTGCCTCCATCTCACCCTATCCTCTCCATCTTCTTCTCTTACTCCAACGACCTTCATGTCCTCCTTCACCACATCCATAAATCTCCTCTTTGGTCTTCCTATAGGCCTTCTGCCTGGTAGTTCCAACCTCAGCATCCAACTACCAATATACTCACTATCCCTCCTCTGTACATGTCCAAACCATGTCAATCTAGCCTCTCTGACTTTGTCTCCAAAACCTCTAACATGTGCTGTCCCTCTGATGTACTTATTCCTGATCCTATCCGTCCTCGTTACTCCCAAAGAGAACCTCAACATTTTCATCTCTGCTACCTCCAGCTCTGCCTCCTGTCTTTTCCCCAGGGCCACTGTTTCTAAACCATACAACATCGCTGGCCTCAACACCGTCTTGTACACTTTTCCTTTCATTAGCCAATTCATCTAATGTGTATGCTTTTTGACTGTGGGAAGATATCGTGGGTGGGGGGTTTAAACTCTGGACCTTTTTGGTATGAGCCTGATTTACTAACCTCTACAGCACCATGCTGACTCCTTCCCAAATTACTGCTCCAAAACACAGTTTTATAGAATAAATTTGTATGTTGTATTAAGTGGCCAAAACCTACTTCATCATGACAGTGCTAATTGTATGCATACTTATACAGGAGAAAGAAAATTAAGAGATTAAATGTATCCACATTCCTTCATAATCTGATGGTGTGGTGTTATTGTTGATAAAAATAAAAAAAAACAATAAAAGTTTAAAGAAAACTTAACTAGAACTTTGTATGAAAAAAGAAATGCACTCTCTCACTCAGTCTCTCACTGACTTACTTATTTGCCAAACCGTCTAATTCTACTACGATCGTGTAGAGGCTAGAGACACTGGACAAACTCGTAACAGTTCATCAGACCATCGCAGGCCAACACACACTCATATACATTCACATTCACACCTACGGGAAAATTGGAACACCAGTTAGCTTGATGTGCATGTCCTTGGACTCTGTTAGGAAAACAGGAACTGAGAGAAAACAATTCATATTTTTTTAAATAAATATTTTCCATATTAAAGTCTGTCTTATTAAATCAAGTGAAATTGCAAAAATAGGCATCTCACTGAACCAGCAGACAAATTAACTTGGTTTAATAAGTTAGACAAATTATAATCAATAAAACATATTCCTAAACAATATCAATAATGGTACACATTCCATTCATGCAAGCTCCACTGTCACTGGGTTGTCCCTGCTATTCCTCCAGTGTAGGTAACTGGGTTATCAATGACCAGCCATGTCTCTCACTGTCTATGATGAGCGGCATGTAAAGAACCACTGCTGACTCTCGTTGCATGTTTCTGCCCTGTGATGGCCTGGCGAGCTGTCCAGGGTGTACTCTGCCCTCAAGGTTAAAATGCAACTCAGTTCAGTCATATATTTTCATTTATATACATAGCTTGCACTGTCTCGTGCACATGAGAAATCATTTTATCCTTCTATGTCCCCTTACGGCAGTGCTTCTCAAATAGTGGGGCGCGCCCCCCCCCCTTAGGGGACACGGTATGATGCCAGGAGGGGTGCGGTGTGATGCCAGTGGGAGCGCACATGATCCTGGGGAGCATGCTTTTCTGGAATTGTATATGAGAATTAAGTGTAATTTCACCTCCACTCCACTAGTTAGTAGTGGCGCTCTCATTGTTGCGCTATGGTGTAACGTTTTTTCGCATGAGCAAATGATATGAAGTGCAGTAAACAACCCCTGAAGAAACAATACGAAAAAATTTCTAACAGGAATGAAGAGAAAGGTGGAGAGAGATGGAGATATTAAGACATAAGTAAGTTGAATGAGTTTAAATAAGGACAATATATATATATATATATATATATATATATATATATATATATATATATTTTTTTTTTTTTTTTTTTTTTTGGTGCACTTTAAATCGTTTCCATGACAGAATAAAAAACAATGTTATGGCGGTTTTCTTTATTGTAAGTTGAACTATATTTCTTTCTTTTTTTGCTTTTAATGTTCATAAAGATACAATGTTATGCAGAGGTGTACTAATAACAATTTTATAGACAAATAATAATATTTATAGTCGCTTGCAGAGTGATGGGGGCGGTTTAAAATGTTTTTTTTTTCTTCTTAGAGAGGGCGCCACAGAAAATAATTGAGAAGCACTGCCTTAAGGGACCCATGCCTTTTTTTCTATGTATTAACACTTGATCTCAGATTTTTCTATTTTCTAAGAATTGATCACTCATGAATATTCCACTGGTCACGTTGTTTTGTTATTGTCATTACTGATCAACAACAAATGGTCTGCCTTGGGCAGCAGCAAACTTTATTGCATATTAACACATAATTCAATGCTAACGTTTGCTGACATTAGTACCAGCAAAGAACATTTTTATAAAGTCAAATAAAATTCCTGTTTTCCAGAATTCCTGTGAATTGTGCATTAAATTCCACCGATATTGTAGTAAAGGTTTATTGAAAAGTTTTGCTTTGTTAACAGTTTTTACCTTCTATTCCAACAGACCTTTACATGTTTGCTGTAGTGGAATCAGCACCAGTTGGCACAGTAGTTGGTAGGGTCATGGCAGAAGATGCTGATGTTGGCATGAATGCCAAGATGAACTATACTCTAGATGACCTGGAGGAAAGCGCTACTTTCAGCATCCAGACAGACCCCGTTACACAAGAGGGTATAGTGATACTGACCAGAGTAAGTCCATTTTCTCTCGAAGCTTATTATGATTGTTACTTGTTTATTTATTTACTTGCTTTTTTATTTACTTATTTATTTATTGTTAGTCAAATTATAAAGATTTAACCACTGCGTAAAGAGGGACCTCCTAGTAGATATCTCTGTTGATAGATCCTGGAGGCTGGTGTTATAAGAATTAACTTCAGCCCTTGAAGAAATACATGAAAATATCAATAATAAATATAAATAAAAACCTTGAAAATGTAACTGTTTAAATGTTAATTTGGAAAAAAAAATATGACATCTCTGCATCACAGAGTATTAATGAGTGCATTCTTTGAGATATCTAAAGGAACTTGGTGTGCTTTCAGTTTTGTTATTATGCAAGATATACATAACACCCTATTAGCTTCAAGTCAATGAAATAGTATGGAAAGATGCAGGACAGCTATTACATTGCATCATCATTTTCCATGCAGATTGGGCTGTGCTCAGGAGCTCCACTATAACTACTGATTGATTCTTTCGAGCTTCTGTAAACAAAAAATTTACAAACATACATACACACAACAGAATTTCAGTATATTAATAATGCATTTTCCCCACACAAAACAAACATAATAGTGTTCAGAAAAAATAAGTTCACTTCTCCTTGCCACAATCATTCTAAGATATAAAACCAGAACTTTGGGCCAATTGGTGGTCTGGAATACATTTCCAACATGACCTAATACCTAAGAAACTATTAAAACTGACTTAAAAACACAGTTACTCTTGCTATAGTGGCTTCAGGTGGCACTTAATGGAGTGATTATTTTTCTTTTCCCCCACCAGGTTTCTTAAAATGTGTTTGATAGTTTGCATTAGCCTTTGAAAAGGCTACCATTTGTAGTTCATTTATCCTCAAGTTGGTGCAAAATTAGAAGATTAGGATGTAGACATTACAGTTCCAAGAAGGCAAGATTTCAGCAATAAAAGAGTATACAGATATTTAACTCACGAATCAGATATAAACCAGCTCAGACTATAAACTCAAAATATCTACACATACTACATTATATTTACATATATCAGATGTTCCTGCTGGTTCATATGAACACATTATACCATATATATCCCGGTGTATTCTATGCTACAGTGCAGCTAACTGGGTTATCAAAGGCCGGCCATGTCTCTCACTGTCTGTGGTGAGAGGCATGTAAAAGAACCATTGCTAACTTTCGTAAAAAATAGGCTCCAAAGCCATCCAACATGCCATTTCTGTCCCTTGCTAAAGGGTTGTGACAGGAAGGGCATCTGACGTAAAAACCTATGCCAAATCAAATGTGCGAATCAGATGATTCGCTGTGGCGACTCCCGAGAAAGGGAAAAGCCGAAAGGAAGAAAGAAAAGATTCTATGCTACAGGATATATACAGTGGAGCCTTGGAATCCAAACGCTCTAGGATCCAAACAAATCGGAATCTGAACAACAAATCCGTGAGTTCTTCTGTCTGGGAAACTGAACAAAAACCGGAATTCAAACTCGAGAAACACGCGAGAAAAAACGAGACCGAGAGGGAGGAAAAGTGCATGACTTCCAAAAGTACGGAAGTTGTTGGTACTATGGATCACCCTAAAAGCTGTACTGGGGACTAAAGCACTAAGGCTATCTAATCACTAACTCCATATACCACTTCCAGTGACAAATATGATTTAGAATATCAAACAGAAAACCCACAGATCGGCTTATAGGCATAACTGCCTAAATGAAGCTGAAGATATGTCCGTATGTATGTGTGTATGTATGTATGTATGTATGTATATAAGTTAATCTATAGCTAAACTAAAGCGCTAAAGCTAAGCTAAAGCGCTAGCAGCGCTGTGCACACCTTTAACTATGAGGTCAAGAGCCACTTCCGTAAGGGTTTTGAAAAGAAGTCAGAAACAAGCCAAGTTAGAAATGTTCTTCAAAAAAAGAAAGGAACATCCTGAAGAATAGTCATCCATGCAAAGCGGTAGCAAGAGAAAGAAACACCTTTGGCTGATTTACCTGAAACTATTATGGAATGGAATCCGCTTTCCTTCGTTCTTTCTGTTATGGAAGGGGATCCTCCGCCTCTGTCCCTCTCCAACATTTACGTATGCCAACTGCTCACCACCACAAAGGTTAAAATTCTAATCTTTATTGTTATTATGCTTTAACTGCACTGTGTGTTATGGTCTCTCACAAAAGAGTTGCACATTGAAATGCGCATTGGAGAGGGGTGTGCTGAAGTGCTAAACGTACACATCTGATTCCATTTAATCACGGGCTGAAAAGACTAGCAGTGCTCTTCCCGGTCACTCTCTCTCTCTCTCTCTCTCTCTCTCTCTCTCTCTCTCTCTCACACACACACACACACACACACACACACACACACACACAAATACATGAGAATTTACATTATTTGGAAAAGAGGATTGAGAATCCGAACCTGAAAAGCCATCTGGATCAGATTAAGTTCAAGTACCAATGCTCCACTGTACTACCACAGTAACTCTATTTACACATACTATGTATGCAATCTTTAATTAAGTTTTGGTTTAATTCTGTTTCAAGGATAGTTTATTTATTTATATTTTGTGGTCAAGGAATAATTTCATGTTGAAATCAGCGAAGTAAGTTTTATTTGTTTATTTCTGTTGAATAACAGTGTAATGTTAGTTTAGCTCATTTCAGTTTATTTTCTGTAACCACTTAATTCTAATTAGGGTCACAACCAGGCCGGCACCCATCCCAGCCAACTCCAGGCGAGGGCAGAATACACCCTGGACAGCTCGCCAGGCCATCGCAGGGCAGAAGCTGATGGCTTTGCAGCCTACTCTTGTCGAAATTCAACAATTGTTCTTTAACATGAACCTCACACTATACACAGTAAGAGACATGGCCAGCCTTTGATAACTGGGGGGGGACAGTGACAACCTTGTGGAGAGTTGGACTCGACCCCCCCCAACCTTTGGATTAGCGATCCAGCGCCCTATACCACTAGGCCACCACTGCCTGTAATGTTGGTGAAAAATATTTTAACATTTCAAAGTACTGATTCTGATCCAAATGTGATGTATGCATATTTTTATGTGCAACCTTTAGCCACAATTTAAGCACTTTTGTAATTTATTCGTCTGGAAGCACCATATTATGGGAATAACATTCATGCATTTCACTCGCAATAGCTGGCAAAATAATTGTTTAGAAGCTAAAAAATTCACTATGTCATTTATATTACATTTGTTTCATATTCTAAAATAGGTTTCTTATTTTTATTATCTTGGTTATTGCTATGTCATAAGTAATAAGCACCAAAAAAAAAATAATTAAATGGCAAATTGTCTCCATGAAGTGGCATTTACGTGATGGCAGAAGTGGTGTTGTAGTGGTTAGCACTTCTGCTGTAGCACAGAAAGGTCCTGGGTTCAAGTCTTAGGCTCAGGTGTTTCCTTATGGAGTTCTAATGTACTCGCTGTGCTTGCTTGGATTTCCTCCCATTGTCCAAACCCGATAAGCTGTTCGTATGTTTGAATTTGCCTAAATGTTGATGAGCATGTTGGTGGGGGCAGTGGTGGTCTAGTGGTACAGGGCGCCGGATCGCTGATCCAAAGGTTGGGGGTTCGAGTCCCACTCTCCACAAGGTTGTCACTGTCCCCCCCCAGTGCGGCTAACTGGGTTATCAAAGGCGGGCCATGTCTCTCACTGTCTATGGTGAGAGGCATGTAAAAGAACCATTGCTGACTTTCGTAAAGAGTAGCTGCAAAGTCGTCAGCGTGTTTCTGTCCCTTGCTAAAAGGGTTGTGACAGGAAGGGCATCCGACGTAAAAACCTCTGCCAAATCAAAACGTGCGAATCAGATGATTTGCTGTGGCGACTCCCGAGTAAAAGGGAAAAAGCCAAAAAGGAAGACAGACAGACAGTTGATGAGCATGTTGGTCTTCTGAAGGCCTGGTGAGCTGTTTAGGGTGCATCCATCCTTCACCCTGACTCACTCCAGTCATTCTTAGTAGGATTAAGTAGTGCAGTAAATGAGTAAGGAATTTTTCCCCTGTAATTAAAAATATTTTGTGATTTTTTTTTTTTGGAAAACTAATGATTGAATACCAGTGGTTTCAGAAGGTATTCAGCCACCATGAGTTTTTGCTTTTTGTATGCTTGAGAACGATTAATTTAAAATATTTATTTTTCATTAATATTCACAAAACATGTATCCAAAATTGGCATGTGGTGAAATTGGAGTCAATTCTAGAGCTGTGCTTTTGTTAACCATAAGACGAGTTAGCAGTTTTAAAATAAACATCAGGCAAAAAGAGAGTAAAAAAAAATGGGAACAAGGAATCACTAGAACAAACTAGGATCCAATTGTCAGGTGTGTTGTGGGAAATAGCAGAATGGCCATCACAATAACAAAGCCTTTCAGTAAAAGGAACCGTGAATGATGGTTCATAGTCAAGTTTGAAGTTGATTTTTACAGTGTGGGCAGTGATTGGAATACACTCAAAGGTTAGGTGAGCACATCAGTTGTATGGGCCGTGTTTGTGGAAGGTGTAACATGAAAAATAGAATCTATTGCCATTTAGAGTCCTAAATTTCTGATGGTACTTTATACTGAGAGGTGTGGGCTATTCTTAGTGCAGGAGAACAATTTCGAGACAGAAGGGCCGGACACTAATGAGAATTACAAGGGTGCAGCAGTTCTGGCAGTCTTGCTCAATTTATGCTCAAAGGTCTAGAACGTTTCTTTTCAAAATGTCAGTAAATTTTCTTGAGTTTTATTTTTGTAGACTGTCGATCACAACCCACTGTTCAAGGAACTATTCCAATGAGTAACTTTTTATCTACTTTGAAACCCATTTCCTGCAAGAGTACAATAAAGCAATTAAAAAATCTATTGTTTAGTCCCTCCAAAGGATTAGCTCAATAGGTGTGAAATCAACATGATAAAAATGAATCAAAATTACAGTGATCCCTCGCTACATCGTGCTTCAGTTTCTGTGGCTTCAGTGCATTGCGGGTTTTTCAAAGTATTCATCGAAAAATAAAAAATAAGGAAAAATAGTGGAAAAGTTAAGAAAAATGCCACAATACAAGGAGAATTATGCAAAAAAAAAAAAAAACCCTCCTCAAACAAATAAAAAAAAACAACCCAAACTCCCCTAACAAAACTACTTACATTTTTATGTGAGGTGCACGTCTGTATGTGTGTGTATTTATATTTTATTTACATTTATAGCTTTGAATATGTATTTATTGATATTAAATACACATATACATGTACGTATATGTCAATCAGGGGTGTCGATCCTACTTCGCGGAAATCGGCAGTCGTGGGGGGTGTCTCGGTCTCCATTAACCGTGGAAAGTCAAGACATACTGTATACATACATACATATATACATATACACACACACACACACACACACACACACACACACACACACACTGGGAAGTGGGCATGGGGGGGATCTCGGTCCCCATTAACTGCGGAAAGTGAGGGATCCCTGTATTTCACTCAGTCATGAAATACACAAATTAATCATCATCTGTACAATTTTAAGGCTCACAATCAGATAGTGATTTTGTTTGTTTGTTTGTTTGTTTTGCATATCTAAAAGTAGTCTTGTCAAAATGAAATTGAATCTTAGTCCTGGGTCAAAATTTTGTAAAAACCTATCATTTTTAGACATTTAGTTATTTGTTTGTTTGTTTGTTTGTTCATGAATACATGTACAGAATCAATATAGAATGAACATATTAGGCAAGAATTAAATTTATGTTTTTACTTTCAGTTAAAATAAAATAGTGAGACAAGGCAAAACGAGCTACCAAAAATCCAAGTACATTTCCCAGGACAGGGTGACGCACTAACGTACCCTGGAGTTCTTAGCCCAATCTGTGTGAATGTTTTTATATAGAACCTCGAGAGCGGCCTGACCAAAAGATGTCAGAGGTATTTTTCTATGTTCACAACCACACCAATTGTTAACAAACACATTTCTGTATCTTGTATACTGAATACAAATTCAAGTATCTTGGCTATAGCAGAGGTAAACATGAGCAGTAAGGCAGTTGGTCCTAAAGTGTATATTATTAACAATTTGAGTTTGTGATGTAAAAATTATTCAGAGCTTTTTGTTAGTGTTTGCAAACTTAAGTTTGCTCTTAAAGTGATTTTTGAAAATGATATCTAATAAAATAAAGCATTGGGTATTTCCATGTGTTGCAATTAACAGCTCCTCTTTTTTAACAGCCTTTGGATTATGAGAGCAAGAGGCGCTTTGTGATTGCCGTAGAGGCCATAAATTCATTTCTGGACACACGATTCCTAAGTGTCAATGAATTTCGGGACAGGACGATGCTTAAAATTCTAGTGATGGATGTGGATGAGCCACCCGTCTTTTCTGCACCTTTCTATCAATGGAAAATTCTAGAGAATGCACATCTTGGTACATTGGTTGGCACAGTTCATGCCAAAGATGCTGATGCTGCCAATAACCCTATCAGGTAAATCAAATATATGTTTATTTATCTTAATTTTGCACATGATCTGGATGTTATTAATTAATATCTCCACCTGTAGAAACAATAACATATAAAGGAATTAAGTAGTTATAGTGCCCCCTTCAGTTGGATATGTTCCACTTTTACTGCCTTAGTAGGGGAATGGAATGTATGATGAAACGAACATAATAATAATAATAATAATAATAATAATAATAATAATAATAATAATAATAATAATAAATGGGTAATATGACAAGTTATATGTTTCTAGATAGAAGCATTAAAAACAAATGGTTGAACACACACCTGAGAAAAGATCACTATTTCAATTTACCAAAACAAACACAAAACTTATTTTTGAATTTGCTTTCCCCACTGAACAAGCAAAAGAGTAGCGATCTATGCCTCTCCCCTAGTCCATCATGTATTATTGCTTTCAGCCACCTGTCATCTGGGCAAGGTAGTTCTTCTGATCGGAGGCATTAGTGAGCAGAGTGAGTGAGTGAGTGTGTGTGTGTGTGTGTGTGTGTGTGTGTGTGTGTGTGTGTGTGTGTGTGTGTGTGTGTGTGTGTGTGTGTGTGTGTGAGAGAGAGAGAGAGAGAGAGAGAGAGAGAGAGAGAGATGCTATGTGTGTTTGTGACATAGTGAACGAGAGCTTCATATCTGGGGAAGCCTTGAACCTTTCCGCTCACTTTGGCACTTCAGCCTGGTGGTCTGGACTTTTTTGCACATGGTGGATATTGCAGTCAAAAGAATCAACCAATGTTTTTTGTTTGCTTGTTTCTTTGCTGGGCAGGGGAGGCCTGGTGATAGAGTGCTGAACTACTGAATAAAGGGTTGGGGGTTCAAGCCCCAGTATCAACAGTTTGAGACTGCATGTCTCTCACTGTCAATGGTGATAGGCTGTAAAAGAACCATAGCTGAGTTTCCTCAAGCGTAGGCTGCATAGCCGTCAGCATGTTTCTGCTCTGCACCGGCCTGGCAAGCCATCCAGGGTGTACTTTGCCCTCGCCTTCAGCTGAGATGGGTGCCAGCCTCCCTGCTACCCTTATTAAGATTAAGTAGTTCAGAAAATGAATGAATGTTTGTTTGTTTTTCAAAAGAAAGTTTTTAAAATGGTGCATGCGCCCTCATGAGTCAAGTGGTGCTCTGCTTGAGACACAACCTGTATGTGCTTCGCAGTGCATTAATTAGATTTCTTGCTTTGATATTAAAAGGTAAAGGTTGTTGGGGTTTACACCCGAGCCTTGTGGCTCATCAGGCCGGTGCTTATCCCCGGTTTCTGTAGCGTGAAGTGACCAGGAGTTCAACTCCCCCTGGATGGGACGCTAGTCCATCGCAGGTTACCTTCCCAGTATATTTTTACTGGTACCCATTTATACTGCTGGGTGAACAGAGGCACACTTTTGGTTGAGACCTTGCCTAGGGGTCTTAGCACAGTGAGGGTCTCAGTGGGATTCGAACTCACAACCTCCCGATCATGAGCTCAGCACCCTAACCACTACGCCACTGGCCCCTTTGATATTAAAAGGATAAACTAAATTAAGAAGATGCAGGTTCAAATAAATCACACAGCTGCACACAGAAACATAGATGTTGTAGAAGTTGATGCTGGAAGAAACTATTTGATGATGGAGAAAGAACACAAACAAAACGTTCCATGTAAATTTATTCATTGTGCATTAGATGACATCACTTCAGTGTCCTAGCCAGGCTTGTAAAATATTTTTTCGCAGTGTGTTGATTGGGTGAAATTATAAATCAGTCTACGCTCATTTTATTACTTTTTTTTTATCTTAGTGGAATAGCTTTGCTTTGGGGCACTGGCAAAGGGATCTTTCCTCCAGATGTGCACCTAAACCACTGTAATTCTATTTACTGTCACTAGATTCTCTATCACTGTAAATTTGCTTTGTATGTTATCTGAGGCTAAAAACCACACCAGTTTTGAAACCTTTTGGTGCACACTGCGAATTCTGTTTGTTACTCAATTGAGGGTTTTTATTTCTTGTCTGCATTTTGTGGTATTTTTATAGATATATCTCACTGAGAGATGAGAGATTTCCTTTCGGCTTTTTCCCTTTATCAGGGGTCACCACAGCGAATGATTCGTACATTATGATTTGGCATAGGTTTTTACGTCGGATGCCCTTCCTGACATAACCCTTTAGCAAGGGACAGAAACACACTGACGGCTTTGCAGCTACTCTTTACGAAAGTCGGCAATGAACCTCTCACCATAGATAGTGAGAGACATGGCCGGCCTTTGATAACACAGTTAGCTGCACTGGGGGGGGCAGTGACAACCTTGTGGAGAGTGGGACTCGACCCTCCAACCTTAGGATCAGCGATCCAGCGCCCTTTACCACTAGGCCCCCACTGCCCTTTGACAAAGCAGCTTAACATAGTAAAAACAAATTTGATAAAGAATTCAAATATTTCTCTATAAACCCTTCACATCCCCAATGAACAAGCCCACAGGAATGATGGCAAGGAAAAACTCCCTCATTTGACTTATTTGACTTGAGGAAAGAGAGAGAGGTGGGGGACGACATACCAGTTTTAAATGCATTCAATTCAATCCACAGAAGTTCTGAATGTGATTTGGGCTTGTATGGACACTTCTTGGACTCACTAATCTTTACTGAGGAAGTAACTCATTATCTTATCATAGCAGCAGAATTATATCTTCAGAGATATTCGTTATGCCTGGAGTGTATGCATAAGACCCAGAGATTCAGGAGACCAAAAGAAGGTTCAAATGATTTATTAAACACTAGGAACTGTCAATCACTGGAATACTAAGTCGAGAGAACTGGTCGAGCACAAAGCAAGAACCAGGGGGCAGACAGAAAGCCAAGGAGCAGGGTCACAGGGAAACCAATCTTCTGACCTCAGAGGGAAGGGCGCCGCTTCCATTTATAGCTGGCTGCTTGGTGATTGCAGATTGGGACCAGGTGCGCTTCATCTTGGAACTCGCCTACCGGCAACCGCCACACCCCTCGCCAGCACCTGCAATGATGAAGGAAGAGTTAATTCCACCAGCCAGCACAGACCAGAACAATATTCTGTCTACCAAATTAAAATTAGATCCAAATTGGGATACCCTTCAAACAGTGTTGGCTGAGATAGGTATTCCCCCCCCCTCCCTCCCGCAACACGAGTAGGATTAGGAGGTTCACAAAATGTGGGACTGAATGAATTTGGCATAATTTCATGATGCAGCAAGTAATAACCCAAAACACACACAACAAAGTTTCATCAGGGGAGAAAAATCAAACTCCCTATTTCAATCAAATTTCCTAAATTCATAGAGCATTCCTCTCCTGAAGATTGGAGAGAGAAAAACACCTGAAATGAACAATAACTGAAAGAAGCCTGAACAAGCATCACAAGAGAAGAATGAAATTTGGTGATACTAGTGGGTCCCTAAGAGGATGCAGTTATTGTCAGTAAGGGATATGGAGTCAAATTGGACAGTGGTGGCTCAGTGGATAAGGCAAAAGGTTGCTCATCCAAAGGTCTGGGGTTCAATCCCAACTATAACCACAATTGGGCCCTTAACCTTCAATTGTTCAGTGGTATAAAAGAATAATAATTGTAAGTCACTCTGGATAAGAGTGTCTGCCAAATAATGTAAATTATGTACTGTAATATTACTATATGTTCTTCTACTTTTGTTCACTTAAATTTTGGTGGTATTTTCTAACCTTTTGCAAGGAAAAGATAGAGAGCTGGCTGACATGATGCAGAGGCGCAAGGTAGACATACTGTGTGTTCAGGAGACCAGGTGGAAAGGTAGCAAGGCTAAAAGCTTAGGAGCAGGGTTTAAGCTGTTTTATCACGGTGTGGATGGGAAGAAAAATGGAGTAGGAGTCATCTCGAAGGAGGGGTTTGTCAGGAATGTACTAGAAGTGAAAAGAGTGTCAGACAGAATGATGAGTCTCAAGTTAGAAATTGAAGGTGTGATGGTCAATGTTGTTAGTGCTTATGCCCCACAGGCAGGATGTGAGCTAGAAGAGGAGAGATTCTGGAGTGAGTTAGATGAAGTGATGCAGAGTACCCCCAGAGGTGAAAGAGTGGTCATTGGTGCAGACTTCAATGGACATGTTGGTGCAGGCAACAGAGGGGACGAGGAAGTGATGGGTAGGTTTGGTATCCAGGACAGGAACACAGAAGGACAGATGTTGATCGATTTTGCAAAAAGGATGGAAATGGCTGTGGTGAATACTTTCTTCAAGAAGAAACAGGACCATAGGGTGACTTATGAAAGCAGAATTAAGAGCACACAGGTAGACTACATCTTGTGTAGGCGAAGTAATTTGAAGAAAGTCAGTGACTGCAAAGTAGTAGTGGGTGAGAGTGTTGCCAAACAGCATAGGATGGTGGTGTGCAGGATGATGCTGATGGTGAGAAAGGTGAAAAAGGCAAAGGCAGAGCAGAAGACAAAGTGGTGGAAGCTGAAAAAGGAAGAGTGTCGTGTTGTCTTCAAGGAGGAGTTGAAACAGGCTTTGGGTAGTCAGGAAGTGCTTCCAGATGACTGGACAACCACAACCAATGTGATCAGGGAGACCGGTAGGAGAGTACTTGGTGTGTCCTCTGGAAGGAAAGTAGATAAGGAAACTTGGTGGTGGAATGAGGAAGTGCAGGAGTGTGTACAAAGGAAGAGGTTAGCTAAGAAGAAGTGGGACACAGAGAGGACCGAAGAGAGTAAACAGGAGTACAGGGAGACACAGCGTAAGGTGTGGGTAGCGGTGTCAAAGGCCAAACAGAGGGCATATGATGACTTGTATGATAGTAAGGCGGGAGAAAATGATTTAAACAGGTTAGCACAGCAGAGAAATAGAGATGGGAAAGACGTGCAGCAAGTTAGAGTGATAAAGGACAGAGAGGGAAATGTATTGACTGATGACAGAAGTGTGCTGGGAAGATGGAAAGAGTACTTTGAAGAGCTGATGAATGAGGAAAATGAGAGAGAAAAAAGAGTAGAAGGGGTGACCGTTGAGGACCAGGGAGTAGCAACGATTAGTAAGGGTGAAGTGAGGAGGGCATTGAAGAGGATGAAGAGTGGTAAGGCAGTTGGCCTTGATGACATACCAGTTGAGGTATGGAAGTGTCTAGGGGAGGTAGCAGTAGATTTTCTGACAAGAATATTCAACAAGGTCTTAGAAAGTGAGCAGATGCCAGAGGAATGGAGGAGAAGTGTGCTTGTGCCCATTTTTAAGAACAAGGGAGATGTACAGAGTTGTAGCAAGTACAGAGGGATAAAGTTGATGAGCCATACGATGAAGTTATGGGAAAGAATAGTGGAAGATAGACTAAGGGCAGAGGTCAGCATTTGTGAACAACAGTTTGGTTTCATGCCAAGAAAGAGCACCACAGATGCAGTGTTTGCTTTGAGGATGTTAATAGAGAAGTACAGAGAAGGTCAGAAGGAGCTGCATTGTGCCTTTGTGGATCTGGAGAAAGCATATGACAGGGTGCCGAGAGAAGAAATGTGGTATTGCATGAGGAAGTCTGGAGTGGCAGAGAAGTATGTTCGAGTGGTGCAGGACATGTATGAGAGATGTAAGACAGTGGTGAGGTGTGCTGTCGGTGTGACAGAAGAGTTCAAGGTGGAGGTGGGACTGCATCAAGGGTCAGCTCTCAGCCCCTTCGTGTTTGCTATGGTGATGGACAGGCTGACAGACGAGGTTAGACAAGAATCTCCATGGACTATGATGTTTGCAGATGACATCGTGATCTGTAGTGAGAGCAGAGAACAAGTGGAGGAAAATCTAGAGAGGTGGAGGTTTGCCCTGGAAAGGAGGGAAATGAAGGTTAGTCTCAGTAAGACAGAATACATGTGTGTGAACGACAAGGACCCAAGAGGAATGGTGAGGGTACAGGGGGTAGAGATAAAGAAGGTGGAGGATTTTAAGTACTTAGGCTCAACAATCCAGAGCGTGCAGGCAGGTTGGAATGGATGGAGAAAAGTGTCCGGTGTGATGTGTGATAGGAGAGTATCGGCAAGAATGAAGGGAAAAGTGTACAAGACAGTGATGAGGCCAGCGATGTTGTATGGTTTAGAGACAGTGGCCCTGGGGAAAAGACAGGAGTCAGAGTTGGAGGTAGCAGAGATGAAAATGTTGAGGTTCTCTTTGGGAGTAACGAGGATGGATAGGATCAGAAATGAGCACATCAGAGGGACAGCACATGTAAGATATTTTGGAGACAAAGTCAGAGAGGCTAGATTGAGATGGTTTGGACATGTACAGAGGAGGGATAGTGAGTATATTGGTAGTAGGATGCTGAGGTTGGAACTACCAGGCAGAAGGCCTAGAGGAAGGCCAAAGAGAAGATTTATGGATGTGGTGAAGGCGGACATGAAGGTCGTTGGAGTAAGAGTAGAAGATGCAGAGGATCGGGAGAGATGGAGGCAGATCATTTGCTGTGGCGACCCCTGAAGGAAACAGCCGAAAGGAAAAGAAGATTTTCTAACCTTTTGGCATGTCTAGATGTAGCAAGCAATGAAAACTTTAGTATAAAGCAAAGATTAAAAAATTAGCTTTCCTTCTCTGTCAGGTTTTCCTTATCAGATAACAATGGGTTGAAGAATCTCTTCAGGATTAACGCCAACAATGGAACAGTGACCTTAATCAAATCTTTGGACCGAGAGGCTGCAACCTGGCACAACTTTACTGTCATTGCTGAAGAAATGAGTGAGTGCACAGAATTTTATAACAAAAGATAATATTTATAAAGTGGTATACAATTGGTGTGTACAGTGGTGCTTGAAAGTTTGTGGCTCCTTTAGATGTTCCCTGGTGGTATTTTGACCAGAATTATGACTCAAACGTCCACGTCCAAGAGTTCATGGGAGTTAATTGGCCAAGCTCTCATAGGAGGGAGGCTCACCTCCTTAGTCATTGTGATCACCAGACAATCACAAGCATCTGAGCTCATTCACACAAGGAACTGCCCCCAAATATGTAAAGAGGCAGGTGGCAGCATCACATGCAACATGCTCACGCCCCTCCCTGGTTGGTGCTGGTTCTTTGATAGGTAAAGTATTACTTCACATGTGAGAACTGGATATGACTAAATTTGTGTGTGTGGGGGGGGGGCTTTTTCACAACACACTTTTTGAATGTGAAGCTTAGCAGAAAACAAGGTTTTTACAGCTCATAGTGCTGAAAAAGATTAGAAAACCAAGTCAAAAGGGTTTGAACTGTACCAACCCACAGTCAGACAGGCTGTATGCAAATGAACAATTTCCCTCAGTATGATCAAGTATAATATTTTTGTCTCATTTGTTTAATTAGATTCTTTTCGTCTGCTTTAGGGCTTATGTAAAAAATCCAATGTTTAGGACCATGTTCCAAGGTGTAGGTCATATTTATACAGAACTATAGAAAGCGCTAAAGGGTTCACAAACTTTAAAGCACCATTGAAACATTAAATTAAATTTATGCAGCATCAACTAAAAATTCTACATAAAATTACTGGAATCGTTTAAGGAACAAACACCAACAAAAATTATTCATTCATCTTCTGTAATCATTTAATCCTGATTAGGATCGCGGGGAAGCTGGCACCCATCCCAGCCGACTCCAGGTGAGGGCGGAGTACACCCTGGACGGCATACCAGGCCATCGCAGGGCGGAAACACGCTGACGGCTTTGCAGCTACTCTTGTCGAAAGTCAGCAATGGTTCTTTTACATGAACCTCTCACCATAGACAGTGAGAGACATGGCAGGCCTTTGATAACACAGTTAGCTGCACTGGGGGGACAGTGACAACCTTGTGGAGAATGGGACTCGAACCCCCAATCATAGGATCAGCGATCCAGCACCTTTATCACCAGGCCACCAGTGCCCCAAAAAAGATTAATTTTTCCATAAAAATCAATAAAATTGTTAAATTCAAGTTGAGTACTGTCATTGTATTTAAAATTCGGTCTAAAATTCTGTCCGATAGTTGAATGATTAACTGATAAAGTGATCAAATTATTGGCACCTAATATGAAAATAAATCAAATCATTAATTTCTGTAGCCTTATTAATCTCATCCCACTTTCAACTTTTTTAATTCCTTCAGTTGAGAAAAAAAAAGGAAAATGTAGTTTTCTGTTTTTTTTCTTGTTGCAATCAGGCATTTCTCTGATGACTTGATTATGTTTACTGTAATTTTGTGATATAATGTTTCTTGAATTAGGGCAGTAGTGGCCCAATGGTAAGGTACTGGATTGCCAATCACAAGGTTCAAGCCCCAATGTCAACGGGTTGTCACTGCTGTCTCCTCCAGTGTAGCTGACTGGGTTATCAAAGGTCAGCCATGTCTGTCACTGTCTTTGGTGAGAGACATGTAAAAGAACCATTGCTGACTTTTTTGAAGAATAGGTTGCATAGCTGTCAGCGTGTTTCTGCCCTGTGATGGCATGATGAGCTGTCCAGGGTGTACTCTGCCCTCACTCAGAGTCAGCTGAGATGGATACCAGCATCCACACATCTCAAATTAGGATTTAGCGGATCAGAAAATGAATGAATCAATCTTTCTTGAATAATTCAGAGTTTTATTTATTAATTTAAATGTTCACTATAATACAATTATATTTGCTAACAGCTACCTTAGAATATGTTAATATATAGTTATTTTCCTTTTACTGGTTTTTAAAATCACTTATTTAAGGAATAATTGATCTTCCAATAATCATTTTCCACCCATCACTGGAGATGAAGTCGCAGAGATCGTCAAAAAGTTCCTCGGTGGTAAGGCTCCGAGGGTGGATATCTGCCCTGAATATCTCAGGGCTCTGGGTGTTATAGAACTATCTTGGTTGACACATCTCTGCAACATCGCATGGTCACTGAGGGCTGTACCTCTGGATTGGCAAACTAGGGTCATAGACCCCCTTTTCAAAAAAATGTGAGTGGAGGGTGTATTCCAATTATCATGGAATTGCATTCCTCAGCCTACGTGGGTAAGTCTACGCAGGGGTACTGAAGAGTAGGATTCGACCGGTAGTTGAACCCCAGATTCAGGAGGAACAATGTGGTTTTCATCCTGGCTGTGGCACTCTTGACCAACTCTATACACTCTACAGCAGGGGTCACCAACCTTTTTGAAACTGAGAGCTACTTCATGGGTACCAATTAATGCGAAGGGCTACTAGGTCGATACACACCTCTGAAATTACAAATTTGCTCAATTTACATTTAATTAGATTTAATTAGATGTTATTATTAATAATTAATGATATTCATCTATGTGAAGATATTGACTTGATTTAAAAATATATTCAAAAAAATTATATGCAGCTCAATGGAGAGTGGCGCTGTCCTAAAAATGGGCCTGTCCTAAAAATAGCAGTGAACAGGTCCGCGGGCAACTTATATTGTCCTTGCGGGCTACCTGGTGCCCACGGGCACCACGTTGGTGATCCCTGCTCTACAGGATCCTGGAGGTGGCAATGGGAGTTTGCCCAATCTGTTCACATGTGTTTTGTAGATTTGGAGAAGGCTTTCGTCCATGTACCTTGGGTTATCTTGTCGGGCGTGCTCCTAGAGTACGGCGTTCCCGATGCGTCACTACAGGCTATTCAGTCACTGTATCACCGGAGCCAGAGCTTGGTCCATATTGGGAACAAGTTGAATTTGTTTCCAGCGAGGGTTGAAATCCATCAAGGTTGTCCTTTGTCACAGTTCGCTCATAATTTTTATGGACAGAATTTCTAGGCACAGCCGGGGCGTTGAGGGGTTCTGCTTTGGTGGCCATCGGATCTCGTCTCCATTTTTTGTGGATGACGTTGTTCTTTTGGTTTCATCAAGCCGGGACTTCCAGCTCTAATTGGAGCTATTCGCAGTCGAGTGCGAAACGGCCGGGATGAGAATCAGCACCTTCAATTTCGAGATCATGATTCCCAGTCGGAAAAGGGTGGAATGCACCCTTTGGGTCAGGAATGAGGTCCTGCCCCAAGTGGAGCAGTTAAAGTATCTCGGGGTCTTGTTCACGAGTGAAGGAATTATGGAGCGAGAGATCGACAAGGGAATCGCTGCAGCCTCTGCTGTAAAGCGGACTCTGTACGAGTCCGTCATGGTGAAGATGGAGCTGAGCCACAAGGCAAAGCTCTCAATTTACCATTCGATCTACGTTCCAACCCTTATGGTCATGAGCTTTGGGTAGAAATCGAAAGAACAAGATCGATTATACAAACAGCTGAAATGATTTTCCTTCGCTGGGTGGCAGGGCTCTCCTTTAGAGAAAAGCTGAGAAGCTCAGCCATTACCCATCCCAAATTAAAGACTTTAGGTGGTCTTTACTTCATGTTATTTTTCTTGATTTGTTGATTTGTTTTGTTTTCTATCTATCTATCTATCTATCTATCTATCTATCTATCTATCTATCTATCTATCTATCTATCTATCTATCTATCTATCTATCCAGGTAAAGATCAGCTCTCTTCAGTTTCTGTGGTCATTAAAGTCCTCGATGTAAATGACAACTTTCCTACTCTCTTTAGGGACTATCAACCTTTTGTGTGTGAGCGCACACAGGCAGGAGAAGTATGTTATTCTCCACATATACATTGTAATGTTTCTAAATTACATTCTCCTAAAAGCAGTAATGTTATTTACATTATAATTTTTAACCAGAACTTTAGATAGTTCGCCTGTAACTTATGCTTTATTGTCAAGTATTTTACTGTGCCCTTTTTGTTTTCTTTATTCTTGCCTTCTCAGACGTTCAGTACCTTTGCTTTTATTATTTTATCGTTGATGACATGTGCCCTGTGCATCATAACCTTTTAATATGTCATCAAGGAGAACCTATATACTGTAGTTACTATTTTCCCAATTTACTGATTATTGGTCTCCAGCATTCCAGACACCTCTTTTGATGTTCTGACGGAAGCCCAATGCTTTAAGTAAACATGGCACACAGAGAATATGGGGGGAGCCATATTTTCCATGTAGAACATGTATTAAAACAATGCTTTGCCTCAGGCTCGGTGGATATTTTTCCGTTGTCCCCACTGCATTCCTTCTTGGGGAATTCAGTGATACCCACCTTGCCTTCAGTGAATGATTGTGATTTATCAGTAGAAAGAAAAAGACACATTGCAAACAGAGCTGCTACCTTTGGGCATTGAGTAAATTTGCACAATTTAAATAAATAAATAAAAATTCTGAGAGTGGCCAAAGAGCACTGCAAGCTTTGTCTTCAATCTTCAACTGCCCCCGCTAATAAATTAGCAGTTTGATAGTTTTACAAGAAACTATCAAAATCAACTAATAAAAATTAGTGATTGTTCCTGCCAACAAAATTATATCCAAGTCACATGTTCATGCAAGCACATAAACAACAAGAAACCGCC
Organism: Plotosus lineatus; assembly: GCA_024760905.1. Lineage (NCBI taxonomy): Eukaryota > Metazoa > Chordata > Actinopteri > Siluriformes > Plotosidae > Plotosus > Plotosus lineatus. The sequence goes on from CM045739.1 coordinate 15,313,076, forward strand.
AGGCATAGATTTGTTTACTGAATCGCACATTGAGGGACTGTTATCATACGCTGAGAATTTCATAAATTTTTAAACTAAAGTTGCACAAGCTATGTATGTCACACAAATATTTGCACACGTTAATTTCTACTAGTGCCAGAGGAGTGGTTAAGGCTCTGGATAACTGAGCTGATGGTCGGGATTAAATTCCCACCAATTACCACTAAGATGCATATGTTGGGCCCTTAACCCTTATACAGTGGAGCCTCGATAATTAAACTTAATCCGTTCCAGACGGCTGTTCGGATTCAGATTTGTTCAAATTCCAAATCCGCTTTTCCCATTACAAATAAGGTAAATGGTCTTAATCCGTTCCGTCGTCTTTTGAACATAAGTTAACGGTACCGTAGCTCATACCATAGGTCCACAAATTAAGTAAAAAAATTATTGAATACAGTACACTATGTTATGGTCTGTGTTGTGAGAGACTCTAACTTTTCTGTGGTTTATATTTTAGTTTGTTATGGTCTGTGTTTTTAGAGACTCTGCATTTGGTGGTTCTAACTGTCTCTCTGCATATTGTAGGGGGCGTGGCTGCTACATGTGGGTGGAGTGCTAAACACACACACTTGATCACACTTAGCAATCACAGGGCTTCTATAACAGTGATTACAATTTCCCGATGCTGTAGTGCCTTCCCTGTGAACAATAAAGCTAATCCGTTTTCCGTTTATAGAAGTCCTGTGATTGCTAAGTGGAATGAGGTGTGTTCAAATTTAAGTAATCAGAGGTGATTATAATTGAAATATTGTTGAAAATCTTCTGCTCACATGTTTGTTTGTTTTTTATAAGGTCATCCAGGTTATAAGTGCTGTGGATGCAGATGATCCAGCAGAAGGTCATCATTTTTATTTTTCAACGGTGCCAGATGAAAACATTAACCCCAACTTTACCATCAGGGACAACCAAGGTGTAGTATACTATGTATTTACAAATTACACTTCAGATTTGTGTTTTAAAACTAAACTTGTTTTAACTATAAACATTTAGCTTTAAATTCTATTACATTGTAATAAATTGACTTAGTTAGACATCTTTTACAAAAATAACTTAATTATTTAATTGATATACAGTTTGTATATTTTCATGAATAACCCTTCTTTTTTCTAAACAGACAACACAGCAAGCATTTTGGCCCGTCGTAGCACATTTACACGTCGTGATCAGATATTGTATCATCTCCCAGTGGTCATAACAGATAGTGGTGCTCCTGCTCTATCCAGCACGAGCACCTTCACCATCAGTCTGTGTGAATGCCAGCCTAATGGGGACTGTCCATCTAGCGGAATGGCCCTATCTATGGATGTCATCATGCAGGCCCTCCTAGGCCTCTTTATATGCCTTATCACAATAATAGGTATGATACATTCATTGCAATATGTTATGACTGCATTTTACAAAATTAAAAAAATGCATGAATGTATTGCTTGCATTAATATACAATTTTTAAACTAACAAACAAATAAATAAATGACAGCTGTTTTGACAGAGAGCCTGTGGCAGTAAGATATAAATCAGTTCTGCTTCACGTCAAGCAGGCAAGTATGGTCTGTGTGTGACAAATTAATCCATCTTCTTTAATCTGCATTACCAGTGTGGATTAAGCAAAACGATAATAATAATAATAATAATAATAATAATAATAATAATAATAATAATAATAATATCAACAACAACAACAATAATAATAATAATAATAATAATAATAATAATAATAATAATAATAACAATAATAATAGTATTAGTAGTAGTAGCTGCAAGCAGTATTTCCTGAGATTAATTAGGAGAATAGAGTGAGGTCATGGAGGTTTTACACAACTATTTTGCTGACCAGGCTAGCATTTCAGAAACACATGGTTATGAAATAAATAAATAAATAAATAAATAAATAAATAAATAAATAAAATGATTATTTCACCATTGCAAATTAATTTATACATAGCTCAATTTTTTAGGTGGCTTTTTCTTCACAAATTGAATACTGCATAGCCCAAAAGACCTACAATTAAATTTTGCATTTGTTGAAGTAACAGGTCATTAGAAGATTTTAGAAAAGGGTATTCAATTGCTTGTGGAATTTGTCTGTTTTTAAATCATGTCAATAAGGCCTTGTCATTATGCACAATTAAGTTCAGAATGATTAATACAACAGCGTTTCCATACTTGCTCATTTTCATATTAATTGGGAAATTAAGGCCTATGGGGTAGCCATGGCTGAATGGTTAGAGAAGAAGGTTTGCGAATGAGCAATCGGTTCTGCAACTGGAAACAAAAATGTAGTGGCGTGAGTTGCATCCTCCCCTTTCTCAACCTTCATGGCTGAACTGTCCTTGACCTACAAGTTTCCCGGTGTTGCAATATGGCAGCTCACTGATAATGTGTGTGCTTACTTTGGAAGGATAAATGCAGAGGCAAATTTGCCTTGCAGGATTTAAATAGTACATGAAAACATTGTCAAATGATTCAAATCCACTGGCATGTTTTTGCCATGTTTATTGATATAGCAACTTTTCTTTCACTGGTCGGACAAACCACATTGGAAGGAGTATATGAAGTTTTGTGCTGATGAGTTGTGGTTCAGAAGCAAATATGTATTAAAATATATCAAAACAAAAATCACCATTCCAATTTGATTGACACACAGCTCTTTTGTCACTTCAAATGGATAATATTTCTTTGCAATTTATGTAAATATACCATAACCTAAAGGCCCTACCAAACTCGTCTGCATCAACTGAGGTGAAGGTTCATAAGAAGAAGTTTTCTTGGTGCATATTTCACATATTTAGTGCCCGAGCACAACAGGACCCTATTGTTTCCACTTTGTTTATTTCTTCTTTTTATTCTCCTCTTACTTATTCTTTTCTTCTTAAAGAGTGCTATGCTTTGAAGTGGTTCCCCTGGTGGGAACTCAAGGACTAAGACTTGGAAGCAGGTGCGGTGCTCACCAAAACAAAAAATTTCGAAAGGTACATTGCATTAGCGACATCCAGGGGGCAGTGGTGGTCTAGTGGTATAGGGCGCTGGATCGCTGATCCAAAGGTTGGGGGTTCGAGTCCCACTCTCCACAAGGTTGTCACTGTCCCCCCCAGTGCAGCTAACTGGGTTATCAAAGGCGGGCCATGTCTCTCACTGTCTATGGTGAGAGGCATGTAAAAGAACCATTGCTGACTTTCGTAAAGAGTAGCTGCAAAGTCGTCAGCGTGTTTCTGTCCCTTGCTAAAAGGGTTGTGACAGGAAGGGCATCTGACGTAAAAACCTCTGCCAAATCAAAAAACGTGCGAATCAGATGATTCGCTGTGGCGACTCCCGAGTAAAAGGGAAAAAGCCGAAAGGAAGACAGACAGACATTGCATTAGCGACATCCAAAAGGAAGTGAAGTTGCTCTTTCTAATAGGTGCATAAATAAGGTATTTACTTGTATCGCAGGTCCATTCTAAAACCATCAGATATGAGGACATCACACTTTTCTTATCCATGCTGCATCATGGAAATGCCAGATAACTTTCAAGAAATCTGAGCAGCCACTTAACAGTTGGGTGAAAGAAACAAGTATCAGAACATTCCAATTTAATAGAACGTTCCATGCCCAAGAGCCCACAAATCTGCTCCTTTACCTAACAAAATAATATTTGCAAATGTAGTATGTAGTATTACTTAATGAAATAAGTAAATGCCAATAAATGAGCAGAGCATGAAAATTGCACACTACATTCAAAATGGCAGACTTCTTCTTGGGTTTAAACAGTACATTCAATAAGCTATGTTTGCATATCTCAGTATGCAGTGCATTGCTACTGACTTTCAAATATATACATAAAATGGTATGCAGATGAGCCTAGCCACACCCATGACAAGTGTCATAAACATCCATACACAATTGCTATCTGAAAAATGTTATGCTCAAGGAGAGTCTCTAAAGAGCTGAATGTGACCCCTTAAGATACGTAATTGAAATATAAAATCAAATTGCTTAGTAGATCACATATAGCTGCAATGTGTTTTGTGAGTTTTGTGAGTAAGGCATCAAAAATGTAACCATACAATAAAATTGATACAGAAAATCCGAAATAGATGACTTCCTGTTCGATAAAAAAATTATTTATTATGAATAAATAAATAAATAAATGTATATATGTACTATAAAGAGAACTATGACCTCACCAGATTTCATGAAAATCTAACGACCCTTTGTCCAACATGGCCTGCATTTGCGGGAATTGTGGAGCCCCATTCACAAAAAAAGCACCATCATTCACTAAAAATTTTTGTTAAGGCCTATATCAATTCTGGTCATTTTTCAAACATCCAAAAGCCCCCAAAATAATATTAATATAGAGCATATAAAAAAGTAACTAATAATAATTACTAATAATACTACTACTATTTCTACTACTAACAATAATAATAATAACAACAACAAAACAATAATAATAATAATTATTATTATTATTATAATAATAACAACAATAATAATAATAGTAATATAGCCTAAGTCAGGCTGCAACAACCCTGGACCAACTTATAGATTATTTCCTGGAGAACCAAAAGCTCACAACCCCTACTAAGGCAGTCATGAAAAAACATGCCTGCATTGGCAACACTTTCCTCTATATCAGTGAAAGGGGCACATGCCAAGCAAGAGCGCAAGCTGAACAGTTTCCATAAGCAATGCCTACACCGCATCCTTGGCATCGAGTGGAGCAACAAAGGACCCAACATTCAGGTCCTTATATGCACTGGCCTTCCCACCATAAATACATTGTTCAACAAAGCATCATGCCTGCCTTGCCACCAGTCCCCGGTGGAAGGCAGCCATATTTCAAAGGACATCGTGTAGAGTGAACTGAACGTGGGCAAGAAATATGTTGGCTGCTCTCACTAGGTCCAGATGGTGCAGTGTGCTCCAAATACAACTGAAATCAGGAGACGATTCATAACTCGGCTGAAGAAAAGAGAGACAGAAGAAAGGCATACCTGTGGAGACAACCTTGCCTCCAGCAAAATAATTCTCTCCACTAATAGGTTGAGAAAGCAGAGTTGTTTCATATAGGTTGAGACAGCAGAGTTTATACATGGACCTGACGTGGCAGTCTGCCATTCCAACTTTGGCTTTACCAGCCATAGTTTATAGTGTTCCAGAGGCATTGTTACAGCTCGTTATAGCAATTATGGTCCATCCATAGTGAACTATAACTGAACTACTGTCTGATATACAATCAATGTTTTGAAAATCAAGTGCATTAATAAAATGAGGGTGCCAGATTAGTGTAATGCTTAGCACAGCTGCCTCACAGCAAGAAAGTCCTGGGTTTGAGTCCCAGGCTCCATGACTTCATATGGAGTGTGCATGTTTATTCTGTTCTTGTATGGGTTTCCTCCAGATATTGAAGTTTCGCCCCACAGTGCAACGACATGCACGTTACGTTAATCTAATGTTCAAAATTGCGAGGTATTCGGGCTGTACTCTGCCAAAGTCGACTGAGATAAGCTCCAGACTCCACTTGGCTTAAGTAGGATTAAGCGGTTCAGCAAATGAATGAGTCACAATCTTTTTGACCGTGATTCAATGTAAATAATTTAGACTGAAACGTTAAACTGAATTTTTTTTTTTAATTGAGTTAATGTCAAGTATTGTGTAATCCAATAATTATTTTATTGGTTCAACAGTTTGTTTTTTTCACTATATATAGTGGTAAAAGGTGCTGGATCACTGAACCTAAGGTTGGGGGTTTGAATCCCACTTTCCACAAGGTTGTCACTGCCCCCCCAGTGCAGCTAACTGGGTTATCAAAGGCTGGCCATCTCTCTCTCTCTCTCCGTCTATGGTGAGAGGCTGTAACGTGCATCTGACGTAAAAACCACGCCAAATCGAGCATGCAAATCAGATGATTCTCTGTGGCGACCCCTGATAAAAAAGGGGGGGGGGGGGTTTGAAAGGAAAAGAAGGAGATGCTTAGGCACCAGTTTAATACTTTTAATCAGTCAATTCAGACAGATTTTCCATGCAAAACTAGGCATCTCCACACCAGCTTGAAAACCCGAATCCACAAGGTGAAATCCATAATGGGATTTAATCACAGTTTCCACTCATGAAATGAGCACATCAGAGGGACAGCCCATGTAAGATGTTTTGGAGACAAAGTCAGAGAGGCTAGATTGAGATGGTTTGGACATGTACAGAGGAGGGATAGTGAGTATATTGGTAGTAGGATGCTGAGGTTGGAACTCCCAGGCAGAAGGCCTAGAGGAAGACCAAAGAAGAGATTTATGGATGTGGTCAAGGAAGACATGAAGGTCGTCGGAGTAAGAGAAGAAGATGCAGAGGACAGGGTGAGATGGAGGCGGATGATTTGCTGTGGCAACCCCTGAAGGGAACAGCCGAAAGGAAAAGAAGAAGAAGAAGAAGAATCACAGTTTCCACTCATGTCTGGAATGATGAACATGAAAGTGACCACATGCACAGCTTTCTGTTGTCTGTTGTGTTGTCAATGGAGGGCCAATGTGTTTTACTTTATAATAATATTCCTGATTATATTTATGTACTTTATAACATTACAATATGGGCGACACAGTGGCATAGTGGTGAGCACATCTGCCTCACAGCAGGAAGGCCTGGGTTTGATTCCCAGCTCTGGGGTTTTTATGTGACATGTTCTCCCCATGCCCGCATGGGTTTCCCTTGGGTACTCTGGTTTCCTCCCACAGTCCAAAAACATATATAGTAGGCTAACTGGCTGTTACAAATCACCCCTAAGTGTAAATGGTTGTGTGAGTGTTGACCGTGCGATGGCCTGGCGAGCTGTCCAGGGTGTACCCCATCCCAGAGTCAGCTAAGATGGGCGCCAGCCTCCCCACAATCCTAATTATGATTAAGTGGCTTAGAAAATGAATGAATGAATGAATGAATGAACATTACAGTATCACTTCTGTCATTAGTGTTGAGTTTCTAAGTCGATTTAAATGTCCAGGATTATTGTAATAAATTTAATTAATACATATAAATATGTACATTTTTAAGGTTTAGATTTAAAAAAAAAAAAAAAACATTCATTTATAATATAAGGGAAAATGGTGTTAGCATTTATTGCTAAGAAGAAAAAGCACTGATTTGTTGATATACTGTCTTTTTCCTTAATTTACAGTGCTTGGTTTACTTATGGTAGCTGTGCGTAGACAAAGGATACTACAACAGCAGAAACTTGCCTTTCAGGAGATTTCCGCAGAGATGTACTCCGAGAAAATCTTACATCATGGTGAGAGTGAAGGTGTCCCAGATGCATCCAGCTTAGTCCCATTGAGGCCACACCGCCGCAAGCACACATTCAGTAGAGAGGAAATGGTTGCAAGTGTACGTCTGTCTCTATGCCCCTCTTACCTTATTGGTCCAGAGGATGAAGTCTTCCGCCAGTTTATGATGGACCGGTTAGCTGAGGCTGACCAGGACCCCTGTGTCCCTCCCTTTGACTGCTTGCACACCTATGCCTTTGAGGGTAATGGGTCCCTTGCCGGCTCTCTAAGCTCGCTGGAATCCTCTAACTTTGACCAATATTTCGTTCGGCATCATGACCCTGGCTTAGAGCTTTTAAGACTGTCTCGTTGGAAAGGTGCCAGTGATGATGAGACTTCATTCTAAACTGAGGATGAATTTAGCTAACCTCTGTAGGACGTGACAGAAATCCAGTGCGTCCCCTCAGCTTAGTAATAGTTTTGATTCTTGAATAGACCAGACATGGCTTTTGGACATAAGCCTTGAGACTTTATTGTATGAGGCTAGAGAGGAAATTTAATGCATGAATGTTATATATTACGTAAAAAAAAAAAAAAATCACACTCTAGTAAAAGATCAGAAGGTTTGTTAACTTGCTGCAATAACTATCTTTTATTTTGAGCCTTGCCTGGAAAGGTATTGAAGTTGAAGATATTTCATTCTGAACAGAAAAAAATAGAAGTATATACAGACTTTGCAATATTTATTTAAATGTTTTATATGCTTAAATATATTCAGACTGGGAAAGATTTAGGTAAGGGCTGTACAGATAATATGGAAAATAATTTTAATCATTTGTTTGTATATATTTTCTTGGCTGTCTTATTACTATCTTGAAAGCAGCCCAGGTGTAAGAACACCTTTGTTCAGCCCTGTCAAGTTAATGTTGGTTAATATTTTTTTTGTTTTCTTTCGTGAACCTTCTTTATCTCGGCTATTACTGTCACAAATTATTTGTTCATTGTTGGGATTTTTGCATAAAAATTAATAAATCTATTATATGCACACTTTTTGATGGTAATGATACTTACCTCGGTGATCCAGCGCCCCACTGCCTGCCTTTAATTCTATTGACGTAATATAACAAGTATAAGCATATGTATAATTCTTACTGTTACACTGTTCCTCTTAGAAATGTTAAAAATGTAGAGTAAGGTTAAACACTAAGAGTACTAATGAACAATAATTCCCCATTTATCTTTTTATCTTTCTATTCACATTCGTGTTCACCCCACATCACAGCCGAAATATATCGGACACAGGATACAGCACTTTGTGGATCAATTTGCTTTGATGTCTCTTAATAGACAAGTGTGATGGGTCAAACCAATGAGCTGACTGATAAGCTCACAAAATCCGTCTCCCAGAGAATCAACAATGGAGTCAGTAGGCAAGTTAGTTATCTCATTGGCAACAACTGAAAATGGATGTAATGCTTTTACAACAACCTGATATTTTGATGCCGGCATCAACAGGCTTAAAAGAAATCGAGTTGGGCATTCTTAATTTAAGGCCAATGTCTGGTGGAAAACATTTTAACCCCAGGATGTAATCAGAGAAACAGAGATGAAAATGTTGGGAGTAACGAGGATGGATAGGATCAGGAATGAGCACATCAGAGGGACAGCACATGTAAGACGTTTTGGAGACAAAGTCAGAGAGGCTAGATTGAGATGGTTTGGACATGTACAATGGAGGGATAGTGAGTGTATTGGTAGTAGGATACTGAGGTTGGAACTCCCAGGCAGAAGGCCTAGAGGAAGACCAAAGAGACGATTCATGGATGTGGTGAAGGAGGACATGAAGGTAGCTGGTATAAGAGAAGAAGATGCAAAGGATAAGGTGAGCTGGAGGCAGATGATTCGCTGTGGCGACCCCTGAAGGGAAAAGCCAAAAGGAAAAGAAGAAGAGGTAATCAGAGAAAAACTTGAACAGCACAGAACATATTAACAGCATCTTTACACATAGAAGGACTTAGAAGCCATAATAGTCAAAATGCAAACAGAGGTAGGTGATATGTTCTGATCATATGCCTGTTGTATTTGGTTGTTTTTAGAAGAAAATAATAATATATTTATGAATTACATTGACAAGCAACTATCATTTGGCCTTGAAAGGTTCTTGACCATCAAACCGACGCATCAAGAAGAGGAAGCAGTTCTTCACAAATACTTTTACAGTGGAAGAGGGAGCTGCTTACCTCAACTGGGGATGCTGTCCAGAGGTGGAAGGAATACTTCGAAGACCACTTCAATTTCACCAACATGCCCTAGAGTAGACTATGATTACATTTGAGGAGAAACACAGTTCTGTCCACAACTCACTCCCTGGTCTGCCAATAGTTAATGTTGGACAATGCGTAGTGTATAAGAGGAAACATTGAGCAGTCAATGAACACCATGGAGGACACAAGAGCACCATTGAGGATACGGGTGTAACGTTGCATGGCGTTGATTACCCGTGACGTGGTGGGCATTTACACGTGCCCTCACCGTTCCTCACCGTTTCCTTATAGTTCGCGGAAAGGTACGCAAAAGAGTGCGTGACAAAATTAATGAACATGTTTCATTTTTTGAGTCGGCAATGCCCCTCAATGGCACTTATCTCGCTCACAGTTTCCACATTGTTCCCGTGATGGCGCTCACAATTCCCGCGAAGGTACTCACTTTGGCGTACCGTGGAGTACCATGAATGCGTACTAGTGTCAGGCTGGCTTAAGACTTGAGTGTTTTGGTTGGTAGGGGTCATTGGTGATTATGCTCCGAGGGGGTCAGGGAGGTTAGATCCACTGGGAACACCTCAGGGCTTTAGATGTTGTAGGACTGTCTTGGTTGACACGTCTCTGCAACATCGGATGGTTATTGGGGGCTGTACCGCTGGACTGGCAAACCAGCGTGGAAGTTCCCGTTTTAAAAAGGGGACAGGGGTGTGTGTTCCAGTTATCATGGAATTACACTCCTTATTCTACCCGGTAAAGTCTATGCAGGAGTACAGAAGAAGAGAGTCGATAGTTGAAACCCAGATTCAAGAGGAACAATGTGGTCGTCCTCACCGTGGAGGGGGAATGGGAGCTTGCCCAATATGTCCAAATGTGTTTTGTGGATTTAGAGAAGGCCTTTGATCATGTTACTATCTTGTGAGGTGTGCTCTGGGAGTATGGTGTACCAAACCCATTACTATGGGCCATTAGGTCTTTATACCACCGGAGCCAGAGTTTGATCCACACTAGTAATAACAGGTCGAATTTGTTTCTACTGAGGGCTAGAGTCTGTCTAGGCTGTCCTTTGTCATTGATTCTCTTCATAAGTTTATGGACAGAATTTCTCGGTGAGATCTCATCTCTGTATTTTGCCAATGATGTTGTCCTTTTTGGCTTCATCAAGTGAGGACTTCCATCTCTCATTGGCGCGATTTGCAGCTGAGTGCGATGAAAATCAGCATCTCCCAGTCCAAAGCTATAGTTCTCAGCTGAAAGAGGGTGGAATGCACCCTCCTGGTCTGGAATGGGGTCCAAGCCCAAGTGGAGGAGCTCGAGTATCTCAGGGTCTTGTTCACGAGTGAGAGGGAAGGATGGAGTGAGAGATCAACAGGCAGGTCAGTGCAGCCTCTGCTGTAAAGCAGATCTTGTACCAGTCCATTGTGGAGAAGGGGGAGCTGAGTCAGAAGGCAAATCAATCTGCATTTCAACTTTACAACATAGGCAAAAATATAGTTTATTATATTGTTATGTTCTTAGATAAGAAGGATTAGATACTTTAAGATATGAAGTATAGCAATTTAATCAACAGTAATCCACATTCTGTCCAAAAGGCAACATTCAGCACCACAGCAGTGATTCCTGCAGTTAGGAAGAAGAGTTTGAAAAAGTTAAAATGAAAATAAATAAATAAAAATAGATAATACAGGGATCCCTCACTTTCCGCTATTAATGGGGACCGAGACCCCCCCCGCGACCTCCGATTTCCACGAAGTAGGATCAAGCCCCCCACTGATGTATATGTGTATATAATATCAATAAATACATATTCAACACTATAAATGCTTATAATAATAATTAAACATTCAAAGATAATGCATAAGATGTAAATAAAATATAAATACACGCACATACAGACGCCCGCGCGCACACTCAGATGCGCACCTCACATAAAAATGTAAGTACAATAGTTTTGTTGGGGTTTTGTTGTTTGTTTTTGTTCTTGTTTGTTTGGGTGGTTTTTTTATTTGTTTGTTTGTTTGTTTTTGGGTGTTTTTTTTTTTTTTTTTGCATAATTGGCCTTGTTTTGCTGCATTTGCCTTAAGTTTTTTTCCTATTTTTCCTTAATTTCCTTATTTTTTATTTTTCGATGAATATTTTTGAAAAATCCGCGATGCACTGAAGCCGCAGAAACTGAAGCACGAAGTAGCAAGGGATCACTGTATGATGAAATAATAATAATATTAATGTTAATAATAATTGCTCATTTGTTCTTGTCCTTAATATCAACTTCTGTCTTATCTATAAGTATCAGGGGTATTATAAATCAAATAATTATAAAATGTTTATTCTAATATTGCCAAAACAAAGGTACTGATTTTTTTTTTGTAACAGATGTGTTATTAAAGGGGTATTATTGGAAAATATTTGGTTTTCCTTTGGTATTAACAGGTCAGCAGGGGTCGCTATACTACAGGGAAATTTTAAAGGTCATGCCACCAATCACATTGCAGATATAAATGGTCACTTGATAATCATTGTATTAATCACTGTAAATTTCTCATTATAAATATTCATATGTTCAACAATAAACAATATCACCCCCCCCTAACAATTCAAAATAAAAGTAAACCAATTATTACTGAAATTTAAAGGGTAATCTGGAAAAGATTTTAATACAATAATAGATGAAGCCTTGGCCCTCGCAGATTGAAGATACCAATTGAGGAAAAGACCAGAGTTGCCTTTGTTTGGTCTAGAACAAAGGGAATAGAACAAGAAGACAAGTTCACCAAGTATTTTATTTAGGGGGAAAAAATAATTCTCAGTATCTTTTCTCTCACTCATAGAAAAATCACTTAAACCTACTACTTGCAGGCCAACACACACACACACACACACACACACACACACACACACCACCATTCGTACTCACACTCACACCTTGGAGCAATTTGGGAATTCCAATTAGCCTCGTGTGTATGTCTTTGGACCATTGAGGGTAACCAGAGTACACAGAGAAAACCCACACAAGCATGGGTAGACCCTGCAAACTCCACACAGAAACAATTGAGCCTGGGACTCCAAAGTAGGAACTTCTTTCTGTCAGGCAGACGTGCTCACCACTACACCACAGTGTTGCTGTGTCTTCTCTCCAAAAAGTTAAAATGAATAATCAAATATGTGAAGATGGAAAAATAAAATTTCCAATAGCTGATTTCAACCAAAAGTTATATGGTAGTGCAGATGAAAATAAAGACATTATGCATGCATTTCTCAAAAATATGAAAAAGGACATTACAAATATTAACAACATTACTTTAAAATTTGGCAGTGGTGGCCTAGTGGTATAGGGTGCTGGATCGCTGATCCAAAGGTTGGGAGTTCGAGTCCCACTCTCCACAAGGTTGTCACTGTCGTCGTCGCCCCCACCCCCCCCCCCACCCCCAGTGCAGTTAACCAGCTAACTGGGTTATCAAAGGCCGGCCATGTCTCTCACTGTCTCTGGTGTGAGGCATGTAAAAGAACCATTGCTGTCTTTCGACAAGAGTAGCTGCAAAGCCGTCAGCGTGTTTCTGCCCTGCAATGGCCTGGCGAGCTGTCCAGGGTGTAATCTGCCCTCGCCGAAGTTGGCTGGGATGGGCGCCAGCCTCCCCGCAACCCTAATTAGAATTAAGCGGTTACAGAAAATGGACTGATGAACTGAACTTTAAAATTTTAGATTTACCATTTTAAATTAGTTTGTTAGCGCCATATAGATAATAGATATTAGCTCTCTCGTAGAGTACAAATCTCCTGGGTTGATGGATCGAGAGAAGAATTATATGAAACCATTATAAAGCCGTTTAGCACCTTTTTAAGTTGTTCTATTAGACTTATCCCAAACGCTTCAACAAGGTCTTATTAAATTGATTCCCTGAACCCTCGCCCAGAGTTGGCCTAGATTCTGCCTCCCTGCAAATGAATGAAAGGTATGAGTTTTAGTGGTTGTGTGTTGGCTCTGTGTATTCTTGCGAACTGTTCAGGGCATACCCCACTTTCGCTGTTGCATGCTGGGGCAGCAGGCTGAGGTTGCACACACTAACAGATTGAACAAACTGATCCACAAGGCCGGGAACATTTGTGGGAACGGAACTGGACTCTCTGACAGTAGTGACAGAGAGGCAAATGCTGTCCAAAATAAAGACGATACTGAACAATACCTCACACCCACTTCACAACCTGAGATTAGTCACAGGAACCGTTCAGTGAGAGACTAATACCACCGAAATGCTATACTGAACAACTCAGGAAATCATTCCTACCTTCTGCCATTAAACTGTACAACTGGTCCGGTCCATATAGCAACAACATCCACTGTTATACATTTACATTATACTGTTTATTATATTGATAATACTGTACATATAACTCACTGGCAGGATTCATTCTCTATCTATTTATATAGATATTAGAAACTTCTAATTTTGGACTTATAGATATATTTATGTACTACGTAGATTCCATATGTATATTTACTCACTATATACCCAATATACTCACTATCCCTCCTCTGTACATATCCAAACCATCTCAATCTAGTCAGAGAGGCTAGATTGAGATGGTTTGGACATGTACAGAGGAGGGATAGTGAGTATATTGGCAGTAGGATGCTGAGGTTGAAACTACCAGACAGAAGGCCTCGAGGAAGACCAAAGAAGAGATTTATGGATGTGGTCAAGGAAGACATGAAGGTCGTTGGAGTCAGAAAAGAAGATGCAGAGGACAGGGTGAGATGGAGGCGGATGATTTGCTGTGGCGACCCCTGAAGGGAGCAGCCGAAAGTAAAAGAAGAAGAAGATTCCATATGTATATTTGTTATATATGGGGATCTCTCGCTACTTCATGTTTCAATTTATGCAGCTTCATAAAAAGGAAATTAAGGAAGAATAGGAGAAAAAGTTAAGAAAAATGCCACCAAACAATGCCAATGACCTCAAAAAAAAAAAAAAAAAAAACCCCAACCCCCCCCCATCAAAACTACTTACATTTTTATGTGAGGTGTGTGTGTTTTATTTTATTTACATCGTATGCATTATTTTATTATAAGCATTTATAGCATTGAATGTGTATTTATTGCTATTATATACACATATACATGTACGTATACGTCGGCGGGGAGGGGGGGGTGATCCTACGTCGTATAATTCAGCGGTCGCAGGGGGATCTCGGGCCCACTAACCTCGGAACATGAGGGATCCCGCATCTAACTGGGTTATTAAAGGTGGGCCATGTCTCTCACTGTCTATGGTGAGAGGTTCATGTAAAAGAACCATTGCTGACGTTCGTAAAGAGTAGGCTGAAAAGCCGTCAGTGTGTTTCTGTCCCTTGTTAAAGGGTTGTGTCAGGAAGGGCATCCGACGTAAAAACCTATGCCAAATCAAAAATTTTTTCAAAATTTCAAATCAAATTTTTCTTTATCATACAATTGCACACAGTTTCAACCATGATCAATAACGTATTCTGATTCTGAAAACACAATTTCTAAATTTCACACTGCTTGCATCGTTCATTCGCGTCTCTCCATAATCTCTTTTACTGAGATGATTAAGGACTACAAGTCCCATGACAGTTATAAGATAAGATAAGAAGTTGTGTAGAATAAATGTTTAAATACTTTATGACATTTGTTTTTATAATGTAAAACCTTACGGGCAGTGGTGGCCTAATGGTATAGGGTGCCGGATCGCTGATCCTCAGATTGGGGGTTCGAGTCCCACTCTCCACAAGGTTGTCACTGTCCCCCCCAGTGCAGCTAACTGGACTATCAAAGGCAGGCCATTTCTCTCACTGTCTATGGTGTAAGGCATGTAAAAGAACCATTGCTGACTTTTGACAAGAGTAGGCTGCAAAGCTGTCAGTGTATTTCTGCCCTGGGATGGCCCAGCGAGTTGTCCAGGGTGTAATCTGCCCTCACCCTCAGTCGGCTGGGATGGGCGCCAGCCTCCCCGCGACGCTAATTAGGATTAAGCGGTTACAGAAAATAAACTGAACTGAATGTAAAACCTCTTTGTGACAATGACAGTTATAAAAAGTGCTTTGCAAATAAAACTGGATTGGATTGAATTGAACTGTGATGGTCTGGTGAGCTGCTCAGGGTGTACCCCATCTTCGCCCAGTGTTGGCTGAGATAGGTTCCATCCTCTCTACAACCCTAATTAATAGCAGGATTAAGCAATTTAGTAAATGAGAATGAGTGTTGTTACATTCATGTTATGTGACCATCATGCCCCTAAATTTTCCTGTCCCGTTTTTTTTTTCAGTACTTCCGGTGTCTCCAGACAGCTGACAGCCTCGTGACAAGCTGTTGGTCGGCGCATGCGCAGACTTGGGTTTTGTGTAAATTGAACATGGCGCCGTCCTGAGTTTTATTTATGAGCGAAGCGCAGATTTCAAAGCTCAGGGGACATAGTTTTCAAAAAGGACACAAACACGGACGTGCTTTGGAAAGTTGAGGATAGGGAGACAGAAACAATCGCGGCATCTTCAAGCTCATTAACCCCTGAGGTAAAGTGCTACACGTACCTATGTTCTCTTAGCTATTGCTAGCTCGCTGTGAATGCACTGATGAAGGGAAGTCGGTTCAATAATGTCAATTTTTCGAGATAAATATACACAATATATGCTAGTGTGAGGAGTTTGTGTGCATAAGACAATTCTATTCTGCCAAGGTTTGTGACGTGTTTTGCATTTGGCTGGTTTCAGCTGTTGTATTTATAAACTTAGCCACTCGGTTTGCTAGCTAGTTAAGTGTAACTTAATTTAAAATCACACAGCGGATCAATCTCTTTAAGTTTCTCCTCTTTAAAATGCTATAAATTTGTAGAGATTTAACTTTGATTATTGTGAACACTATCATTCTAAATATAATTCTAAAAAACTTGTGGATATTAATCAAAAATGTCCATCTGATGCATTCGACTGCCTACCTGTTTATTTACATGCTAACTTGGAACAGTTCTTCCTGACTGTGTTGGAATGTGTAACATTTCAGTATTATAACGGTTTTTGTTTGTTTGTCTTTTTAAATAAAGAGACTTTGTTGAAATTATATTTGAGGAATAAAGGCAGCTTTATTTTTTAGGCAGGCTGTTCTTTCCCATGCGACAGCGCCCTCTCTCCTTTGATATGAGAGACATAAGAGTCTGGGGATTGTTTTATCTGACATTTATTTTAATTATTATTCTCGGAATTTAAAGAACAATACTGTAATGAAGTACAATTTGATGCCTATTAGGAGAACTGTTTTTGTATTGTGTGTGCGTGTATATATATATATATATATATATATATGTGTGTGTGTGTGTGTGTGTGTGTGTAAGGATTTCTTCACTTTCCGCGGTTAATGGGGGACCGAGACCCCTGCGACCGCCAATTTCCACGAAATAAGATCGACCCCCCCCCACTGACATCCCTGTCTGACGTATACATACATGTATATGTGTATATAATATCAATAAATACATATTCAATGCTATAAACGCTTATAATAACATTCAAAAATAATGCATGAGATTTCAATAAAATATAGGCTGTGGCTACCCGTCCAGGATTTATTTTTTGCTATTCGTATATCAATCCTTTTGCACTTGCACATTAACACAACACTTACTGGAAATGAGGTTAATCATTCTGCCATATGTTTAGCAGACTATACCTGTATAATCCTAACCCTGATGAAAATTTTATCCCCGACCTGGAACACATATTTTGACCACATGACTGACGTCAGCTTGTGCATGTGCGAAATCTCATTTTCAAGATGCCGCGAAGAGCAAAACCTTGTGGGAATACGGTGCCATACAGGTAGTCACTCCGTAAAATATAAATACACACATGCATACAGATGTGTGCGCACCTCACATAAAAATTTAAGGTTTTTTTATAATTGGCCTTGTTTTGCGGCATTTTCTTTAACTTTTTCCTTATTTTTTTATTTCTCGGTGAATATTTTGGAAAATTTCATGATGCACTGAAGTCGCAGAAACTGAAGCACGAAGTAGTGAGGGATCACTGTATGTATGTATTGTAATAACAATTAAACATTCAAAAATAATGCATAAGATGTCAATAAAATATAAACAGACACTCGAGCACGCACTCACAGGCACACCTCACATAAAAATGTAAGTAGTTTTGATTGGCGGGTTTGGTTTGTTTTTGTGTTTGTTTGGTTTTTTTTTGCATACTTGGCCTTGATTTGTGGGATTTTCCTTAACCTTTTTTCCTATTATTCCTTAATTTCCTTATTTTTTAATTCAATGAATATTTAAAAAAATGAACGCGATACACTGAAGACGCGAAGCGCGAAGTAGTGAGGGATCCCTGTGTGTGTGTGTATGTATGTGTGTATATATATATATATATATATATATATATATATATATATATATATATCTTCTTCTTTTCCTTTCGGCTTTTCCCTTCAGGGGTCGCCACAGCGAATCATCTGCCTCCATCTCACCCTATCCTTTGCATCTTCTTCTCTTACACCAACGACCTTCATGTCCTCCTTTACCACATCCATGAATCGTCTCTTTGGTCTTCCTCTAGGCCTTTTGCCTGGTAGTTCCAGCCTCAGCATCCTATTACCAATATACTCACTATCCCTCCTCTGTACATGTCCAAACCATCTCAATCTAGCCTCTCTGACTTTGTCTCCAAAACGTCTTACATGTGCTGTCCCTCTGACGTACTCATTCCTAATCCTATCCATCCTCGTTACTCCCAAAGAGAACCTCAACATTTTCATCTCTGCTACCTCCAACTCTGCCTCCTGTCTTTTCCCCAGGGCCACTGTTTCTAACCCATACAGCATCGTTGGCCTCAACACCGTTTGTACACTTTTCCTTTCATTTTTGCCGATACCCTCCTATCACACATCACACGGACACTTTTCTCCAACCATTCCAACCTGCCTGCACACGCTTCTTGACCTCTTTTCCACACTCGCCATTGCTCTGGATTGTTGAGCCTAAGTACTTAAAATCCTCCACCTTTCTTATCTCTGCTCCCTGTAATCTCACCGTTCCTCTTTGGTCCTTGGCATTCATGCACATGTACTCTGTCTTACTGAGGCTAATCTTCATTCCCCTCCTTTCCAGGGCATACCTCCACCTCTCTAGATTTTCCTGCACTTGTTCTCTGCTCTCACTACAGATCACAATGTCATCTGCAAACATCATAGTCCATGGGGAATCTTGTCTAACCTCGTCTGTCAGCCTGTCCATCACCATAGCGAACAAGAAGGGGCTGAGAGCTGACCCTTGATGCAGTCCCACCTCCACCTTGAACTCTTCTGTCACACCGACAGCACACCTCACCACTGTCTTACATCTCTCATACATGTCCTGCACCACTCTAACATACTTCTCTGCCACTCCAGACTTCCTCATGCAATACCACAGTTCTTCTCTCGGCACCCTGTCATATGCTTTCTCCAGATCCACAAAGGCACAATGCAGCTCCGTCTGACCTTCTCTGTACTTCTCCATTAACATCCTCAAGGCAAACACTGCATCTGTGGTGCTCTTTCTGGGCATGAAACCAAACTGTTGTTCACAAATGCTGACTTCTGCCCTTAGTCTAGCTTCCACTATTCTTTCCCATAACTTCATCGTATGGCTCATCAACTTTATCCCTCTGTAGTTGCCACAACTCTGCACGTCTCCCTTGTTCTTAAAAATGGGCACCAGCACACTTCTCCTCCATTCCTCTGGCATCCTCTCACTCTCTAAGACCTTGTTAAATGTTCTTGTCAGAAAATCTACTGCTACCTCTCCTAGACACTTCCATACCTCCACCGGTATGTCATCAGGACCAACTGCCTTTCCATTCTTCATCCTCTTCAATGCCCTCCTCACTTCACCCTTACTAATCTTTGCTACTTCCTGGTCCTCAACAGTCACCTCTTCTACTCTTTTTCTCTCTCATTTTCCTCATTCATCAGCTCTTCAAAGTACTCTTTCCATCTTCCCAGCACACTTCTGTCATCAGTCAATACATTTCCCTCTCTGTCCTTTATCAATCTAACTTGCTGCACGTCCTTCCCATCTCTATTTCTCTGCTGTGCCAACCTGTATAAATCATTTTCTCCCTCCTTACTTTCCAGCCGAGCATACAAGTCATCAAACGCACTCTGTTTGGCCTTTGACACTGCTACCTTTGCCTTACGCTGTGTCTCCCTGTACTCCTGTTTACTCTCTTCGGTTTTCTCAATGTCCCACTTCTTCTTAGCTAATCTCTTCCTTTGTACACACTCCTGCACTTCCTCATTCCACCACCAAGTCTCCTTATCTACTTTCCTTCCAGATGACACACCAAATATTCTCCTACCTGTCTCCTGATCACATTCGCTGTAGTTGTCCAGTCATCTGGAAGCACTTCCTGACCACCCAAAGCCTGTTTCAACTCCTCCTTGAAGACAACCCGACACTCTTCCTTTTCAACTTCCACCACTTTGTCTTCTGCTCTGCCTTTGCCTTCTTCACCTTCCTCACCATCAGCATCATCCTGCACACCACCATCCTATGCTGTTTGGCAACACTCTCACCCGCTACTACTTTGCAGTCACTGACTTCCTTTAAATTACATCGCCTGCACAAGATGTAGTCTACCTGTGTGCTCCTACCTCCGCTTTTATAAGTCACCCTATGCTCCTCTCTCTTCTGGAAGAAAGTATTCACCACAGCCATTTCCATCCTTTTTGCAAAATCTACCAACATCTGTCCTTCATGCTCCTGTCCTGGATACCAAACCTACCCATCACTTCCTCGTCCCCTCTGTTTCCTGCACCAACATGTCCATTGAAGTCTGCCCCAATGACCACTCTTTCACCTCTGTGGGTACTCTGCATCACTTCATCTAACTCCCTCCAGAATCTCTCCTTCTCTTCTCGCTCACATCCTGTCTGTGGGGCATAAGCACTAACAACATTGACCATCACACCTTTAATTTCTAACTTGAGACTCATCACTCTGTCTGACACTCTTTTCACTTCTAGAACATTCCTGGCAAACTCCTCCTTCAAGATGACTCCGACTCCATTTCTCTTCCCATCCACACCGTGATAAAACAGCTTAAACCCTGCTCCTATGCTTCTAGCCTTGCGACCTTTCCACCTGGTCTCCTGAACACACAGTATGTCCACCTTCCTCCTCTGCATCATGTCAGCCAGCTCTCTACCTTTTCCTGTCATAGTTCCAATATTCCAAGTCCCTACTTTCAGTCCTAGACTCATGCCTTTCCTCTTCTCTCTCTGGCAACGGACACGCCTCCCGCCTCTCCTTCTTCGACGTCTTCGACCAACAGTAGTCCAATTTCCATCAGCACCCTGTTGGTTGACGGCACTGATGGCGGTCGTTGTTAACCCGGGCCTCGACCGATCCGGTATGTCATTCTTTCTTGTGATTCGCATAGTTTATTTGGCATTTGTTTTACGCCGGATGCCCTTCCTGACGCAACCCTCTGCATTTATCCGGGCTTGGGACCGGCGTGAGGGAGAGACACTGGTTTGTGCCCCCCCCTCACGGCTGCATTATATATATATATATATATATATATATATATATATATATATATATATATATGCACACACACACACTGTGAGATATACGCACACACACACACACACACACACACACACACACACATATGTGTGTGTGTGTATATGTATATGTGATATATGATTCTCCAAATGGTGGTTGCCGCTGCCTATACATTCTTTCTGAAGGTTATCATGGCGTGTGACGTCCAGGGAATGAGCAGACACCTGACATAATAGAGATCACAAAGAGAGACCTTCCAGAAACATGACAAAACTTTTCCAATGATCTCCAGGCTGTGTGTGCCATATATGATTAATCTTATACAAGTTGGGTGATGAGCGAAAGCAGTTGAATGGTGATGGCCTTGAGCGAACTGGGTGGATCTGCGATGATCATGCTGATTGTGGGCAACATTTTGACACCAATCGTAATAGAATGTGAGAAGTTTAGTTGAGCGCAGTACAGCTTAATACACCTCAACAGTAGTGTAACAAACTTTGATGCTCCAACGTTGGGAATCTTGAATGTGGGAGCATGATTCCCTTAAATTTCCTCACTTGGATGTACTCTTCCCCCTTTTTCACTACAGTCATGCTCGAAGTGTGATCATAAATCCTGGTGCACCGTGCTTTTTCAAATTGTGGAGACATCATGCCCAGTGTAAACCCGGGGTATCTGAAACCTCACGTTGAGGCCTTCAACATCAAGGAGTTCAGGTTTGGGTTGAGCCACCAACAGATCTAAGTACTGCCTTCCTGCATCACCCACCAAGTTTCTTGTGCACAAATAATGCTGAAGAAAAATCGCTTTCAATCAACTTTCACATGTGGGGGGAAAAATAATTTGATTATCTTAAACTTTTTAAATCTTCTTTCTTAAATGTGAAACATTATTTTGAATGCCCTGTATAAGGATGTGTTGCAAACAATGTGCATTTCTGAGAGATATTTATTTCAGTGCATAATGTTGGTAAGTAAGGCAAGTTATCAGTTAACTTTTTTTATTATTATTATTTTGTGGATAATATTCTGTTTTGTTTGTTATGCTTTGGTCATCCACAGGTTTCAGTCATGGAGGTCTATAAATTAAGCCTTGACTGAGTAACAAGGAAAGCATGAACATGCATGCGTGCGCGCATATATATATATATATATATATATATATATATATATATATATATATATATAGATCGATAGATATAATTGGTATAGGACAGTTTACAGAAATAAATTTTAGTTATAAAATTAATTTATTAGGACTTTTTAACACTATTTCATGTTTTCAATTTGGAAAGATTGTTTTACACTTTAAATTCCTTTTGATTTGCAGGTTGAGATTTCATTAAGTTGAGAACAGTAGTCGGGACATTCAGTGAATATTTGCATAGCTTTTTTGGCAGCAGAATTTGTGTAAAAATCATGACACAGCTCCTTTAAATTCTGCTGCATTCAGATACAAACTGAGGGTAGAGAAAAGGATATTGTAGTTCAGGCATCAGTTCAACTGCATCCTGTTTTTCAATGTTGAAGTCAGTATGACTGATGCTCAGCGATATTCTATGTAATAAGGAAACAGATGATGCTGGATTTGCACATTACCCAAAATTGAAAAGTGAGAGTAAAATCTTAAAATGGTAAATTTTGACTGGCTGCTATCCCATGCCGTGTGTGTGTGTGTGTGTGTGTGTGTGTGTGTGTGTGTGTGTGTGTGTGTGTTTTAATGGCACTTTTACTGCATGATGCAGTTCTATTGATTGGTACAGAGAGCTGGGGAACTTGGTCACCTGACATCATGATGGAATTCATGGCTGTGTCTGAAATTGCTTACTGGTGTACTATGCACTTCATATTGTTCCAATATATATATATATATATAGTACATTTAGTCAGAGAGGCTAGAGTGAGATGGTTTGGACATGTACAGAGGAGGGATAGTGAGTATATTGGCAGTAGGATGCTGAGGTTGGAACTACCAGGCAGAAGGCCTCGAGGAAGACCAAAGAAGAGATTTATGGATGTGGTCAAGGAAGACATGAAGGTCGTTGGAGTCAGAAAAGATGCGGAGGACAGGGTGAGGTGGAGGCGGATGATTTGCTGTGGCGACCCCTGAAGGGAGCAGCCGAAAGTAAAAGAAGAAGTAGTCAGGGTTGATCAGTGTACACTGTATATTGCACACTATTACTGTCTATTGAGTAAATCACAATCAGGTGAACAAAATATATTCGTCCATATACAGGGTGAGTCGAGTTACTGTACACTTTTAACAGATTCCAAAAAATTGCCCAATAGTGCAATCATATTGTTAATATCAACTAAGGAGTGTGTGTGTGACTAATGCATGTTCTGGAATGATCTAGATTCAACTAGACAGTTGGTCGGTGTAACAGTTTATTGAAGTAGAGGGAGAGATTCAGACATGGGTGTTAGCGCCTGGACGGAAATACAGATTTCCGCCAAAAATAAAAATGCCAGGTTTTTTTTTTTTTTTTTTTTTTTTTTTTTTTTAATTTTTTAACTTCAAAGTAACCGCAATTATATAAATGCTTTTTTTTTTTAAGTCAGGCACTAGAAGCCTTCCGTAGCAATTTGTTGTGATTAGCTTGCAGTAGTTCAGTCTCGGGCGTGTTCGTGTGTTGTTGCACTGTCTAAGAAATCTGAACATTGCCGAACTGTATCTTAGTAACTAGATCTATCAATATTCATGCATGCTTCTTTCCGAAAGGTAAAAAAAAAAAAAACGATTGAAGTCCGGCAAGTATAATGCCAAATTTTCTGGAAATCGGTGCATCTAAAGTAGATATTAAGAGACTATACAGTGGTATAAAAAAATCGTTGGCGAGATGATGATTGAAGGAAACAGTCAATTTTGGAAAGCCTGTCAGCTCATAGTGTCGAAAGTTAGCAGACAAGCCAGGAGTTGCATTTTGTTTGTGTCAGCAAGATATTAGATATGGACAGAATGGAAAGAAGGTGCTACTTCAGCACGCAAACACTGATAAAACACACCAAAAAAACCGTCCGTCAGCAAGCATGGACACAAACTTTGCCTGGTTAGTACATTTATTTATTTGACGAAAATGGATAACTTTAACGTTAGACCCTCCTTGTGATGTTGCAACAGAATATATATCTGCCACAAAAATGTGAATGGCTATTTGGCATGGCTGGACAGTATTATGTGTTTGCATCATTTGATAAATTAGTTAAAACATTAATGAGCATTCTTGAAAATAGTGTTCCATGAATATTTGAAGTAATTTAATGTTTTAATGTACATATGTGCAAACTAATGAAAAAAGTTCATTCATTATTATCACTATGTAGTCCATGGCAGAGTAAAATAGCTGACTATTGCCTTGTGGTACTTGGCCTGTATAGGAATTCCAAGTTGTTTTCAAACCATTAAAATTATTGTGTACATATTGACCATATATGTGTTGAATACTTCTTGAATACTCTTGGTTGTTTCATTTATATCCTTGTATAATGGGCTCAGAAGGCACTACATTTTCAAAAAATTTCTGGGGATGACCCCCCCCCCAGATCTCCCTTGCAGAAGGAGGATACCCGTCCCAAACCCTCCACATGCTTCATGCACCTTGGGCTACAAGCCTAAGGCGTTGCTACACTCCTTGCCTCCGGCTTCAGTAAATTTTTTTTTTTTTTTTTTTAGTCAAAATGATTTCTGCCTGCTAACACCCATGGGACAAATGTCGGCAATGGCTCGGAATGAGTAAAGTTTAAGTAGTGTTTTTGGTTGTATAGGATTCGGCACGGTCCGTCGTAAAAAAAGGAGTACAACAACAGAACCTTCTTATTTATATTATGGTTTCCATCACAATTGGTATATGATAAACGATTCATTGGTATGTACCTCATGGTGGATGGCCATTACAGCCAGTTTTTGATTGAAACATACAGGGGGTGGACAAAATAATGGAAACACCGAACATTTTGGCATCATAATCTTTGCACATAATTTAAACAATCGAAACTTGGCATATGTTATTATTTTTTGTGTAATTATTTTATTTGATATGTTGATGTAAAATAAATGTTTTTTTTTTTCCCTTTTTCAGATATTGAAAACATGAAACAGATATTGAAAACATTAATCACACCCCATAATGGCAGACCTCTCAGATTTTAAAAGAGGCCAAATTGTTGGCGTTCGTATAGTAGGTGCTAGTGTAACAAAAACTGCCCAAATGTTCGGTGTTTCAAGAGGTGCAGTCTCAAAAGTAATGACTGCCTTTGAAAGAGAGGGAAAAACATCCTCAGCAAAGCACATCGTCTCTAAAAGAGTTGGAGGGGATTCTAACTTAAGAATGGCTTCAAATTCCTTTGGAAACAATTCACAAGTTGTATGAATCAACACATTTGCCAAGTTTTGATTGTTTAAATTATGTTCAAAGATTATGATACCAAAATGTTAGGTGTTTCCATTATTTTGTCCACCCCCTGTATTTTATTCAGTCAAGAAAAGGATTGAAGACAAGTTATCCAACTTAAAGAAGTCCTCTCCTAGATGGTTACAGAAATTATATTACAACAATGTTCAGCAAGATTTTGCAAGTTTGATTGGTGCGTTTGAATTTTGAATGGCGCATTTGGTGCTTTTCCTAAGAGGAGGTTGTTTTCGTATCCTGGGGACGAAAACTTAGGAAGATGTTTTTCGTAACCCGGGATTTTCGTACCCAGGGGGTTTCGTAATTCGGGGGCTGACTGTATATATGTGTGTGTGTGTATGTATGTATGTGTGTGAGTGAGAGAGAGAATTTTCTGAGTAGATCCTTCCGTAAGAGAGTTCTCAATACTTTTTCGTAGAGCAGTAAGTAAAAATGAAAGGACAGGCAAAGACTTTCTATTGAAACTTCATTTTCACTACAGATCTGTGTGTGTGTGTGTGTATATATACATATATATATATATATATATATATATATATATATCATAATTGTATTTACAGCATTTGGCAGATGCTCATATCCATTTTTATACAACTACGCAATTGCGGGTTAAGGACCTCGCTCAAGGGCCCAACAGTGCTGAAAGTGGAGACTAAAATCAGTAACCCATCACCTTAACCACTACGCCGTCACTCATTTATTTCACACAATTTTCCAAAGGCACTTGCTCATAGACAACATAGAATGAATTAAGCAGATTAACACTAGCCTTTTATTTGATCAGTAATTAAAATGGAGAGTATCTCCAGCCGGGATACCAGCCAGAGCGTAGTCATAGTCCTTCAGGACTGACTGAGGCCTATTACTACTAATTAAAACGAACACATTACTTGGACAGCTCTGTATGCTGGTTTATTGTTACTGTGCCCACATGTGGAAAAAGTATGTTTCAGAAGTCTTCTTCCTCTTTTCCTTTCGGCTGTTCCCTTCAGGGGTCGCCACAGCAAATGATCTGCCTCAATCTCACCCTATTCTCTGTATCCTTTTACTCTTACTCCAACTAACTTCATGTCATTCTTCACCACATCCATAAATCTTCTCTTTGGTCTTCCTCTATGCCTTTTTCCTGGTAGTTCCAACCTCAGCATTCTACTACCAATATACTCACTATCCCTCCTCTGTACATGTCCAAACCATCTCAATCTAGCATGTGTTCGAGAAATACGTAATAAGGAACTTTTTTACTGTTGATATACAACTGGCATGTTTGGGCAGTGCATTTGAACAACTGAAATACAGATAAGGACAAAATTATCATTAAAATTCCCCCAAGTGTGTGTCTGTCTGTCTTTCTCTCTCTCTCTCTCTCTCTTTTTTTTTTTTTGAAACTAGTATGGGTATTGGACACCTTCACAACATAATTTTTGCATCCATAAGTTGAAGTGATGAATATGCTTATGTTATTGTTATTAACCATTAAAATCACAAAACTGGTCATTTTTAAACCATAGCTTTCTCTCGAGTCTTCACTGCAAGGATTAGATTTTCCCACGGAACTGACACCAAGTTGAGCTGGGATGACATATCGTGTGGAAACAATGAGATGCTATGTTGTTCTGACTCTGCGTGATGGTGAATCCAAAAGGGTTCATGCAGCCAACGTTTTTTTCCAACTGGGATTTCTAAGATTTCTGCACTTGTTTGTGCAGCTCAGCCCTGGGATGATAATGTGTTATGCTTCACCGGTCAGTGATGTAGTTCAGCCACATTAACGATCACTACCAAGCTTGATCAGCCAGTCAGAAAGGCAGCATGTCTCTGAACATGCCTAGAGCCGTAGCACTCGCTTGGACTTTAAAATCGGGCCTGGACGGATGCTGCCTGAAGGAACTGCTGATTAATATGATTGTGTTAAGTACTCATAATAATTCACTATCGGTGCACTTAAACAGAGAGAAGCATTTTCAACACCGCATTTTTAAATATTCTACTTAAATAATGTATCCATAATCCAAAATTACACACAGATAAAGGAATTATACTCAAAACCTTCACTGTTAGATCAATTAGCCCTCGGACGCTAATAATCAATGTTGTATCCTTTTTTCCTGCATATCAGCCGCCAGACATTTGTCGTAGTTTTCAGAAGGTCTCAGAGATGTTTTCTGAGGAATTCCAGTCCATTCTCATGATGATCCAGTTTAGGTTCTGACTGCTTCAGTTTTTTCTTTGAAATTTCTCACATATTCTTGTATGCAGTCCAGTCTAGATTTGTATCTTTTGCAGAAGTGGAGTTTTTTGTGGTCTGTGACTTTCCAGTCCATTCCTATGCAGGGCTTGAGTGATTGCCTTCTTTGAGACTACAATTCCCAACCTGGCTTTACCATTCACTCGTCTTAGCAGTTGTTCACATTTTTCACAAACTTTTTCTTTCCAGAATCTTTGAACTGTTTTGCTGCCAGGCTTGCTGTACTGTGCAGCTCTCTAAATTCCATAAGGATACTTCTCACTACAGTTTTTGACACTCGAACAAGTTATGATAACACTTGTAGATGCATGTGTGTGTGTGTGTGTGTGTGTGTGTGTGTGTGTGTGTGTGTGTGTATGTGTGTATGTGTGTATGTATGTACACACACAACAATGTAACTTCGTTTTGATGGGAGATTTTGGGTTGTTTTGTGATTGTTTTGTGTGTGTTTTGTTTTTTTTTTTTGCCTAATTGGCCTTGTTTTTGTGGCATTTTCCTTACCCCCCTTTTTTTTTTTTCTTCCCTGAATTCCTTATTTTTTTAATTCTATGAATATAAAAAAAATAAATAAAAATGCACTGAAGCCGTATGAATTGAAGCGCGAAGTAGTGAGGGATCCCTGTATATGCTTTGTGAGCATCAACCATCCTTTTTATTTTGCTTTTGGCAGGATGCTTTCACTAGTAACAGCTGAAACACAGACTGATTTGTATACTGTGTGTACAGTAGGAGAACTCTTAATTTTAACTTGATTTCACAAGCTTTGAAAATTACAATGGAAAAGCACATGATTGCATAACAGTGGTTTGTACTATGGTTAAAAAAAGGCAGTTATTAAAGTGCATCAGTACTGGTGATCCTTAGTGTAGTTTTTGTGTGGAATGTAATGTTTATGTGCTTATTTTATAATAAATGGCCACAAAAAGCAAAACACTATACTGGGAACATTCCCATTTCTTTTGGATTATTAGCAGGGTCTGAAAAAGTATTTTTTTTCCCCAGAAGTGCAGCGAACTCATTGGGCCAGGTTTCACGGTGCACAAAACAAGCAGCAAGTGACATTTTAGGTGCTAAAACTGTGTACAGTAACTCCTCGCCCATTCGTGGTTCACTGGAGCGGCCCCGCATACTCCATACTCCTTTCTCCAATATTGCTGATTGCTTGACTTGTGAATTCACTTTTTTTGTGTGTGTATTTTTAATGATTATTTAAGCCCTATGATGCCACTAAAACGCCCCACATCTTCTCTAGCTTCTTGTGAGGATCCTAAGCGCTTTATTCATAAATATTATCACAGTACAAAATTAAAAAGTTTTTACTTAATCATTACTAAATTATTACTGTATTAAAGAGTAAGACTGTCTGTAGAATGCGTTTTAGAAGCATATTTTAGCGCATGTAAAATCATATATAGGGTTTTAAAACCGCGTCAATAATTCGTGGATTTTCAGGACCCGCGGGAAGGGGTGGAACACAACCCCGCTAATAACGGGAGGTTAATGTGTACTAAAGGCTCTTTGACTGACTGGTTTCTTTTGGTGAGGTGTTGCTCCTGTCTGTTGTCACCATTTGACATTTTAGAAAAGAATTTCATAGGAATATGATGCATGAAGATGGTATAAATAATTAATAAAAAAAATCGGTGAAAGCCTTGCGTTTACGGCCAGCTCAAACATCATGGAATGTGAACATAAACATGTGTTAATCTTGTTGCTATTTGATGCTTTGATTTTGCAGGGCTTGCTGGAAAATGAACATCCTCAAAGAGAATAAAGACTTGGCCTGTTTCTACACAACCAAACACTCCTGGAGGGGAAAGTAAGTGAACTTCACTCTTCTGCATTCCGGGGCACAAATTTGAGGCGCTCCACCGAATGTAGGCGCTTGTCGCAAGTGACATACGGACTTCCAATCTTTCAAGTGAGCAAGTGAAGGCTGAGTACTAAACAAGTATTCAACACGCACTTGCTCACTTGAAAGATAGGAAGTCCGGATAAGTGACTTATGAAGTACTGAGGGATTACGTGCCCACCCTTCCCACCCTGGCTGGGAAATATAAAATCGTATTTCTACACTCTGTCTGTCTGTCTTCCTTTCGGCTTTTTTCCCTTTTACTTGGGAGTCACCACAGCGAATCATCTGATTCGCACATTTGATTTGGCAGAGGTTTTTACGTCGGATGCCCTTTCTGTCACAACCCTTTTCAGCAAGGGACAGAAACACTCTGACGGCTTTGCAGCCTACTCTTTACGAAAGTCAGCAATGGTTCTTTTACATGCCTCTCACCATAGACAGTGAGAGACATGGCCCGCCTTTGATAACCCAGTTAGCCGCACTGGGGGGGGGGACAGTGACAACCTTGTGGAGAGTGGGACTCGAACCCCCAACCTTTGGATCAGCGATCCAGCGCCCTATGCACATCTCACATAATCCCTCAGTACTTCATAGGTCGGTGGAATTGCAATCAAATATCAACTTACAGGTAAGTCTCATTTAATTGTGTAATTTCCTGACAAAGTTGTTTAGTCAAATCCTTGGCCATGACTTCACTGCACTGTGTAACTGTAGTTCTTGATAGTGGAGAGTTCTGATCCAAGATAGTATTTCTGCTTTGTTTATAAAGTCTTGGAACAATGAGTCAGCTGCTTCAAGGAATGCCTCTTTCTTATTAATTGTTAAGTGACTCACCCAGAACGAAGCTTTGACTGCCTTTGCTTTTGAAGTTAACTGTGAGGGGGGAAAAAAATGACTGCTGTCTGGACAATTGGGATTTCAGGTCCTTCTCATTTTCTCCTTCTCAATTTGCTTTTCGGAGGGAAGTCGGCATCGTAATTTTTATGGATGCTTTGAAGATGCTGGTCCACATTTCCCTTTCCATATTGAAGCCCCACTCATTTTTATACCATTAAGTTTCGAAACATAAATTGGAGGCTAACTCACTAGCTTGCTAGAAGGCACTTGTAAGTGCGTATGCGCAGTGAAACCCGTTGTCAGAAAAAGTCAGACTGGTTAGACCAACTGTCAATCAAGTGACAAATTTTATCATGGGGATGGTAGACTGACATCTACATTTTCATGCCACGTGATCTACCCACTCTACCTTTGCGATCGACCGGTAGATCGTGATCGATGTATTGGGCACCCCTGAAATAAGGCATCCACAGCTCAAAGATCATTGGCAGTACTGAGGGAAATACCTCCAGATCAGATGATCTCGTTCTGTGGCGATGACGGGTGTTGGTGGCCCGTTCTCCTGACCATACCCCTTGTGGTCTTTTTTTCTTCTTCTGTGGAACTACCTTTTAGGGATGACAGTTTTCCGTGGATCCACGGAGTTCCGCGGTTTTTATCTCAAATTGGTCATTTCTGTGAATCCTCTAAATCTGGGGAGAAAATTTAGGGGGGTACAGGGCCATCGAAAGTAGGCGCTTGTCGCAAGTAACTTATCGAGCTTGTGAGACAAAGCCGAGGCTTATCCGGACTTCCGATCTTTCAAGTGAGCACGTGAAGGTTGAGTACTAAATAAGTATTCAATGGCGCACCTACTTTCGGTGGAGTGCCTCACATATTGTAAGCCACTTGATGTACAATGCAAATGGCAGCGAAGAGAATGTCTGGTTAGAAAATCTCGAAAATGGTGCGAACTTTAATGAAAGAACAGGAATCCTGTGTGTCAGAAATGGATAAAGATGTTAAGAATAAGTTTAAGTGGGAATGGATAGAGAAGATTGTGAAATTTGAGGTGAAGATTAGCAAACAGACTCCAAATGTATCGGAACCTTTGGCGAGTTTCAGAAAGAAATCTGACATCAACAACAAGGCCTTGTATGTTTATTGCAATGACCTGATCAATTATGGATCTCGCGGATGCACTGTACTTATGGCCGACAGACAAGCGCACTCATGTAATTACTACATATTTATTTTGTTTACATTACATGAAATCCCATTGAAATGTAACTTCATAAAAGTAATATGTATTGTTAAAATCTTCTATAAGTAATTCGCGTTTAATTTGAAAATACTCAATACATTGGTGATGGTTGTCATATAAATTAGTACACTGTCGTTCTATTTAACTGAGTAGTATCTCAACATTAATTAGTAACTAGCAGGCTGGGACAGTTAGTTGAAAATGTTTCATAAATTTATGAAGTGGTTTACAGGAAATATTTGTGTATTTTTTGATCTTTCATTTATACAACACAAAACATAGAGTCATGGTTAACCTATTTATCAATTCTGTATATATATTACATTGCAAATACATATATGTGAGCCACCCCACCGAAAGTAGGATCTTGGGTCCAAAAATGAAAAATTAGATTTTTGCACAGTCAGATAGAGGAGGCCCAAAGCTTCAAAATGCAGCAAAAAGTTTGTCAATGCCTTGAAAACTGGCTATGCCATTTCATGTCAGCATTCAACTAAAAATTTCAAAAGACGTTTTAGAGAAAAATGAGCACAAAGATTGCACTTCTTCCAAAATCATTGGTCCGTAGCAACCAAACATTTTTATGCACTTCAGCCATATAAACTTTTAGAAAACATGTCTAGGAAGAGTTTTATGAAGAGATGATGAGAGAAATCATCCTCATTTTAATCTGACACGCCCTTTTTAAACACATTAGTCACTGTGGTAACCCCCAAAAATTAACAAAAACAACTTTTTTTTTCATTTCTGTTTATTCCAATAAGATCAGTATGTCTCTTTTTGACCATTTATATAAAGGTTCAAATGATACGGATTGAAAAAAAAAAACCACTGTCAGGTTCAAACAATCACACTGAAATTAAGAAAACTATATATAAGATAACCACTTACAGTGTGTGTGTGTGTGTGTGTGTGTGTGTGAGTGACAAAGAGACAGAGACCGAGAGAGAATCTTCTTCAGAGCCGAATTCCAGCGTCGAATTTAACATCTATACTAATGCTGCTAGACAGCACATATGACATTTCACTCTCCTTTTCCAGAAATTGTGTATTCACAATCTTATAAATAAACTTACTTACTGTTATTGAAGAGAAAGTCAGAGATAAGTTCCATATGCGGTATACTAAAGTCAGGAAGTTAACGTGTGATGGGCACTGAGCATGTGCAATGTGAGCATGTGACCGAGTTCACCAATCAGGGTGCTCGTTTCAGATCTTTCCTTAGAGACTAGCCTGCATTGTTTACATTAATATTGTCTTTATAACCTTTATTTTATTCACTGATATGGCATTTTAATATTAAAACAGTGTACAAAATGGAGAGACAACTTCATGACCGTTCTTCTGGTGTACGGATTATAGTAGGGGTGTCATTGAAAACCTATTATTGGTATCGATATATTGATAAAAAAAATTTCCGGTGCATTAATACATTGGAATATTGCTGTACTGTTCCATAAATGCATTAAATAGAACAGACTAAGATATATTACAGTAGTTTGTATAATGCATTGAATACAGTAAGTCGTCGACTTACGACCTATGCGAGTTTCGTCTGATCAACTTCACAACTGCAAAAGTGGTGAAGCATAATTCATGGCAGTGCAGTGCGAGTGTTGTGTACGACGGTTGTTTGTGCTGCCGGCAGCGCCAGTATCTTAAAAGGCCAAGAAGGAGATGATGCAGATTTACTTTCTAACTGCTGAGAGCAAATTTATTCATCTACTTTCAATGCCATGTCATTGTGGTGCGAAGCTGAGAGCCAATCCTTTCTGTGTGGGCGGGTCCGATACCTTGAAGCTCTAATTTTATTGGACTCACACGCTGCAGTGTTTATGTGACAGGAAGCGTGAGTTTTGGCAATTAGCTGCTCTGCGGGTTGAAGTTTTTCCATGTCTGTCCTTTTGTGTTTGCTTTGCAGCTGTGCTTGGCTTCGTGGAAATGAGCCGATCAAAACGAGGGAAATTTACCTTTTTACTCAAACAACACACGCAGTCTGTGGCTATTGTTGTAATCCAATAAAATTGGAGTTTGAATCTATCGGACCCGCCCACACAGTGGAGTACAGAAAGGATTGGCTCTCCGCTGTGTGTCACAGTGACGTAGAATCGAAAATAGATGTATAGATTCGGAAGATGCACAGAAATGCATTATCCGGTGATAAGTGTCTCTTCTTGTTCAAAAAGATCCGTGCTGTTGAGAACACGCGCTCTGACGGCACACTAGAAGCAGGGACACGTACCATTTACCATACAGAGAGGCGGGACGTACCATTTACTAGGGGTGTCATTGAAAATGGCATTTACTACAGACGCTGTCATGAACACAGGAAGCTATAACATTAGAAGTATCGGGTATCGATTATCGATCGACATAATTATATCGGCGATATTCTGATTGTCAATGACATCCCTAGATTATAGTGTGTCTTGTACCGAACTTGGTGAATAATTGCAAAGAAAACCGGTAAGGTTGCTACTGTTTTTATGTAGTTTTATGAGAGTACTCATCAGAAAAATGGAAATAAAAGACATTTTTAGTGAGTTTTAGTCAATTTCACTTCAAGTGATAGTTGAATACTTGTTTTCATGGGTTATGCAAAAATCCGAATTTCTATAAAAAAACGACCACTTTTACTTTTTTTTGGCCATTTTCTCAAAAGTAGTCCCTGCGACAAGTGCCTACATTCAGTGGAGTGCCTCACATATGTTTACAAATAAAATTATATTCCAGTTAGTCTATGCATTAGATCAGGGGTCGGGAATCTATGGCTCGCGAGCCAGACGTGGCTCTTTTGATGACTGCATCTGGCTCTCAGATAAATCAGGTGGTCTTTCTTAACAGAATAACTATTATATAATTTCGCTGTCCTTTTAAATAAAAATACAGAAAAAAGCCATCAAATAAAACAAAAACATAAATAAATCTCACACATTTCAAGCTATACATCTATTTTCAACGCCACTTGTCACTGTGGCAGGGGTCAGGTCAGGTTGCTCCTGCCACAGGTATCATGCTATCCTGTGCTACCTGCTGCATGCAGAGAAGGAAAACTCTGTCAAAAACCTCTGCTGCCTTGTGGCTAATATCTCTAAGAGAAAAGGCTTCAGGAGTTAACCTCGAGGAAAAATTTGGAGCTGGAGTCCCATAGGCATTTCGTCGTTGTAATCAATCTTGTTCTGGCAACTCCTGCGACTTCAATGGCTCCGGACCGTATTGGCCCTGCCGCTCCGTCCGGACCAGTCATTGCTGTGGAGAAGGGGGTCCTGCCAACTGGGAAAATGCTGGTCCTCCATATCCCCTTGCCCTGGCCTATGCCCTGGAGAGGACACTCCAGCTTTGCCTCAAAGCGTCGAACCAACACGGAAAGCGGCAGTTACCAGTTATAAGCCACAATGCTTGATTGGCTTAGAGCGTGGCGCCAGGAGTCGCTTTCTTCGGTGGGAAGTATCTTCGGATCTCACTGGACAGTTACCGCCTGCCTAAGCGGGGCAGCCCCCAGTCTATAAGGTGCTGTCTCGCCACGGTCTGTCTTCCTCATTGGGTGTATGGGGATTAGGTAACCTGTCTATAATGCCTGCGTCGTCAGCACCCTCCTATACGGGAGCGAGGCATGGACAACCTACAGAAAGCAAGAGCGAAGCTAAATACGTTCTACCTGCGAAGCCTCCGCCGTATCCTCGGCATCAGCTGGAGAGACAAGGTGCCCGACGCCAAGGTCCTGGACTGCGCCGGTCTCCCCACCATATACATACTATTCAGACAGCACAGAATGCACTGGATTGGCCACGTGCGCCGCATGGAGCATGGCAGAATACCTAAGGACATCCTCTATGGAGAACTTGCCTTTGGCAAACAACCCCGTGGCCGCCCACAGCTGAGGTACAAGGATGTGTGCAAACGAAACATGAAAGCCTTGGAAATCGACCCCAAGAGCTGGAGGGACATTGCTGCAGACCGCAGCAGCTGGCGCTGCCTCCTCCAAAAGTAACTGAAGGAAGCTGAAGAGAAAATCACCAATTAAGCCATCGGAAAAAGGGCCAGGCAAAAAGAGAAAAAAAACTGACTTCGCCGCATCTATTCACATCTGCTCCTCATGTGGCAATTACTGCTGTTCCTGCATCGGCTTCATAAGCCACAGGCGGCATTGTTAAGAGGGAAGTACTACAAACTGACAATAAAAGGGCACCGTTTCCATGGTTGATTCCGACCGAAGGAGGCCGAATACTGTTGCTGTGGTGCGCAGCGGAGAGCCAACCCTTTCTGTACTCCAGTGTGTGGGCAGTTTCAGTTTGTAAACTAATTGTGTAGTTGCAAGGTTGCTGCATATGATACATGCCATCTATGAGCAAAGACAGCAAAGATTATTATGAAGAATTATTTGGATCTTCTTCTTTTCCTTTCGGCTGTTCCCTTCAGGGGTTGCCACAGTGAAATCATCTGCCTCCATCTCACCCTATCCTCTGTATCCTTTTACTCTTACTCCAACTAACTTCATGTCCTTCACCACATCCATAAATCTTCTCTTTGGTCTTCCTCTATGCCTTTTTCCTGGTAGTTCCAACCTCAGCATCCTACTACCAATATACTCACTATCCCTCCTCTGTACATGTCCAAACCATC
Source organism: Plotosus lineatus (assembly GCA_024760905.1). Classification (NCBI taxonomy): domain Eukaryota; kingdom Metazoa; phylum Chordata; class Actinopteri; order Siluriformes; family Plotosidae; genus Plotosus; species Plotosus lineatus. The sequence continues at coordinate 15,349,381 of CM045739.1, forward strand.
TCAATCTAGCCTCTCTGATTTTGTCTCCAAAACGTCTTACATGTGCTGTCCCTCAGATATGTTAATTCCTGATCATATCCATCCTCGTTACTCCCAAAGAGAACCTCAACATTTTCATCTCTGCTACCTCCAACTCTTCCCCCTGTCTTTTCCCCAGGGCCACTATTTCTAAACCATACAACATCGCTGGCCTCAACACCGTCTTGTATACTTTTCCTTTCGTTCTTGCTGATACCCACCTATCACACACCACACCGGACACTTTTCTCCAACCATTCCAACCAGCCTGCACACGCTTCTTCACCTCTTTTCCACACTCCATTGCTCTGGATTGTTGAGCCTAAGTACTTAAAATCCTCCACCTTCCTAATCTCTGGTCCTTGTCATTCATACACATGTATTCTGTCTTACTGAGTCTAACCTTCATTCCTCTCCTTCCCAGGGCATACCTCCATCTCTCTAGATTTTCCTGCACTTGTTCTCTGCTCTCACTGCAGATCACAGTGTCGTGACAATGTCACCCCCTGGGCCCCTGCTTCTCACTCTTTATTAATCCAAGGGGGTGACAGCTATGTGGGATGTGCTTCCTGTCACATAAACACTGCAGCATTTGAGTCGTATTGACAATGTTTGGCTCCATATGCGATTGCGAGCAGTCCTTCTCACACCTGAAAAGCATCAAGACCAACCTGCGGTCACGTAATAAATGGAAACCTAATTGCCTGCATGAAGCTGAACCTCACCCCATATCAACCAGACTACAAAGCTATCAGCAAAACCATGCAGCACCAAAAGTCACATTAATCGTAAAAAGTACTTTTCTTATTAATAAATAACTTCGTTATAACAATGTCATTTAAAATAAATTCAGAGTTGTATTATACTCTAAAATTGTTGGTCTCAGTATTAAAAAATATATTTGGCTCTCAGAGGATTGGATTTAATTTATTTATTTTTTTTGACTCACTTAGTCAAAAAGCTTACTGACCCCTGCATTAGATGATATGTTGCCCAACTGTAGACAGCAAACAGGCTCCGCCCTGGACCCAACCAACCCCCCCCAAACCCGCTAAAGTTCAGGTGAAAATATATTTTGCTGTTGTCATCCCTCTACCTTAAATCCCAAATGTATATACATCCACTACAAACTCTAAAAGTTGCTATTCAGTGGGAGATGCTGCAGGAGGAAGCCAGGAAAAGAAACAGCAGAGTGGCTGTGATCGAACAAGGATAAATTTCACACTGGCTTTTACTTGTAGGCTCAGGCGTGTCACACACTAGCTCATATATAAATTGATTAGTCTCGCCCCAAAATGTAAATGGATTATTTTAACTCCCAATTCATCTTTTGTTAGCCTCTTGTCAAAGCAGTATTAAAAGCGACAAGCTTGAAGACCCTTCAGCAATGTTGCATAGCCCAGTGTTGTCATATTTGTAGAAAATGTTGTAATGATATTCTGACCTGTCAGTTGTCATTTTTCTGATACAATATTCAGCTTATCAAGAAATGCCTGTGTGTATGGAGGGCCTGATCTCACATGTGACCAGGGCTCAAAACGAGATTTAAATTTTCAGCAGTCATTGGGATATGAATTACACTCCACAACTGCAGGGGGAGCCCTTGGGCAAGAGGGATTTATGCAGACCGAAATTTTTTTTCATTAGGTCCTAATGTGTTTGGCACACATTAAGTAAGTTTTGTTCATCAGTCCCGATATCCTGCACACACTGTATCTGTGTCCTTTTACACAGTGTGAGTCTGTCTCGTGTATCAGTTTAGCAGGCCAGATTTTTACTGAAATACAATCCTGCTTTCAGTCAGACCCGGAACACATTGCTCAGACAGTGTTAACGTTTGATTTTGCCTCTAACATTAATATGGATGCAGACTATTATTAAGTGCAGTTTCTGTTGTAACATTGTTTTCCTCTTTTCAGGTACAAACGAGTTTTCTCTATTGGGACACATGGCATAACCACATATAACCCTACGACATTAGAAGTTACAAACCAGGTATGAGTGCAAATGATTGAGCCATACCAAGAAATGTGTGCGATAGATGGATAAGTTGCCAACTGTAGTTTTGTGCTGCGGGCTTGTAAAGTAATGGAGGCTAAAAAAATTTTTGTTTGTTTGTTTCATATTTGGATTGTACAAAGCTTTTTCTGTTAAATTATCATGTATTATTAATAAATGCATAGTGTAAAGTATAAGTATTTTATTGGTAGGTGTTAATAGACTTGTTCAAGCATGCCCCGGATTCAGTTGTATGAGTCTCTTTCCCTGTCTCAGCTGCCTTCCTCCTCCTGGCAGAGTAGAGGGACACTGATGTCCTAAGCTGTACATCAGCTGCAAACTCTCAGCTGGGGTGGGCAAGTAAAGCACAATCTAGAAAGAATTGTCCGAATGCATGTCAGAGGTCACTGTGTCATCCCTTGTTGGCATCTGACACTCAGTCCTTTATTTTTGCGGTTGTCTACAGGCTTATGGCACAGATGGTTGAAGTGGATTACCTGTCCTGGCTGGGGTTGAGTGTTGGGAGAATGTGACATGCAGCCAGACCAATTTCTGGCTCGATAGCTTACCGAATATACACACAACATGGAGATTGGAGCAAAGATGTGGAAAATTGTAACAGTCTCCCATTCGATGTTTGCTGGTTCCTTTTCTTGTTTCTAGTGATGTGTAGTTGTAAACAGGATTGATACTTTGATCTGTTGTTCTCAAAGGTGCGTGGACATATCTGATGGGTTTCACCTTTTGGAAATCATTTTTCACCCACAATTTTTTCAAGTCGGACAAACCTCTCTTTGCTTTGGATATTTCCTAAGTAATCCTAAGCAACTTTTTTAATGTCGTTTTGGGAGACGTGGTGCTTGAAAGTTAGTAAGTTATTTCTGCATAAATAAGCTACTCAGGAGATTTCCTTTCGGTTTTTCGCTTTTTCAGGGGTCGTCACAGCGAATGACTCGCACGTTTGATTTGGCATAGGTTTTTACGCCAGATGCTCTTCCTGACGCAACCCTTTAGCAAGGGACAGAAACACGCTGACGGATTTGCAGCTACTCTTTACGAAAGTCAGCAATGGTTCTTTTACACCTCTCACCATAGACAGTGAGAGAGACATGGCCGGCCTTTGATCACCCAGTTAGCTGCACTGGGGGGGGGGGCGACAACCTTGTGGAGAGTGGGACTCGAATTCCCAATCTTGGCCACCATTGGCCAAAATGTGCCACCATTCTATCATTGCACTATAAAGAAGCTACTCAATCAAGTTAAAAAAAAAAGAGAGAAATTAAACAAACGAGACAAAAATATTACACCTGGTCAGTCATTACATAAGGAAAACAATCCAACACTACATATGTGTGAGGGACAAAAGGGTGGTTCTTTTTTTTGCTTTCAGTCCCTCTTTGTGCAGAAATAAATGCAACTAAATGTTTGTGGTAAGTGGGGGCAGCGTAATGGTTAGATAGAGAAGCAGGTTTCGCATTGTCAGGTTGCTGTTTCAATTCCGAAACCAGCAGGAAAAATGTGGGGCAGTGAGCTGCACCTTCCTTCCTCCACCTTGATGACTCAAGTGCCCCTGAGCAAGACCTCCAACTGTTGTCCAGGTGCCCCCAATATGTGCGACAGCCCACTGCTCTGAGTGTTCTGAACTTCAGATTGCTGTTTTTAAAGTGAAACCGGGTGCTTACTCCTCACTGTTGTTCCATTAATTGTAAGAACACTCGCCTTAAATTCCACCTTCAAATTTAATTGCTAATGCTAGAGATTCCCACATTTTTGCCACTCAGAAAAATAGAGTAATAGATGATTTTTCTCAGTAAATTAAAAAAAAAAAAAAACAAGTACAGCTGGCTTCCTACTTACGAAATTAATCCGTTCCAGAGCCTTTCTCGTAATGCGGGAGTTTCGTAATTTGGGGGTGCATTTTTACATGTTAAACGTCTGATTCGTTCCAAGGCTCCCAAGACCACCCCATAAACCCTTTAAAAATTAAACGGGTACACCGATTTTGTATGAAATACGTGTTAAAAGTAAAATAAAATTATTTATTAAACCATTTAAACATTTCATTAATAAAATAGTTTAATATGTTAATAAAATGTTTAAATGGTTTAATAAATGTATTAATTTATTTATTATTAATTAAACCATTATTAAGCATTTTTTTATTAACACACACACACACACACACACCGGGCTCTCTCTCTCACACACACACACACACACACACACAATACAGCACGCATTAAATGTGTATTGTATACACATTAAATGTTTATTGTGGTACTGCGGGCCACGCTCACAAGCAGGACGTTAAAGCATTTTAAGACGCCGAATTCAAAGTGCATTCCCTGCTTGACAGATTGGAGGTCCAAACTCAACTTTACCTTGATTCCTTGAGGGATCGGAGGTCCACATTTATTAAACATTTACTGAATTAAACAACTTAAAAAACTAAAGAGTTACGCCTCCTCTTGTGTCTCTCTCTCTCTCTCTCTCTCTCTCTCTCTCTCTCTCTCACACACACACACACACACACACACACACAGTCTTCTCTCTCTCTCCTTCTCTTCTTCTGGTCTCCTTCTGGTTCAATGTCGTCCCGATTGTAGAGGGGTTTCGGCGATAATGAAATATAACGCTGCATGATCAATCTCAAAACAAGTCAACAGTCAAATCTCCTTCACGCGTGTGACAAACAGGAAAGTCTGATGCTGACACATTAATGCAAAAAAACAAACAAAATTAAAGGACTTTCAGGTCCCAATGTTGGTGCTTTCAGTCTCACTTCTCTGACATTTTCTCCATCGTGTGGTGATGCTTGCTGTGTCATTGAAACAGTATAGCGGTGGAAAAGAGAATCATACAAAGGTGGCATTCTTTATTCAGTTGCATTTTCTTCCAATATGTTATGATTGCCATCAATTTATCACGAAACCAGTGTACCACTGCAACAACAATGCAACCTCATGATATAATACTCAACTATCTATTGTTTTTTAAACTATTGACACTTTTTTTTAACAATGGGTATAGAAATGATCATGATTTAGGCTTTTGCGGAGCTCACCTATCTCACGTGTAAAAATGATCTTCAAGCCTTGTTTTAGTATTCTTTGTGTGTTACGAAAACTTTGAGTAGGTTTAGAAACACCTTAACTTAATGCGCATATGGTTGTGGTGTGCATGCGGCTCACCTGCCTGAGTTTGTTATGGCTAAACTATATTAAAATCAACCAAAATATTGTTTATTTTTATGTTCACATGTACTACATACTAAAACAATCATGTGCCTCAGGCTCGGTGATGGTTACTGAATTAAATAGTCCTCTTGGTGTTATGTTTGAGAGATAAGGCAGCAAATGTAATACCTACTGGTTATAGAACATTTCTCTCTGAAATCCCGAGGATTGTTCCAGACATTATTCAGAAGAACAGTGTACCTTGAGTCAGAAGATAACATAAACACATTAAGGAGGGCAGAAAATGATTGGCTGTTCAGCTAAAATGATCCTAAATGGCAACCAAGACGTGGACGAAAGCAAAAAACGACCATTTGAATGGAATCGAAGAAGAGAAAAAAATAGCAAGAACGCCAATCAGCTCCAGGAAGATCACAGAAGGTCAAAAGTTACCTGTGATTCCTGTTACGATTAGAAGACGCCTATGTGAAGCTGAACTATCAGCAAGAAGGCCCGCAATGTCCCACTACTGAAAAAAAGACGTGCTGAAGAGGTCACAATTTGCCAAAGATCACATTAACTGGCCTAAAGATAAATGGAGCAACGTTTTGTGGACTGATGAAAGTAAGCTTGTTCTTTTTGGGTCTAGTTGCCAGAGACAGTTTGTCAGATGAGCCCCAACCATTGAATTCACTCCACAGTACACTGAAGACAGTGAAGCCTGGCGACACAAGCATCACAATGTGGGAATGTTTCTCATACTACAGTTTCGGGCCTGTTTATCGCATCCCAGGGATGGAGAATCAGTTTCAACACATCAGAATACCTGAAGAGGTAATGCTGAAGAAGAGATGCCCTTGAAATGGGTTCCAACAAAACAACAACCCCAAACACATAAACAGGCAACATCTTGGTTCCAGACCAACAAAATTGATGTTACTTTTTAGAAAAAAAATTTTTTGGTGGAGGGGGGGGGGGGGTGCAATCCCCGCACCTGCATCCAATAGAAAACTTGTGGGCTGTAGTTTCTGAGGCAAAACCAACAAATACAGAAGAACTGCGCAATGTAGTCCATTCATCCTGGGCTGGAAAACCTGTTCACAGGTGCCAGACGCTGGTTGACTCCATGCAACACAGATGTGCAGCAGTTCACTGAAACTATGGTTATACAACTAAATATTAGTTCAGTGATTCGGGAATGCAGACACTGCTATTTTTTAACAGTATAATTTTTTTTTTTCAATTTTTTCTTCAATTTCTTTAAAGGAAAAACACAAATTTGATTCATTTTTTTTATTCATGTTTTGATTTGGAAGACAAAGTGTTGTGTTCTCAATACATTTGTGTGTATAGAAATAAAAGCCATTCTAAGAATTTTGAACATTATCAAATTTTTTTTGAAACACACTATTATTTTGAACACAACTGTACTATCACAACTAGGTTAACACTGCCTAGTGGCTCGATTTACAAGAGTTACAACTTTCTAAAGTTACTTCAAAATATTGTAAGCTATTGAAATGAACTAATACGGCTCCAAAGTGTCGCATAGACAAGGTGTCTGACTATTAACCCAGAGATTGCAAGTTCGAATCCAGGCTAATGCCACAGCTATCCATGAGCAGCAGTTAATGGGAGCTAATTTGCCGAACGCTCACGGGAGGGAGGGAAGGCATACAGTCATTTTCCTGTCACTCACTGCGATTGCCAGCCAATCATGGGCATTTCTGAGCTCATTTGTATGTATCATTTGTATTTTTGCATGTCATGGAGGGGACATCTCCCTGATTGGTGGTGGTCATTTGAAAGGGAAGGCAAAAACTTTATGGTTGGGAATTTGATACGTCTGAAATTAGTTAGAAATAAAATGCATGAATAAACACAGTGGAAACTTATGGAGTCATAGAATCCCTGTGAGTTTTTTTCATTATCCTCAAGGTGTCATATGTAAATATTGCTTGGTTTGTTCCCATGCATTTTAATGAATGTGTAAATTTACATGAACCAAAAGTTTATTTTAATTCTGACTAATATTATTCATAACACGTTCATTGTTTGTCAGCATAATAGTACAGATTCTTTTAACTGTAATGCTGTATAAATCTTATAAAAATCCTACTGCAATGCGTTCAGTGGCACATTTTTTTCATATTGCATATTTTATTATGGTGTTACCGTATATGTTCTTACTGTGTGATTCTCTTTACAGTGGCCCTATGGGGATATATGTGGTATTTCACCAGTGGGAAAAGGGCAAGGCACTGAATTTAACTTAACTTTTCGGAAAGGTAGCGGGAAGAAGTCTGAGACGCTCAAGTTTTCCACTGAACATCGCACAGAGCTGCTGACAGAAGCACTGGTAAGCAAAAGATAGGAAAAAATCAGATGGAAAGCATTTAAAATGATGTCACCTTTATAGTTTAGCGCACACTGGAGAAAAGATCATACAGTCGGCCCTCTACTTACGAAATTAATTCGTTCCGGAGCCTTTTTCGTAGCCTGGAGTTTTCCTAAGTAGAGGCGCATTTTACATGTAAAACGCGTGATTCGTTCCAAGGCTCCCAAGACTACCCCATAAACCCTTTCAAAATGATAAAAGTACACCAATTTTGTATGAAATATGTTTTAAAAGTAAAAGAAAATTATTTATTAAACCATTTAAACATTTTATTAACATTTATTAATTAAACCACTATTAAACATTTTTTATTAACGCACATATACACACACAACACTGTCTCTTTCTATCTCTATCTCTCTCTCTCTCGCTCTCTCTCTCTCTCACACACACACACACACACACACACACAAAACTCTCTCTCTGTCTCTCTGGTGTGTTTTGCCGAATATTTGGTGCTTTAAATTTAACTTTCATTACTATATTAATGGTTTTGTTGCATTGATGAAATTATAGAAATTCAATAAAGAAATCAGTGGCCTATCAGAGTTTATATACCTGCACAACAGCACTGTCTTTTTCTCTCAATCCCAACTGGGTGGTCAGCTGCAAATTTAGCATGCCTTCCTTTAGAAATGTCTTTCCAAATGACTCTTTGCTATTGGACAGTTCCTCATTACAAAGCAAACATGCAGGCAAATGATTTGGCCCATTCTTCCTTGAATCCTCTGTTCTCATGAGCTATCTTTCTATTTTGTCCTTTGGGATCCATTTCCATGACACACCCACCAGTTTGTTTACAACAGCTACCAGCCTGACACAGCTTCGCGCTGAAACGTGTGTCGCAGGCTATGACGCAAATCTTCATTGACAGAAATGTTGGCTTAATATTTTTTATAACTTTTTTTTTAAACATTGGAAAACGTTAAGAACGTTTGTCAGGCTTGTCCTAAGAGAAACCATATTTAAACAACAACAACAAAAAAATGCCCCATCCCCAACTTTTTCTATTTTCCCATTTTTGAAAAAGCTCTAGGTAGCCACTAGGGTGGTACTCTAGAGCCGCGGGTTGCCGACCTTGCGGGATGCCGACCCGTTGGCAGTAAGTCACTGTAAGAATTCACAGTAAATTACTGCTGAAGTTACATCAATATTTTACAGTGTGGTGTGATAAGTAACCTTGACCTCATTTTTATCTTCTTATAACAGGACTTGACATTGATGCTGTAGGAAGCTATAAAAGTGTACCAGTAGCAAAGTGCACTTATTGGATTGGCTTATAATTGTCAGCCAGATCAATATCATAGCCAAGCTGGCCCAGTGTTTCTTCTGATGCATTGATTGTGTGGAATTATATAAAAACTAAAAGGATGCTAAATGACTGGCTGCGAAATCAATCTGAATTCCATTTTATTTTTAAGTTCTTGTTAATATTACAAAAAAAAAATCAGAAAAATGTGCAGTTTTTTGCTTGGAGGTGCAAAATGAAAGATATGTATCCTCTTTAAAAATAAATAAAAATAAAGTTGGATCATTTATTGTGAAAGCAACATTTATGGATTATACTCAACATATCAAACCAGGATAAAAGTTGGTCCCTATTTCTGTAAATTGTCTTCACTCAATAGTTGACTCAGCAGGGCAGTGTAATCAGTTTTATATTCGTGTGTGTGCGTGTGCGTGCGTTTGTGTGTGTGCGTTTGTGCTTGTGCGCACGTATGTTAATCTGAGAAACCTTGTAAGTGTAGATCAATTTTGGAAGGCAAATCAGATTTTGAGTTTTGTGGTAGTAATATGAGAGAAAGATATAAAATGTTGAATGTTATTGTGTTCACAAATGCTTATTCATTTAAAAATAATGTTTTCTCATTAAAACTGTAAATGAAATAATTTAAAAATACTTAATACAAAAAGTATGATATTAAAATCTGTGGTGCTGTGTGCTTCTCATGGTTGCTATAACCTCGACACGACACAGCACTCAGAGTACAGGTATAACTTTATAATTTGCTTGTCCCATGAATGTCTTTTCCAAATTATCACACTCACCATTTGGACTGACTGAATGATCCACTGTCCTATTCACCCACCCATTTCTGTAGCTCCCACTCTGCTCACCTTGAATTTGGATTTGACAGCTGTTTATGGGAACACTCAGGGTGTATACTATGTTATGGCCTGTGTTGTGAGAGACTCTGGTTTTGCTCTCTCTCTCTCTTACACACACAAACTTTCTCTCTCTCTGCACGTTGGAGAGGGGCGTGGCTGTCACACACAGGCGGAGCGCAAACCCACACCTGATTCCACTTAATCACGGGCTATAAAGACTAGCAGCTCCAGGTGCTAGAAGTTTGCCCCTCTTCCCCGTGATCTCTCTGGCTCTCAGCTCTGTGCTCCACTAGTTCCCGTTTTAGTTTGATTTCTGTGTTTCTCCGCCTCTCTAACAGTGACTATGATTTCCCCGTGCTCTAGTTCCTTCGCTGTGAACAATAAAACGCACTCGTTTCTATCTCCAGCCTGTGTTCTGCATTTTTGGATCTGGCTGAATTTTCCTGGCGTCATAGAAGGGCCAGAAGATTCTGCATGCATAGAGAGTTAGAGCCACCAAAACCAGAGTCTCACAAAAAAGACCAGAACACACTAAAATAAAAATATATATTTAATATATATATTATATTAAAATAAAAACCACAGTACAGCTAAAGCATAAGAACAATAAAGGTAAGAATTTTAACATTTCTGGTCGTGAGCAGTTGGCATACATAAATTTTGGAGAGGGAGAGAAAATGAAGATTCCCCTTCATAACAGCTTCAGGTAAATCAGCCAAAGGTGTTTTTTTTCTCTTGCTACCTCTTTGCAGGGATGACTCGTCTTTAGGATGTTCCTTCATTTCTTGAAGAACATTTCTAACGTGACTTGTTTCTGCCTTCTTTTGAAAACCTCATGGAAGTGGATCATGACTTCATCGTTAAAGGTGTTCACAGTGCTGCTAACGCTTTAGCTTAGCTTTAACTCTAGCTTTAGCTTTA
>CM045739.1:15365000-15457500 GCA_024760905.1 Plotosus lineatus
ATCTCTACTTTTTGCATCTGATGATGTCTCTTTGGCTTCATCAATTCGGCTTCAGCTTTCATTGGAGCAATTCTCAGCCGAGTGCGATGTGGCCGGGATGAAAATCAGCACCTTCAAGTCCGTGGCTATGGTTCTCAGTCAGAAAAAAAAGTGGAATGCACCATCCGGGTCTGGAATGAGGTCTTGCCTCAAGTATCTCGGGGTCTTGTTCATGGGTGAAGGAAGGATGGAGATCGACAGGTAGATCACTGCAGCCTCTGCTGTAAAGGGGTGCTTGTATCAGTTTGTCGCGGTGAATAGGAAGCTGAGCCCCAAGGCAAAGCTCTCAATTTACCAGTCGATCTATGTTCCAACCCTCAGCCATGTTCACGAGCTTTGGGCAGTAACCGAAAGAACAAGATCGCGGATACAAGCGGCTGAAATGAACTTCCTTCGCTTGGCGGCAGGGCTCTCCCTTATAGAGAGGGTGAGAAGCTCAGCCATCCGGGAGGAGCTCAGAGTAGAACCTTCGTGTTAAGGGGACCCAGTTGAGGTGGCTCGGGCATCTGGTTAGAATGCCTCCCGAACATCTCTTTGGTGTGGTGTTTCGGCCATTTCCAACCGGGATCGACCCAGAACATGCTGGAGGGATTACCGTCTCTCGGCTGGTCTGAGAATGTCTAGGTGTACCACTGGAAGAGCTGTAGGAAGTGACTGGGGAGAGGGACTTGTGGACCTCAATTCTTAGGCTGCTGCCCCTCCAACTGGACCCCGGATTAAGCAGCGGAACATGATGATTTATTATTATCATGGTAATGACGATGTAACTACTAATTGTACACGGCGTGCATGTCGGTACTCTTTCTTAGTGCCACAAAAATGCATCAACAAAAACTTATTCTGAAGCTGATATGTTGACGAGTGTAGTGTTAATAAAGAAATATTATTATCATTTTTACTTTTTTTAATTTTTATTTTCTGTTTCACCCTAATACAGTATTGTATTTGCTCCAGTACACATATTCGTGAACACAGTATAATCAACAAATACCAAGTGGCTATATTTTTTATCCCGACAGGGCTCCCATCCAAAATAAATAAATTCCAATTAAAAACTATTGATTCTTCTTCTTCTTATGGACACATTGCAGCCAATTCATTTCTGTGTATCAATCTGTTTGCCTCTATTTGTATATGGTTATCCATTTATTCAAACTCTGAAAAATTCAGAACTTTACCTGTGATTTTCTCATCTTCAGGATGTTCTCGGTTATATTGGTGCAGCATAACTATAGAAGCGTAAATTTTAGATTGCTGTGTAGCGTTTGGTCATGAACTGATTTTGCTGTGCCTTGTTCCCCTCAGGAGCCTGTGAAGAGGATCCTGGCCCTCACTGAGACGTCGCTGGTGGAAAGAGACCCCGCCTCTTACAATATCATCACTGTTAAACCCTTCGGAGAAGTGAGCTGCGTTGCTTTTAAAGGAGCATCCCATCAAGAATTTATGTCTAGGATGTTGAACACTGCAGATTGACACATCATATAACTGCACCATTTGTCTTTTATCGTACTACTTTATTTATTGTTACTATTTTATTTGTCCTTATTTTTTCAGTAGTTATTATTTTCTTGCATGATTTAATGAATCCTAGTCCAAATCAAACCATTTTATTTGGGTCTTTCAGTTTCATTTGTTTCCTTTACAGTATTGCATCATAAAGTTCTGTATGAATTTGCTCATTTTTCTGACTTTGTAAGGAAGAATATTTGTTGATCTGTTTCTTTTGGTGTTTCTGCAGGTCTTTGCCCTCATCTGTGATGCTGAGAACCCTCAGATATTCACAGTTGAGTTAATTAAGGGACAGATACGAAAATACTGCTCCACAGATAGGTAACTGACACACACACACACACACACACACACACACACACACACACACAGTTCAATATCAAGGTTTGCTTTATTGGTAGATAAATGTAAACATCCATGGCCAAGCTTTGGTCGAACAGATTCAAAGCTGCCTCTCTCTATCTCTCTCTCTTTCTCTCTCTATTTTCATATTTTCTCTCTCTCGTCCTCTTTCTCTCTCATATTCTCTTTTTCTCATATGATCTCCCTCATATGCTTTCTATCTCTGCTCTCATATATTATCTCTCATACTCTCTCTCCTTCACTCTCCCTGTCTCTTACTTTCTCTGTCATTCTTCATGGTTCTCTTTCTTTTGCTCTCTCCCCTTCTCGGTTTTTTCTTGCTTTCTCTTTAATTCTTTCCCCCTCTCTATCTCTTTCTTACTCGCTCTCCTTTCTGCTCTCTCATTCTCTTTTTCTATTTCTTCTTGCTTTCTCTCATAATCTCTCGCTCATATTATTACCCATTCTGTTCTTCCTCTCTCTCTCTCTCTCTGTGTCTCTGTAGAGACTCTTTGTTGGCCAGTGTGTTGGATGGCGTGCGTGCTTCTGGGAACAGAGACGTATGTGTAAAAATGACCCCCACTCAAAGAGGGCAGCGCTGGGGTCTTCTCAGCATGCCTGTTGATGAGGAGGTAGAGACCCTCCATCTCAAATTCCTCGCTGCTCCACCTAGTATGTAAAGTGTTCTGTAATCATCGATACTTCTCTCTCTCTCTCTCTCTCTCTCTCACACACACAACACTGACACAACCCTTTAGCAAGAGACAGAAACAAGCTGATGGCTTTGTAGGTACTCTTTACAGAAGTCATCAATGGTTGATCATCAATGGGGGGGGCAGTGACAACCTTGTGGAGAGTGAGACTCGACCCCCCCCCCAAGCGCCCTTTACCACCAGGCCACCACTTCCCCTACATAAAGCACATTATATGTGATGACAAAATTCCGATTTTTAGGGCTTGATTGTAAAGCAACAGTTACAAAGTTGTTGTCATTTGAAGTAGACAGGAACTGTAAAATTGCAACCAAAATAGGAACTATTTTCAACCATTTTTAAGCTTCTACACCTTAAGAATAAGAAAAGAGAGAGCTCTGAATATTTTAGAATAATTTCGCAGGTACAGTAAAACCTCCGCTGACGAACGCTTAAGCTCACGAACTTTTCGCCTCAAGAACATTAAATTTGCGAGCATATAGTCTCAGCCGACGAACTAGTTTTCGGCAGACGAATCGAACCACGCGGTCGAACAGCCCACGGTGGCGGCCATGAGAAGCTGACGCACGCTCACGGCGTCACAGTTCGTCACCCCCTTTCTTTGAATGCGGAAGTGGTTTGTGTTTGATAGACATTTTGGACCATATTGAGTGTACTTTTGCTATTATGGGACTGAAAAAGACCCCACCACAGGCGGAGATCATTGAAAAACACGAACGAGGTGTGCGTTTGTGTGACTTAGCGTCCCAGTACCAGTACGCTAAGTCTACTATTGCTCCCATCCTTAAGAACAAGGAAGCTATTAAGGGTGCGTGTGTGGCTAAGGGTGTTTCCAAACAGTAGGCGTTTCCAAACACTCCTTCCAAACAGTAAGTCCCTCCCTCCCTCCTCCTCCCACTCCATTCCATCAAGCCATCAACTACCATCACAAAGGTAAATAAAACCACTTTATTATACAGTACAGTTTATTTCTTTAATTACAATACAATAGCACATTTATTATACATAAAATAAGGTATATTTTTGTGTAGTTTTAAGGCTTATTTAGTAGAAAATGATGTTTTATGGGGACCTGGGAACGGATTATTCTCATTTGATTGGTTTCTTATGAGAAATAAATGTTCGGAAGACGAACTTTTCGCCTTACACACACTTTCTGGGAACCAATTATGTTCGTGAGCAGAGGTATCACTGTATCTGTACTTTGAAAATATTTACTTTTAAGTTATTATTACAAGTTAAGGGAATGACAGATGACATTTTTATGCTTCACAAATTTCTAAAACGCCACCTTTGACCATCACGCATAAAATTTCTAGTGAATATGATTAGTTTATATGCTATATCGTGAATGGATTTGTGTAAACCGAAGGACGTGTGTTATGTGCAATTTCTATACAACTGAGTGGAAAAAAGTAAAACTTTGGATTCCGAGGTCAAGTACGGCATTTTCTGAACAATGGTTGATTTCATATGAAATGACCCATCAGTACAAGTGTCCAAGACATTACATAGTGACTAATTTTACTTAAACATCAATCAAAAGATGAAAAATTAAATCAGTAAATAGAATCTAATGCACACACACACACACACACACACACACGGCTGAATAAGCTACTGTGGAACTTTTTTGTTGTTGTTCAGGTGTAAGGGGCAGGTGTAATGTATACTGACATGCAGCATGTTCATACCTGTCAAGTTGTACGGTTTTGGCGTAATTTGTACAAGTGAGCACTGATTTTTAAATGTGTACGCCGTACGTCCGAAATCTGTACGTTTTTCGATCATTTCGTCTTTTTTTTTAACTCCGTTTTTTGTGTCACCGTTTCGGTAAAGAGACGATACGCCGAATTGGTCTGTAGCTGTTTTCTCGCGAGAATCGCGCGTTGCGTTTATCGTCTGCTATCGTCTGCTCTTTCCGACCACGTGACCGCACTTTCACTTCCGCCATCATTCCCAGTTAGTTTTCGTAACTCGCAGTGGATACAGTTGATACAAACGTGATAACAATATGGATGGAACAGCTAAAAAGAAAAGGAAAACTAATGCCCACGGACGCCATCGACCAGAATGGGATAGTCTCCTTTGTCTACCACACAGCAATGCAGACAGTGAACGTGCATTTTCACATGTCCGAAAGATCAACACGGAGTACAGGAAATCTCTTGGAGTGGACACACTTACAAATTACCTTCAAGTCAAACTTAATTGCGAGCTCAAGTGCCGTGAAGTGAAGCCATCAAAAGAAATGATTGAAAGTGCCAAAAGTGCTACATATAGTTATAATAAAGATCACTGTTAAATTTTCTTAATCATGCAGCTGAAGATATTACTCTTTTATTTGATTGCACCAGGTTATATGTTACAACATTACCAATAAATTCATATTATATTAAAAATAGAGTTTAATTTTTGTTTCATATTGCACGCGATAATAAGACGCGTAAGATTAGTTGCTATTTTGTAAGGGCATAAGTAGCCATTTGTAAGATCGCCAACGGCCTAGGGTTGACAGGTATGCATGTTGCTTCTTGCACATCTCGATCATCTTTTGAAACTGTTTGAAGCAGTTTTGAAATGCTAAAAAAAAAAAAAAAAACAACAACCCTGGATTCACTGAGTTTATTCTAATTTGCTGCAAAAATAGAAAATATTCACTTAGACTCATTCAGAAAAAAACATACAATATAAATTGAATAGGCTGAAAAACCTTCAAGCGAAACACGGAACATGAATTTGTTAAAGATATGATTAAACAAACAAGACCACTAATACACACGCACACTGAAATCAGTGAGTAATAGATGATTTAAAAAGTGTTAACCTTTCCTGCAGACCACAGTCAGGAAGCTCAGGGGAGGTTTTTATTTTTTGCAGGGCTGTAGGCATTAGGTCGCAGGGCTTTACGCGAACGTACGGACAATCAGAAGTTGTTTAACCCTTTAAGTCGCCGCACTGAAAAAGCCTGGAACCTCAATTAGTAGAGATATTTGGATTAGTCACTGTTGTACCCCCAGTGCAGCTAACTGGCTTATCAAAGGCCAGCAATGTCTCTCACTGTCTGTGGTGAAAGGCTTACAAAAGAACCACTGCTGACTTTCGTAGTAGGCTGCATAGCCGTCAGTGTGTTTCTGCCCTGTGATGCCCTGGCAATCTGTCCTGGGTGTACTTTTCCAAATAAATTATGCATTGGATAAAAATATGTGCATTCTACCCTATGCTTATTTATGTCTCATTTCTGAATGTGCAGTGGGACATTTGGCAAGCACATAAACTGTATTTGAAGGAGCGGTTATTAATCTGTGCACACTTGAATCTGCCTGTATGATTGACACCCGTACATTCTTTGATTGTGCCTTTCCCACCCGAAATTAAGACCTGTATTAAGACTATTTTAAGTAAAGGAACACACAACAGTAAATATACTATCGTACATCCTTGCATGTTGAAAGGGGCATTTGCCCTTAATAAACAAGTGACTTTCTCATCACCAGCTCTTTGGTCTTGCTAGTTCCTTCCAGGAAGTCTAAATCCATGAGCAGTGTGGCACATTGTGTGGCAGTTGTAATACAGAGCATGATTAATCAAGAAAAGTTAAACGTATATGCAGAAACTATTCTGGGGAAACTCCCCTTTGATGGGACTGTCAATGATATTTTTCAGCTCTAATAGGTCGTTGTTTAAATTGCATCACCAGAAGTTCAGTGCAGTCTGTACTTGCCCATGTCGTGTCACTTGAGAAAGTTTTGCTTGTGGTTGTTCATTTCACTGACTTTACATAGTCACTTGTTGCTCATTACTTTGTGTACTTGTCCTTTGTTAGATGGTTTCCTTCTTTCAAATTTTATTGTGAAAGCAGTTGTGTGTGCACTTCTCCTTCATTAACATGACTCTGTGTCTTTAGTAAATCCTAACAGTAATGTTTAAATGCCAAATGATGGTTTCTACTGCCAAAATTTCACGCATAAATCTTGCCCCAGTTGGCATATTTTTGATAAATACATGTTTATCCTGCACCTCTTTCTGTGGTTCTGTTTGTACACAAGTTTTAAAAGGCGAGAATCCATAGCAGTAAAATACAAATGATAAAAGTTTAATATAAGAGGTGTATTGACTCTATTTAGAATAAAATGCAGATGTGTGCTTATGCGACACTGATTACTGTATGTGCAATCAAATTGATAGGTTTATGTAAAATATTACAAATATCTGGGTGATATGGGGAATTAACAGGAACAGAAGCATGGGTATTGCGCAAACCATACCAATGCTATTTCTTGGGTCACCCTGGTTCATTTGCCGAAACTCTTAAAGTGGCCATGATCAAAGCCTACAATAGATTTTATGAAAATATCTCATTAATCACCAAATCTTAGGCAAGTGTCCATACAGGGATCCCTTCAGCTACTTCATGCTTCAATTCATGTAGCTTCAGTGCACCGTGGTTTTTAAAAAAAATAAATAAATAAAAGTAAAAGGTTAAGGAAAATGCCACATAAACAAGGCCAATTATGCAAAAAAAAAAAAAAAACCTCTAAACCAACAAAAAACAACCCAAAATCTCCCATCAAAACTAGTCACATTGTTGCATCTGTGTGTGCGTGTGCGTATATAGGTGTGTCGTCTTCTTCTCATGCAATACCACCTGTATGTGTGTGTGTATTTATATTTTATTTACATCTTGTCATTTTTTTCATGTTTAATTGTTATTCTAAGCATTTATAGCATTGAATATGTATTTATTGATATTATATACACATATCCATACGTATACGTACGTCAGTCATGGGGGTGATCCTACTTCGCGGATTTCGATGGTCTCGTGGGGATCTCGGTCCCAATTAAAAAAGTCCCAATTAAAATAACTGCGGAAAGTGAGGGAGCCCTGTATTTAAATGTTCTATGTACTAAATGTATTTATTCTGGACTCACAGTCCATAGTCACCTTTAAACCTTTTAAATATTAATACACAAGTCATTACTTTGTTAAGCAGGAAAATTATCTCAGGAAATATTCTGAACGTTTTTTTTTTTGTTTGTTTGTTTTTTTTAAATAGATGGAAATTTTGCGGATGCTGTGTTCAGGTTCAACGCCAATGTCTCCTATAGTGGAGTTCTACACGCAGTCACTCAAGATGTAAGTTACCACATGCTTATTTCTGACTCCATTGTAGATTCATTAAACAATGTCCTCTCATTCAGAAAGTTATTATCATCTAACCGAAACTGGTGTGTTATAATTCTTGAACATAAGCAAAGACTGTACACATTGTACAGCAGGAATTCATGAGAGACCGTTAAATCAGTACCAGTATGATTTAAATATCTTTCTAATGGTAAATAATTTGATGATTTTTGTCAAGAGAAGGCTGCATGGCCGTCCACATGTTCCTGCCTTGAAATGGCCTGGCGAACTGTGCAGAGTGTACTCTGCCCTCACCCAGAATGGACTGAGATGGGCACCAGCCTCCCCTGGACCCTAATTAGGATTAAGCGGTTCAGAAAATTAACGAATGAATGTTAAATAATAAAAGGATTTATGCATGGTGTCAAAATTTGTGTCTTGCCACACAAACAGGATACACTTCATAACTTCCTACATTGTGTGGACAACAGCTAAAACTTTGTAGTTGAATAGGTATGAGAGATTTGATCAAATCCACCTGCCCAGAATGATTCTTTTTACCCATGTTAGATTGACTGATCCTTAGCGGTTGTTTGGATGCATGTCTGTTATAGGTTATGATGGTCGTAATGATAGCCACAGTTCCAAAATGAATCATCTTGTCTCAATGAATCTCATCACTACAGAAAGAATGGCTGTTTCATGAATCTTGACAATATTCCTCCAAGATTACTGATTGGATCCATGTCAGAATATACAGCACACACAAGTGGTGACAAAGAGCCTCAGCATGTACAGTGCTACAACTGGTGACATCAAATAAGGCAATCGCATCTGATGTGTGCCCTAAATGTGATGCATTTTTACACATATGAAGCACTACTTACATTTTTCAGGATGGCGTTATACCAGAGTTATGAACATGAGTCAAGCATTATAAGCATCAGAAGCAATACCTACAGCAAATCCAACACATCTGATCAACCATATTGCAATATGTTTCCATATGTTTCCATATCCAGTTAAGTTGATCTACATTTATTACTTAATTGGCAGAATATGGAGCAACCCTTGAGTTTCCTAGGAAGCCCTTTGTGAGTGCTGTCACACTTTCAAATTTTATTTGGCATATCATGAGGCGTGCTGGTTAAAATTCAGCATGAATTTGGCTTATTTTAGAAGTGGATTGGAGTTCTGGTTTGTGGTTTGCTGCATGGCCCTCGGGTGGATAATCTGCTCAATTATACATTTTTCATAAACTTGAGGATAGAATCGGCAAGTTCTGATAAAGTCCAGCAGTCCACTTAGTTTATCATTGTTAGCCATCTAAGAAATGATTCTACAAATGGCACAGAGGGCTAATGCGGGCATGCTCCCTTTTCCAAAACCCCTCTGAAATAAAAACAGGTAAAGATAATCACAATCATATGGCTCCATCACCAGGGGAGCGAATTCAAAAGTTAGTTTTGTTTATGCAGACACTTCACGAAACTCGACTGAAAGACTGGTGATGTTGAGCCAATTCTAGCTCTAGTAGGAGCTGTGATCCCATTTTTGAGGCAAAGTCAGTTGAGCTAATGTGACCCAAAGCCGTTACCGTTTGCAGTGATACTTCCAGGGTCTGATTCGCACCTCTTCCAAGCTATATCAAGGATAGAAGCCTGAGAGATTTTGCCTGACTCATGGGCTAACGTATGGCACTATGAAGTAGCCTATTACACCCGTCTTTTGTAATTTGTGTCTAAATAGGCATTTATAAAAAAAACTAGCACAGAAACGATGCCAAGTGCTATTCAATTACAACAGCTAAGCTAGCTCGCCTGAAATAACCCTTAAATGAATAAACCAGGACCAAATGAATATGCTTTGCACTGTTAGATACAGAAATGTTCTTCACTTTAACACTCATTCGAGATCATTTTGGGTCACCAGTTGTTTTAAAAAAGCGGTTTAATAACGGTGGTGGGGTTGTCACATAATGATGACGTGGCATCGTCCATGGCTTACTGTTTAGCTACCTAATGCCCGAGCTGCTGCACGGAGTTGTGGGTGTACTGTATACTACTGCCAGTAATTTTTTTAGCAAAAAGAATTGTCCACTATTCTTTTTCTGTAGGGCGTTAAAGGGGTACTGTGTATTACTCACCATTCCAAATCCCCTGCAGTTATGCTGGACAGCCTGCTCATGAAGTGTTGATAACACAACTCTGTAACATCATAGCCGCCTGTGGTTTCCAGGTATCGTATTTTCTGGACTATACGTCTCACCGAAGCACAAGTCGCATTGGCCAAAAAATGCATAATGAAGAAAAAAAACACAAGTCGCGTGGGCTATAAGTCGCAAACTCATGGAAACTGTCTACCTTGGCTTGGAAATCTGCTGGCAGTTTTTGTGACGTTGTGGTCCTCGCTCTGATAGAGAGGCGGTTGAGTTGCATGAAGCGGTAACACCAATAAGGTCCTCACGCAAAGACATTTGTATTCATCTGCTTGACAACTACCTGGATGTGGAGACACAACTGCACTGGTGTCGAGCCTCTCCCTGAGGCACGTTGCTCAAGCCCCCACGTGCAAACTGGTTCCTCTCGCTGTGGCCATCTAGCTTTTAGCCCGAGATTAGCTTTTTTTGTTGTTTTTTTCGTCATTGCAGTAATAATAATATCAGTTTTTCTGCCCTCTTGTTGTCTTCTTGCTGTTGAGAGTGTAAAAATAAACATGTGAAATTATGCTCTTTAGTATTATGATGAACAGAATTGCATGTAATAATTTCACTACCTGGGTGTGGAGACGCAGCTGCACTGTTGACAAGCCTCTCCCTTCAGCACATTGCTCAAGCACCCATGTGCGAGCTCGTTCCTCGAGCTGTGGCCCTCTAGCTTTTAGCCAGCGATTGTTTTGTTTTTTTTCCCCCCCGTTTTCTTCATTGCAGTAATAATAATCTCCACTTTTCTCCAGTTCCTCACAAGTTTCTCATTCACTCCAAACCTTCTTCTGCTCGATTTCCATTTTCTGATGTATATTTCACTACTTGCAGCTTGTAATCTGCAGAATAGGATTTTTTTTGGGGTGCCGTCTTGTGGTTGTGAGTGGAAAAATAACAAACATGAAATTATGTTTCTTATTATTATGACGAACAGAATTATATGTAATAAGTTCACATATAAGTCACTATGGAGTATAAATCGCATCTTCAGCCAAAGTAAGAAAAAAGTGCGACATATAATCCGGAAAATACGGTAGTTATAAAAGATGTTGGGATAGTATAGTAGCTTCAAGTATCAGATCCTGCTAGTTATTTTATAAAAAGTGTATAAAATAGTCAGATTTGAAGTAAAAGCACTTACTAGTCTTTTATTTTCCAGTTACCGTTGCCAGGTAACGGCCACACCCAAATTTTCATTCAAATGAGGATGGGTTGGTTTTCCTTTTGGTCCTGAGTCCTCTCAAGGTTTCTTCTTTGCGTCAACTGAAGTTTTTCCTTACCACCATTACTCTGGGAGATGCTCATTAGGGATTGCAGAAAAGGTTTAAACTCTCTTATACTTTTTAAACTCCCACTTTTACTCTGTTAAACTGCTTGGTGACAATGTCAATTGTACAAAGGGCTACACAAATAAAACTGAATCGAATTACAGTGCAGTGATACCGTCGAGCTATAGCGTAAGTAAACATTCTCAGGTTTCATTGATATCTAATTCCAGACTAACCGGACTAGAGACACTCAAAAGTATACACGTGAAATATACAGAGAAAAAGGCTAAATGAATAAAGCCTGACTTTGAAAATGGAACGGTTCAGCAGTGGTGCACTCTAGCAGTAATCCCCAGCAATACAGCTATTCTGTGTCATTGCTTTTTCATATTTGGTACATTTCATTAAAATCTCGTAGTAATTTTTGCTCGGAATGAATGATGAGACCCACCACAGTCTCTGTATATTGGGAAACTAACCACATGCACGGGATCCAACTCACCTCTGTCTCTTGTAACCCGGAAACCTTGTCGGCATTCGCATGCACTGTATTGGTGTTTTTTGGGTTGTTTTTTTTTTTTTTGTACTGTTGGAACAGCATATTCCTTGAGTTTTAGTTTGTTTCAGTTTTATTAACTCCTCAGCCAGGTCCTTAAGAAGCGTGTGTTGTTCAGAAATGTTCACTGCACACAAAGTGTTTGTGATTTTGATTTTGCTAGAATTTCTGGGTGTAAATATCATCAGTCCATTCTCAGTTCAACCTCTCATCCCTCAGATAACTGAAGTAATGAAGATCTTTATTCTTTCGTGAATGGTTTTAAATGATCAAAAGTAATACACTGAGGTATTGCTGAACCTTTATTGTCTAACATGTGTTTCACAGTGGATTATACACACTCTGGGCAATGTAACATCAAAATAACAAACTTTCTCATAGGATCGTATTCATAACACGCAAGCTATAATCAAATAAAATTTTAGGGGTAATAAAATTCTGGTTTATTTTCCTGGAAAGAAATATGACCAACAATTCTCTTCATTGCAATTTTTAACTGCTTATGTTTATTGGCGTACTCTTTCCCCTTTAAGATAATCATGATCCATTGAGATTTCCCCTTTTTCAGTAGTCGCCACAACGAATAATTCGCATGTTTGATTTGGGATAGGTGTTTACGTCGGATGCCCTTCCTGACCCAACCGTTTAGCAAGGGGCAGAAACACGCTGACGGCTTTGCAGCTACTCTTTATGAAAGTCAGTAATGGTTCTTTTACATGAACCTCTCACCATAGACAGTGAGAGACATGGCCGGCCTTTGGTAAGCCAGTTAGCTGCACTGGGGGGGGCAGTGACAACCTTGTGGAGAGTGGGGCTCGAACCCCAAACCTTAGGATCAGTGATCCAGTGCCCTATACCACCAGACCACCACTGCCCTATAATCATGATCTATTATTGGTGGAAATAGACACACATTGTGGTATACGATTGTGTGGGGTTTTTTTTTTAGCTGCTATTTAGACAGTATTCAGTAGAAACAATTACTTTGCTGAGGTCATGGCTGATATCCTTTCTTCAAACACCAGACCTCCTAAAGTTCAGCTTTGATACATATAGTCAGTTATACTACTTCATGGACAAATAACCTTCCCTTTTGTCCCCTCCTCCTTCTTCTTCTCCATCTCTCCAACATACTTTTTACTCGAGCCGATTCTTTTTCCCACCTGGTTTCTGAGAGCAAGTTTACTTCTTGGACAAAATAACTAAACATTCATATCAGGGAGGGTGGAAGGGGTTTGTTGGTTACCTGTTAGTTCAAGAAGTTGGTGAGAGCCACAAAAGTTGTTACAAGCCCCTGATAAATAAAACGCAAGCTTGAAAGAGGGTGTATTTTATTTTTCCCATAATCTAATGTTTTATGCTCCTGTACCATATTTTAATACAGCGGCAAACAGTTCTGTCTGTCAGATCAAAGTGACCTGCTTTCTTTTTCTGCAAAAACCTGCCCATCTCGTTTTGGAATGGTTATTGGTTTAGCTCTAAACTTTGTTCCCAAGCATAATTTTATTTTGAATTTAGTATGATGGATCGGTTGTGATCGTCTCGAGAAGTTCTATAATGATATAAGCTTGCTAAGGAAATATATTTTAAGAGAAGAAAAATCTATAATATTTTACAGCAATTTATATGTATCGAATGCCATTTTTTAAAATTAAATTCTTGGATTCAGCTTAGCAGTTGAGGGTTAAGAGCCTTCCTCAGGGCGTGGCAGTGGCTGAATGGTAGTACTAGGACTTGAGCACCAATCTGTTTGCTTAGTAACCCAGAGCTCTCATTACTGTCCTCTTCATTGCATATGCCGCATAGGCTGTGTAACTTTGTGTTCGTATTTCTTCATTTGCAGGGCCTTTTCTCAGAAAACAAAGAGAAACTGATCAACAACGGCATTTTGGCACTCCTGTCCCAGGATGTTGAGCAGGGTGGGCCTAATGCTGAACTGGAGGCGCAGTTCCAGGCCATCAGACGACTCGTTGCCTCTAAAGCTGGCTTTCAGGCCTTTACCCAGCTCCCTCGGTACGTCACACTGCTACTGCTTCAACAACAATACAGGGATCCCTCACTTTATGCGGTTAATGGGGACTGAGACCCCCAAGCGACCGTCAAGTTCCGTGAAGTAGGATTAACCCCCCCCTGACTGACGTATACGTACATGTATATGTATATAATATCAATAAATACATATACAACGCGATAAGGGCTTATAATAACAATTAAACATTCAAAAATATTGCATAAGATATAAATAAAATATAAATACACACACATACAGATGCACGCACACACACACACAGATGCGCACCTCACATAAAAATGTAAGTAGTTTTGTTAGATTGTTTTTTTTTGTTTGTTTTTTGGGGTTTTTTTCTTTCTTTCTTTTTTTTTTCTTCTTTTTTTTTTTTTTTTTTTTGCATAATTTACCTTGTTATGTGACATTTTATTTAACTTTTTCCCTAATTTTCCTTAATTTTTTTTTCCCCCCCAATTAATATTTTTGAAAAACCCGCGATGCACTGAAGCTGCAGAAACTGAAGCACAAAGTAGCGAGGGATCACTGGAATAATACGAATCGAGGAAAAATAAGAGTTACTGAAATTATTCAATTAAGACTGAGTTGATATTACTGAATAGTCTGCAAGGCAGATGTTTGAGCGGATTATTCACTGATATTCAGGGGACCTAAAGCGAATACAGGGATCCCTCACTTACCGTGGTTAATTGGGACCAAGATTCCCATGCAACCATCAAAATCCGTGGAGTAGGATCACCCCCCCCCCATTTATGTATAGTTGTATATAATATCAATAAATACATATTGAATGCTATAAATGCTTATAATGACAATTAAACATTAAAAAAAAATAACATATGTAAATAAAATGTAAACACATACAGATGGTATTGCATGAGGAGAAGACGACACACATACTTATGCATGCACACACACGGATGCAACAGTGGAACTAGTTTTGATGGGAGATTTTGGATTGTTTTTTGTTTTGTGTTGGTTTAGAGGGTTTTTTTTTTTATTTTGCATAATCGGCCTTGTTTTTGTGGCATTTTCCTTAACTTTTCCCCCCCATTCTTCCTTAATTTCCTTATTTTGTAATTCGATGAATATTTATTTATTTATTTATTTATTTATTTTTAAAACCGTGATGCACTGAAGCCGCATGAATTGAAGCGCATAGTAGCGAGGAATCCCTGTAATTGATTTATTATATATTGCATGGTAACACAATTGAAACATAAGATTTTTGTTTATTTTTTTTATTTTTTCGGTGGGAGTGGGGGGTTTACTTTGTTCTGTAAAAGTCTAGGTACTAAAAGTTAATTTGAGTAGCTGTGCTAAACACAGGACAGTTGTAATATACAAACCGGATTCCAAATAAATTGGGACACTATACAAATTGTGAATAAAAACTGAATGCAAATAATGTGGAAGTGGCAAATTTCAATATTTTATTCCGAAGAGAACATAGATGACAGGTCAGAGTTTAAACTGAGAAAATGTATAATTTTAAGATACACATTTGTTGATTTTAAATTTCATGATGTCAACAAATCTCAAAAAGATTGGGACAGGTGGCAATAAGAGGCTGGAAAAGTCAATTGCACTTATAATGAACAGCTGGAAGACCAATTACCACTAATGAGGTCCATTGGCAACATGACTGAGGATAAAAAGAGCTTCTCAGAGTGGCAGTGCATCTCAGAAGCGAAGATGGGTAGAGGATCAACAATTCCCCCAATGTTGCACAGAAAGATATCATAAAGGTGTTTCCCAGTGAACAATTGCAGAGAGTTGGAAATTGTCATCATCTACAGTGCAGAACATCATCCAGAGATTCGGAGAATCTGGAACAATCTCTGTGCTTTAAGGGTCAAGGCCAAAAAAACCCATACTAGATGCCTGTGGTCTTCGGGCCCTTAAACAGCACTGCACCATAAACAGGAATGCCACTGTAAGGGAAATCACAGAATGGGCTCAGCAATACTTCCAGAAACCATTGTCGGTGAACACAATCCACCGTACCATCTGCTGTTGCCAGATGAAACTCTACAGTACAAAGAAGCCATTTCTAAACAGGACCCAGAAGCGCAGGTGTTTTCTCTGGGCCAGAGGTCATTTAAAATGGAGTATGGCAAAGTGGAAATCTGTTCTGTGGTCAGACGAATCACGATTCGAAGTTCTTTATGGAAAACTGGGACGCATGTCATCCGGACTAAAGAGGACAAGGACAACCCAAGTTATCAGCGCTCTGTTCAGAAGCCTGCATGTGTGATGGTATGGGGTTACATGAGTATGTGTAGCATGGGCAGCTTGCATATCTGGAAAGGCGCCGTCAATGCAGAAAGGTACAGTCAGGTTCTAGAACAACATATGGTCCCGTCCAGACGTCGTCTCTTTCAGAGAAGACCATGCATTTTTCGACATGATAATGCCAGATCACATGCAGCAATGATTACAACACCATGGCTGCATATTAAAAGGATCCGGGTATTGAAATGGCCCGCCTGCAGTCCAGATCTTTCATCTATAGAGAATATTTGGCGCATCATAAAGAGGAAGCTGCAACAAAGAAGGTCCGAGACAGTTGAACAGTTCGATGCCTGTATTAGACAAGAATGGGACAGCATTCCTATTTCTAAACTTGAGAAACTTGTCTCCTCGGTCCCCAGATGTTTGCAGACTGTTGTAAGAAGAGGGGACACCTCACAGTGGTGAAAACGGCCTTGTCCCAACTTTTGTGAGATTTGTTGAAACCATAAAATTTAAAATCAACATATTTTCCCCTTAGAATGATACATTTCCTCAGTTTAAACTTTTGACCCTGTCATCTATGCTCTATTCAGATTAAAATAATGAAATTTGTCACTTCCAAATCATTGCATTCAGTTTTTATTCACGATTTGTATCGTGTCTCAACTTTTTTGAAATCTGGCTTGTATCAGATTCTTCCTACTATGCCCAGATCAATTAAAGCACGTGAAGGTCTCGTCACTGTCTACAGTCTTTATATTACTGTTTGTTCCTGGATAAATGGTCTGTTGATTACATATTTTCTTTTCTCTGCCTGTTCCTTTTTACGTCTCATTTGTTTTATATGCTTTGGACACTTTTTTTTAATTTAATCTCATTTGGATTTACTGTCTCACTGCTGTTAATGGTTCATGCATCTGATATATGCAGAACTGTGTACTCTGTACTAATTTCATAGTATTCACTGGTGTGAATGTGTGTTTCAGGTTTAGAGAGAGATTGGGTGTGAAGACTGTTAAAGCATTAAAGAGGAACAATAATGGCGTGACGCATGCTGCTATCGACATGCTTTGTGCTCTCATGTGTGTAAGTGGTTGGCTGATATGACAAGTAAACTCCTTCTTAGACACACAGGAAGTCCCTATTCAGTTGCACATTTATGCAGGTGAAATTTTTCATAGAATGTTGAAACAGTGTCAGAACCTGGGGAAGTGAACATGATGACCATGACATCATCTTTTTAAAATCTTTGAATTCAAAGCCACTTTAAAAAGCCGTCAGCAATACATTACTGGTCTTTTTTTTTTTTACTTCTTCCAGCCTCATACACATCAAGTGTTGGATGCAATCTACAACACATGTAGTCAGAGTTATTGGTGAAATGCTCCTTCAAAACTGGTGTTAGCTTTACCTTAGCTTCATGTAAAATATATTACCCTCATGCTGGCTTTATATTATCCCAGTGGTAGCTGCATTTGGTTCAGTAAGCGTCAATCTTTTACAAGAGCGCAGTTAAGGGAAGCTGGAGCATTCAGGGTGTTGTGATTTGATGTGGGTGGCTCTTGTAAAATTAAGCAATTGTTTTTTTTGTTTGTTTGTTTGTTTTGTTTTGTTTTTTTTGAGGCCAAGTTAACTGGCGTTTGGAATGGTTCTTAGTTCCCAACACTTTAACTACAGCCCCAATTTCAGCCGAAGCAATCATGTTGCTTCCTCCATGACTCACCCTGAGTATTGTGGGGGTTTTTTTTTGTTTTTTTGTTTTTTACAAAAACCTTATTTTCCAAACTATATCAGGAAAAAAATGCATAATAAAGAAGAAAAAACATACATAAGTTGCAAACTCATGGAAACTGTCTACCTTGACTTCGAAATGTGCTGGCAGTTTTTGTGACGTTGTGGTCCTCGCTCTGATATAGAGGAGGTTGCGTTGCATGAAGCCATAACATCAAGAAAATCCTTACACAAAGCCATTAATATTTATCTCCTTAACAACTATCTGGACATGGAGACTCAAGTGCATTGTTGACAAGCCTCTCCCTACAGCACGTTGCTCAAACCCCCATGTGCGAACTCGTTCTTCTAGCTGTGACCATCTAGCTTTTAGCCCATGATTGGCTTTTTAGCGATTAGCTTTTTTTTTTGTTTTGTTTATTGCAGTAATAATAATCTTCACTTTTCTGCCCCCTTGTTAGAATTATATGCAGTAATTTCACAACCTGGACGTGAAGACGCAACTGCACTGTTGACAAGCCCCTCCCTGCGGCACCCATGTGCGAGCTCGTTCTTCTAGCTGTGGCCATCTAGCTTTTAGCTCATGATTAGCTTTTTTTCGTTCTCTTCATTGCAGTAATAATAATCTCTGCTTTTCTCCTGTCCCTCACAAGTTTCTTGTTCACTCCAAACTTTCTTTCTGCTGCTCAATTACCATTTTATGCTGCCTATTTCACTACTTGCAGCTTGTGTTCTGCAGAATAAGATTTTTGTTTCACTATTTTATATCCCTGGTACATTATAAAGTGGATGGTGAATGCACATTTTTTTATTGTGTTTTTGAAATCATCACATTTACTGTCTAATTGTGTATTGTTGCCCTACAGCCAATGCATGATGATTATGATTTGAGGCAGGAGCAGCTGAACAAAGCCTCTCTTCTTTCATCCAAAAAGTTCCTGGAGAGCCTTCTGGAGAAATTCATTAGTAATGTGGTACGGTGCTAATTATTTCACCTTTATGTAAATTTCTTATCTATCTAAAAGTTAAGTAATGCACTTTGGAAGTCTAAATGAAATCTAGTATGCATATTTCTGAGTATTATTAGCAGCTAACATTGTTTCCATCTCTTTCCTATTTTCAGGACCATGGTACAGGTGCATTAGTGATCAGTGCACTGTTAGATTTCTTGACCTTTGCCCTTTGTGCACCTTACAGTGAGACAAGTGAAGGTCAGCAGTTTGACATGCTGCTGGAGATGGTAGCTTCCACTGGACGCACACTATTCAAATTATTCCAGGTCTCTGGTGAAATATTCTACACTGTTTGTGCTGGTGTTGTCTGTGGTGATATGACTGTTCAGTCAGAATTTAAAAAGTGCATTGGATTTTAGACACTGTCGAATGGGTAGGCCTGGCATAAATTTGGCACACCATATAATCAAACAGGATGGTGATGAGTGAGGTTGTGGTGGGCGCTCTGTGTAGGACACTTGAGTTCCACTACAGGAACCTTGGGTAAATATGGGACTTGCTTTGTGTTTCTTCCATTCTTCCTAGAGTAAATTTGGGCATTTAAATGAAAGTATAAAAGGAAAGCCTTTCATACTATGTTCTGTTGATCGTATGTATATTTTCATCTTCAGGTTTTTTTTTTTCTCCATACATTTTTGAAGTTCTAACCTTCTAAATTCCATTTGGTAATTTATTTTAGCTTGTTTGAAATGGCTGCATTTGGAGTCCATTTCACTCTTTTAAGAACGTCATATCACAAAAATAGGATGTGGACCTGTTAGTTCCAGTAAGGAAAGATAACGACAATATTAACAGTATACACATATTAAACTAATGAACTTCTGAATAAATTAAATCTCCATATGCACATTATACTACATTACATTATCATACCTGCTCATTTACAGGAACGCATGGAGAACTCCCTGGTTCATTTATATTACAAATACTTTCTTGTTTACATTGTCCACTATATGAATTGTATGAATTGTGTGTGACTTGTGTGAGGATTTGACTCTTTTTTTTTTTTTTTTTTTTTTTCTCCTCCTTCTTTATTTTCATGAAAAAAAGATTTTAAAAACAGTAACTTTTTGATGTAAAAAGTCGAATATGATGCATGAAATTTTTTTATTAAGTTTGGGTTTAATTCCCCTTCATGTTCCACTGAAGGGAAATTAAAATGCTGTGCAGCATGTAAAGACATCCTATACTGGTGAGTGCTTCCAAATTTGTGAGAACAGTTAGGGCATGGCCTGTACATGGGTGTGATTGTTAGCAGTCCAAAAACAATTGACCATGTAGTGCATGCTGAACGTTATGTCTTGTATGTTTTTTGATCTGTTGCCTCTGTCTGTCCAGCATCCCTCTATGGCCATAGTGAAGGGTGCCGGTCTGGTAATGAAGGCCATTATTGAGGTAAGGTTTGTTTAATTTATAAAGTTTATATGTACATTCTGTGAACAGTTTACTTATTTGTATCTTTGTTAAGGAGGGGGAAAAAGAAATAGCCACAAAGATGCAAGACTTAGCATTAAGTGAAGGTGCTTTACTCAGACATCTACACACATCCATGTTTACAGTCAGCGCTGATCAGAGGATGCTAGCGAACAGGTAACCCCGATCAGCACCATACCCCCATCTCAAGCTTGCTTACTCCGGCAAATTAAAATGCTCATGGTCACTACATGATAAAATGCTTCCAAGTCTACACCTACAATTTTGTGCTTTGTTGGATTTAAATAAAATAAATAATAATTTAAAAAAAACACTGTTATGTTGCTTGTAGACAGCTGAGTCGTCACCTTGTTGGCTTGTGGACAGCTGAAAATCATGTTGCTTTGAACCTCCTAAAGAGAACTCTGGTAAAATTACACATACGTAAAGTAGAAATATATAATATGTGATCCTTCACAGCAAAGTGGGTATTAAGTGGGAAATTGTTAATTTTGAGTTATTGGTACCATTTTGTAGCTGATATCTTTAACTTGAAATGATACCAAATTTTCTAACATAATTATCCAGTTTTTAGGTAATTAACCAAAATTTGGCAGGATTTTCAGCAAGTAACTTGGGAGAAAACCATGTTTGAGGTTCATTAAAGAATTTAATTTCTAGTCTAATCCCCATTTCTCTGTGATGGGCCACTTATAATTATTGTCCTTAATTTTAAACTGATTCCAGTGTCATAAGAGATCCAGGAAGAATACCCACTGTGCCCTCTAAAGGGCAGTATGAAAGGCCAATACATGGGTAATTTCCCCATTAAAATGTTGAATAAGTAATCCCATGGGTGTGAAAATTTAAAGTGTTATCATGCCTGTGGATGTTTTTTTCTGGGGCCACAAATTTTGTAAGCTCCGTGAGTTGTATTGATGTTAAATTTTAACTTAATCTTCACGTGTTAAAGACTGCATATGACCTTTCCAGTACACAACATTTTTATAGTGTATATATTTACTCAACGGTTGCTCATTTCACAGTTTATTTCAAAGTTCAGTGATGTTTTTGGCCATAAGAAAATTATATTTATATCAAATTTTGTAATGAGGCATTCTCCAGTTCATGATCGATACATATTATAGATTGGAGTTTGACTGGTGTTATTTATAGTTCAAAGTTTTTTTTGATCTACTTAAAACACGATACAGTGGTACCTCGTCTAACGATTTTTCCATGATACAACTTTCGAGCCCACCAAAAATGTGCTCCATCCAGCGAGCAAAAATTCACTTTACGAGCTCTCCTTGAAATGCCTTTTCCAGGCCTATTAGCCTCGTATTCTTCCATGTGTATTCCTCTGCGCACCGAGAATGCCTTGTGTAGTGCTTCTCAATTATTTTCTGTGACGCCCTTAGTAGGAAGAAGAAGAAGAACCCCCCCCCCCCCCCCAAGCGCTCTGCGCAACTATAAATAGTGTTTACTGCACTTCATATCGTTTGCTTGGTGCTTTTTCCCTACACCATAGGGAACACAGTGAGAGCGCCACTGCCATCTACTGTAGTGGATGTATAATTACACTTAATTCTAGTACAGTATGGCAAAAAAGCATGTTTCCCAGGGTCATTTGGCTTATGAGCTTGCCCTCAGAACGGATTAAATTCGTTAGACAAGGTACCACTGTAAAACTGTTACTGTGTTAAACATTGTACTTGAGATGATATTTCCCCCGTATCTTAAAATTCATGCAAATATTACATATAAAAGTATTATCTCCTTAACAATTTAACATGGAAAACTCTTAGTGTCATGAGGGAGAAAATGAGAATCTGAATCCAGGTACTACTTGTTTTCCATTTCGCATTTTTTTTAAAGCTTGATTCATGTTGATGAAAGAACAAGCTGTAACCCCGTAGAGCCCAGTCATAGAATGTGAGCCTAGTCACTGATCGCTGTGAATGACAGGGAAGTGAGCGTATGCTGCCTCTCCCTTCAGTGAGAGCTCACACAATTAGCTTCCATTTACTACCAGCCATTTATGGCTGTGGCATTTAACCGAAGTCAAACTTTGCAATCTCCAGGATAATAGTCAAGCACCTTGTCAATGCGACAATCGGGAGCCCAAGAACATTATACTAATAATAGGATTTTTTTTTTTAGCTCAGGGGACTGATACTACCTAAAGGCATGAAATTTGGTGGGTAGGTACATCACATCAAACAATTAAAAAAAAATTACAAAAGCTCTATGCTTTGGGGTCAGTTTGGTGTCACCAGTGTAAAAAAAGAACTTGAATGCTGCATTTAGTGTCCCTGCTACTCAACATGAGGTTCAAGTCTTGAGAGGAGGGTTCAGTAGAACACTCTTCCAGTACTTTGAATGACGCCATTTTAAATGCCTTATCCTGTTCTTAGTCAATGATTTCTTTAATTATTTTAGTCAAAATATTAGAACTGTTTCTATGTTTGCGATGGCGAGTTTCTTTTGGTCATTATTTTTTCTTTAAAAATCCCCCCCCCCCCCTTCCCCAATCTTACTATTCCCTTTCAGCCAACTGGACTCCTGTCATATCTGGACAGCTCTGACCCAGTGCCAGAAAAGGATGTGGATAGAATGCATATACGTGACAATCTCAAGATTGCATCCGTAACCTTCACTCTTTATTTTGATTAAGTTACCTTAACTAATAACTGTTCTGTGTACAAAGTGCGCATCACTTCGTATTTTCTCTCTGAGTACAGGACCAGTTTGGACGCACGAAGGTGCCAGAATGGCAGCGAATAGCAGGCAAGGCCGCCAAAGAAGTGGAGAAGTTTGCGAAAGAAAAGGCTGACGTGTTGCTCATGCACTGGAGAGATAAAATGGGCATTGCACAGAAAGAGGTGAGCCAAAAAAAAAAAAAAAAAGTTTTAAAGAGAAATTAAACCCAGCTTGCATGCATCCTATTTGGCGTCACACATTAAAACCCCTATTTTTCATAACAAGTTTCAAAACAGAGGTGTTAAAAATTCACACAAATGGCGGGGGTCGTAGAATTGTAAGAAGTTGCATGCGATTTATGTGCATGCAACAGGAAATACTGTAGTAAATTGCATATGATTAACTGCGAGATGCCATAATATAAATAAGCTGATGTTTGTCTGATGCCTAGTTTAATTTTATTCATTTATATTGTGTTCTATTTTTATTGAGTTGTCAAAGACACCATATGAATTGTGAAGGGCTAACCACAATATCAATAATATGTCTCTTATTTTCCCCCATCCACTCTCCCTACACCCTTTTTTGGTTGTTGTTTGTGAATCAATGCAGCAGGACAGGAATAGCCTAGTAAGTACATCTGACCACTGAGACATTGTGTTGACATACTTGCAATGTTTGTTTAGTCAGTAATATTCTCTCAGAATTGCTAACTATGAAAACCCACCCCAGGTCATGAACTCATAATATCGACAGGCCCCTTAAATCTATCTCTATGCAAATCTACCTTCCGCTATATCATAAAATACCCCAGCAGTGACAAATTTTTAATTTGAATAAGAATTTCTGTGGTTATGATTAGATGAAATTAAATAAATATCATGTGGTGGGCTCCTTTCTGTGATTTCCTGTTTCCTGATCATCATTTATTAATTCTGCACACAGTGTAAGGCTAACAGAACATTACTTTTTTGAATGAGATTGTGCACATAGTTATGGCTGTGACTGGCAAAACCTAAACACCACAGTATAGCATTGACTGTCTGTTCAGAACGACAGGGATCCCTCACTTTCCGCGGTTAATGGAGACCGAGAACCACCCCCCACCCCCCACCCCCCGGCCGCCGATTTCCGTGAACCCCCCCCCAACTGACGTATATGTACATGAATGTGTATATAATATCAATAAATACATATTCCATGCTATAAATGCTTATAATAACAATTAAACATTCAAAAATAATTCATAAGATGTAAATAAAATATAAATACACACATACCGACACACGTGCACACAAATGCACAGCTCACATAAAAATGTAAGTATTTTTGTTGGGTTTTGGATTGTTCTTTGTTTTTGTTTGTTTGGATTTTTTTTTTAATAAATTGCTTTGTTTTGCGTCATTTTCCTTAACTTTTCCCATATTTTTCCTTAATTTCCTTATTTTTTTTATTTTTATTTTTCAATGAATATTTTGGAAAAAACCCACGATGCACTGAAGCCACAGAAACTGAAGCACGAAGTAGCGAGGGATCACTGTTAACTGACTGGTGTGCTATACTGAACTTGGCATTAAATCCCTACTACTCTATGTAAACTTAGGGGACTTCTTGTCCTCGGCTATTTTAATTTAGTTTTCATCTCACCATAGCTACTGTGTTTAAAATATGCTTGTAATCAGCTTTTTTGATTAAAATAAATTTACAATTTATCATTCCCACAGTGTTTCATTGCTTGTTTTATTGGTTGCAGAACCAAAACCAGAAACCGGTTGTTTTGAGGAAAAGAAGACAGCGGATCAAGATAGAGGCCAACTGGGAGCTCTTCTACTACAAGTATATTTTCCTTTACATTTATATTTTTTGAAATATAGATGCTGTGTGATTTTCTCTGGTTTATTTATTTTATCATGTGAAGCCTAAAATAATTTAAAGAATGTGAAAGCAGTTATTTTCTTTGTCCTTCACTTGTGGTACTTTGAGTACTGATGGTCCTGCAAGTGACTTTTTATGGGGGTTTAGGGGGCATTCACCTATGATAATTAGATCAAATTGCATGCATTGTCAATTTACAACAAACAATGGAAACCATCAATCGAAGAAAACATCGGTCAACAAATTCAAGGTTTAACAACATGCCCTGAATTTGATGGCCACTTTTCATACAATTTTTTGTATTTTGCAATTGGAAGTTGCCACAGCGAATCATCTGATTCGCACGTTTGATTTGGCAGAGGTTTTTACGTCGGATGCCCTTCCTGTCACAACCCTTTTAGCAAGGGACAGAAACACGCTGACGACTTTGCAGCTACTCTTTACGAAAATCAGCAATGGTTCTTTTACATGCCTCTCACCATAGACAGTGAAAGACATGGCCCGCCTTTGATAACCCAGTTAGCTGCACTGGGGGGGACAGTGACAACCTTGTGGAGAGTGGGACTCGAACCCCCAACCTTTGGATCAGCGATCCAGTGCCCTATACCACTAGACCACCACTGCCAACAGTCCATTCTCATCATTCCATAGCGTGTTTCTTGGCTGCACTGCTTCCCGCACATGTACGTGGATATTAGATTATTTTGTCCCATCAGCTTTCCTCTTATGTGTGCTGCCATCTCAGTCTAATCTGTCCAAGGCCTTCAGAATGACCAGTGCTGGCTGATGTTGCTCACTCTAAATTAGCAATGGGGCAGTTTCTTTAACCAGTCAGACTTCACATTTGTCTCCAATAGCGTCAACATTTTTTTGTCCTTTGATTGGTTGGTAACAGCAAAACTAGGTGAATGTAATCTGCACACTATACATTTAAGTTAGAATTTTTTACACACATAATGGCTTATGGAGGAGGAGAAATTAACTGGGTGTCAGACATTCTTAAATCCATTTTCGTGGTGGACTGTTCCAGAAAAGATAGACATCATAATGAGAGGTCAGCGAGGTAAGGTTTACGCTAATTAAAATTTACTTGCAGCTTCCACTGGTTAACACCAGTGAAAGATATGCAATGCTCAGAGTTACTCTCAGTTATGCATGCAATGCCTTTCTCTCTGCACTGCCACGCCTTGTTATATTGTGTTTTTGTGTATTATTAATGGTTTGTATAATTGCAACATGATAGTGATGGTGGTATTAAGAGGTGGGTTAAGTTTAAGTCCCACCGAAGGCCCAGGGACCGAATGCATGGCCCACCACTGATGTGCTGGGTGTGGTATTTATGTTTAAGTTTAATTTGATTTGAATTATTGTGACCATTGCAGCTTATTTTATTTCATTGCATTATTTTTTATTCTTAATTTAAGTCTCTTATTAGGTTTTAGCATTGAATTTTCTATGAATATACAGGATACATACTGAAAATGGTGACAGCAGCATCTCTCATTCCTTACTTACTGAAGGTTATGAGAAATCGTACTGTGAATAACTTGCATGTGTACGTGCTTGTGTATGTTTTTAGATTTCATATGGATCATGCACTTTCAAATCTAATCTGGAACCTGAAGACTCGGGAGGAGCTGCGTGAAGCTCTGGAGGGAGAAATGCGCTCCTTCGGGGTAGACCAAGAGCTTGGGAGTGTCAGTGTAATTTCCTGGAATCATCAAGAGTTTGAGGTTGGTGCAGGCATATTAAATACAGTAAAAAAAATTACTTCGGAATTTTTAATGTTCTGATATTTGGAAATGTTTTAGCCAATGGGAAAATTATATGTGTAAATATTACCAAAAAATGTAGTGATCTTTGTCCTCATAAATTAATATAGGTTCACTTCCTTTTGCAATAATTGTTATTCTTGACTGGAATAAATCAAGAATAATTAGTGAAATATACCAAAGCAGATTCTAAGAATGATGCACCTGCGCTAGAAAACATCCTAAAAATCTTTTT
This sequence comes from Plotosus lineatus, assembly GCA_024760905.1. Taxonomy (NCBI): domain Eukaryota; kingdom Metazoa; phylum Chordata; class Actinopteri; order Siluriformes; family Plotosidae; genus Plotosus; species Plotosus lineatus. Next base: position 15,391,762 of record CM045739.1, read on the forward strand.
CTTTCTTTTGTCGCTTTTGAATTTTCTTTGACAAAAACTGAATGGGTGTGAATAACATCATCTGTGCAGTGTGTAATCTTAAAAGATTTCAGTGCTTTATCTGTTCTCTCATTGAACTTTTCCACATTTCTTACATCTTGGAACTGAAGTAGTAGTTCCAGCACAGAATCCCTACAGAACCAGAGTGTATGGTACTGTGTCCAGAAAAAAGTAATTATTCGGGAAAAATCTACTTGAAATCTGGAGATTCAACATACATGTGGAAAAGGCCTGTGATTTCCAGCACTGTTAGGAAATAAGTCAGAGCTGAGAGCAGGGCAGATTGAAAACCTGCTTGTCTTGAAGAGACTACAGACTGGCAATGGTTCTCTGAACTGTCTTCCTTTTGGCTTTTTCCCTTTTACTCGGGAGTCGCCACAGCGAATCATCTGATTCGCACGTTTGTGTGGCAGAGGTTTTTACGTCGGATGCCCTTCCTGTCACAACCCTTTTTATCAAGGGACAGAAACATGCTGACGACTTTGCAGCTACTCTTTACGAAAGTCAGCAATGGTTCTTTTACATGCCTCTCACCATAGACAGTGAGAGACATGGCCCGCCTTTGATAACCCAGTGAGCTGCACTGGGGGGACAGTGACAACCTTGTGGAGAGTGGGGCTCGAACCCCCAACCTTTGGATCAGCGATCCAGCACCCTATACCACTAGACCACCACTGCCCCTAGAATGGTTCATTTTGTCAAAATCAAATTCTACAAACTAGAATAGTCTAAACTAAACCAGAAGGAGATAGAATGGCACAACAAAAAGATCTCTTTTGCAAAGAGGGTGAAACCATACAGCTACAGCAAATGTGTTCACTCTTCCACAGATCCAGTTACAGGATTTCCGAATTAAACCTCCCATATTTTACAGGTAAACAGGGAAAAAATGAAATGAGCATCAAATTATTTACACGGGAAATCTCATTCAAAACAGTTTTTATTCCTTTTTTTTTTTTTTTTTTTTAAAAAGATGGTCAACCTCAAACGGTGGTTGTCATTGTGTTTACATGATTGGAGACGATTTCTGAACGCTGCCTAGCTCACCCAGTCATGTTGGGTAGAATAACTATGTCCTCCTGAAAAAACAACCTTCATCGCCACTGGAGTCGCTGGACGTACCGGCATGTCCCAATCACATAGCCAATTTAAGATCTCTTAGCAGGGAAACACAGTCTTGGTATCAGTTTGAACATGTGTAACAAGTGCAGACTTCAAGCTATATAGCAGTTTTTAAATGGTATTGCTCAGCCAAGTAAAATTAGAGTTATGATTAAATTAATATTATTAAATGATTACCTTCATGTGATGGCAGTTTATACGGTGTGATGTCAGCCAAAAAAGCTCTCTGGAGGTAAACGCTGCTACTATTTTGACAACTGGAGTAACACAGCCTGGAAATGTCCGTGCTAAATTTCTTTAATTTGCATTCTGAATTTGAAAAATGGTTCGTTAAACGTTTGTGTTTTTCAAATTAAAAAAAAAAAAACCTTGGGTTTTGTTTTTTTGTGTTAATTTAGGTTCAGCTTGTTAATACAGTATGTCAAAATAAAAAAACTAACTGTAACGTCACACAGGTGAGGTTGTGCTAAGAAAAAAACCCACACCAAACAAGGTAATGTAGAAGTGAAACCCCATGTATGACTTCACTTGCTCGAATGAGCAGCTGTATGTAAAATACTATGTATCTATTACATGCACTAAAATATGCTTCTTAAACACATTCTATAGACAGTCTTACTCATTAATACGGTATTACTGTAGTAAAATGTAGTAATGATTAAGAAAAACTTTTCAGTTTTTACTGTTATATTTATTGATGCTAAAATATAAACATTATACAGCATACGCATAAAACACCTTTCAATGCATTCTCTTTATAAACATACAGCACTGTAGTTTTCAAAAATGCCCACTAGAGGAATGTACAGTATTGCATTAGGCATGACACGACTGAATTCAGGTATTAACTGTATTAAGTCTGAGCAGCTCAGCCACGCCCCCCCCAGCCAGAGCCAAAGTACAAAACAGAATTTTAGAGTGATAGTTAGACAGCGTTACAAACCAAAGAAGCGGTGATGTTGATGTGAGTTAATCCTCTGGCGCAGAGGTGAGCATGCTTTTGTTTATTGGGAGTAAATGAGAATAGTGAATTCAGGTGTGTGCTCCCCGAGCACTCAGCCACGCCCCTCAGGAAGTAAACAGTTAGTGAGAGGCACAGCGCCAAAATCAAAGTCCCTCAAAACACAGCTCATAACAAAAAGGACATAAAAGAACAAGAAATGTAATAAATTGGATAAACCAAACAAGAAACATGCTACACCACACTAAATAAAATATAACACACAAACATTTTAAACATTACTTTAGGCCATGTACTGGAATAATAATTTAAAAAGACTTTAATAGTGGAGTGTTTTACAACAGTTCAAATGATTATTCCTCTTCAGCAATGAAGTGACTTCAGATGAAACTTGTTTCTTCTGGAGAAAGTCTTATTTCTTCAGAAGAGACATCCAACTTCATTACCTTTTTCTGGTGCTTAAGCAGGCGTTTGAGTGACATCATAGAACTTAACTGGTAATTAAAACACACTAAAAAAGGCTCATTGCCAACTTGTGTGCGAATGAGGAAAAAGGGGCGTTACATCACCTCAACCAATCAGCAGGAAGGAGGACAGCCATTGGTTGAATTTGAATCACGTGCGAGCTGCTCGGCAGTCCGTGAATACTCAAACCGCGAGTGCAAAACTGCGAATAGTCAAGGGCCTACTGTATACTGTTTTTTTGCCATTAACTTATTTTATATGAAATGACAAATTCATGTCCTCCTGTGATTTTGCGTGAGAGTGAAATCAATCAGGCTAATTCAAACTATTAAACAGATTTAAGAAGATTGCAACTTTAAAAATGTAAGTAAAAACCACCTGATAGTGAAAATATACATATATTCATGTGTAACGTGAATGTTTGATTAAAGTAGCCTGACAAGAAAAAAAAATCAGGGATAAGGGGAACGGCTGGCCATCCACCATCGTCACATGATCTAGAAGCATTTCCGTCAGCACTTATCAGCTTCAAGCTGTGTGTGCCATAGCTCCATCTTCTGAAACTATACATCCACTACTTCAACATCAAGGTGTTCAAATGGGGTTTGGCCACCAACAGACATCCTGCCTCACTATATTTCATATAAAAATTGGCACCGAGTGAAGTTTCATGTTTACAAATAATTTTTTCTTTTTTTTTTTTTTTATGAACCATTGAAATGTGGGAGGTTATTTGGGTCACCCCATAGTGAAGTATAATATAGTATATTGTAGTATAATTTAATATACTATAACCGTATATTTGGCATTCTGTAGCCATATTGTTGAGGAAACCACCAGTCAAAACATGTCATCTTATTACTTTCTTTTTTTCCAGCTTCTGGAATTGTATTCAGAAAATATGGTGAGTGTTTACGTATGTTTGTTTCTATTTCTAGGTGAAGTACGAGTGCCTTTCTGATGAAATCAAAATTGGGGATTATTATCTGCGTTTGCTGTTAGAGGAGGATGAGAATGAAGAATCTGGAGCCATCAAAAGATCGTAAATACCTTCATCCACAGCAATACATACACACTAGAATTGACTGATGAGAATTTGCTCAGCAGTTTCAGTTCTTCTTTTAAATCACTGTCTCGAATAAAAATTCTTTTGGTTTCTGTTTTCATCTCTGAATTCCCATCATGATTCATCGCTATTCATATTTTTAATCTTCTTTGCAGGTACGAGTTCTTTAATGAACTTTATCATCGGTTCCTGTTAACGCCTAAGGTGGCAATGAAGTGTTTGTGCCTACAGGCTCTGACGATAGTATATGGCAAGTGCTGTGAGGAAATAGGCCCTTTCACCGACACCAAATACATTGTGGGCATGCTGGATAGGGTTAGTTCTCTTATTCTAAGCTGGTCAAATAAATCAGTCCACAATCAGTGTGGTTTTATTGTACAGTAGAGATACCATTTGTTTTACTGTAGAGCTTTCATTGTTTGTTCTAGTCTACATTTTTAGTGAACAGTTTACATTCCATGTTTTGGTGTATAGTTTTAGTTTACAGTTTACATTTAGGCCAGTGGCTTCCTGGTCATCTATGGAGGACATTTTTATTAATGCTGATGCTGCAGTTCAAGGTGTGGGTGATTGAAGGAACATCTGGAGCACCTGCATTTCTCTCCCTGCTCCTCAGTGATTACTATCGCTGCTGGTGTTCATAGCACAGCTCTGTCAGGGCTTGATCGTCTTGTGATGGTCGATGCTGGATTTTCTGTTGGAGTCAGTGACAGTGTCTGTGTTTGAAACCATTGTAAAGCCCTGCTGTATTTGGGTGACAGTGGGCTGAAGAGGCAATTGGTGTCATGCTCACATTAATTTTTCACCTCGCCTCTTAACATGGGTTTTAAAAGTTCAACACTAACAAAATGCACCACAGGCTTCAACAGCTATGCCATTCTCGCTGACTAAAGCAGGTAGTGAAAGCTAAAAAACATGAAGTGGCTCAGTGGTTATAACACACTGGTGAAAATCAGCTCACATACATCATTGGTCAAATGTTTTAGTACACTCCAATTCCCTCCCCAGTTTGATTGATTGGAAGAAGTTCCAGTTCAGTGAATGACCTAATAAAGGTGAACAGTATATCAGAACTACCTCAGAAGAAAAGGGCGATAGGGTTCAAACCAATCATGGAACAGCCCCAGCATGGACTCCAGACTTAAACCCAATCAAGCTAATTTTGGGATGAAGTGAACAAAAGGCACAAAAGCACTGAATGTTTTTAGTCCCATGGCTTAATTTCAGACGATGCTGAGGCACTAAATGGCATACATTTCATTCAAAACTTGAAAAGGTGGAGGCGTTCCAAAAGTTTTGATTGGCAGTGCCTTTTATATATTTTTCTGTGTCCTAACTTGGAATAAGAAAGTAGTTTTCCTATTCAGCTACCTTTTTAGCCGTGCGTTAACTGTACTGATGTGTACATGAAAGCTTTCGTAAGGAAGTAAAATGTTGCGTATTTGTTCGGTTAAACAATTTAATCACAAATTTTGACTCATCACGGTCACCTTTTGCAAATATTCCATCTGAAGTCCATCGCGGGATTCTTTCCATGATGGAAATCAAAATTATTTTTTGTGGAAGTTTCTTCCCAGCATTGTTGGAGAACTGTTGTTTGTTCGTGGTTTTGGTCCCATCTGTTCACTTCATCCCAAATCAGATCGTGGGGTTTAAGTCTGGAGACCGTGCTGGGAGTGTTCCATGATTCGAATCCTAACGTCCTCTTCTTTACTTCTCAGGTCGTACTGATATACCACTCACCTTCATTCCTTTTCAGGTCATTCACTGGATTTGAACTGCTTGTCTTTTAATAAAACTGAAAAGAAAATGGGGGTGTTCTAAAATCTTTGACTGGTAATGCCTGTCTGCTGGCTCAAACCCTCCTCCTTTTATTTATCAAACTGACATTTGAAGGTGTCCCCTCTACAGACACTCTTCTTTGTTTTTATTGAAGTGCTGGACTTTTTACTTTTTATTACCTTTGTTTTAGTGTAAAGTTAACATTCACTCGGCTTTTGGTGTGTACGTACTTTTTATAATAAATAAAATTAATTATAATAAATTGTGAAAATATTTATTTAGTAATTATACTGAACCTATATACATGTAAAAGAATCCATATAGAAACCAGTTTCGTGGAAATGTTGCTTATGATTCAAATTTACCCTGAAGTATTTTTGTGTATTCTAAGTGCTTTGAAAACCCAAATGTTTAAAAGTTGTTTTTGTTTTCCGTCCTGTTCTGTAGTGTACTGATAAACTAGAAAGAGACAGGCTTATTCTCTTCATCAACAAGCTCATTCTGAACAAGGTCAGTCCCACCTAACTCCACGGGGAAAAAACAAAACACACACACACACACACACACACATTTACATGTCATTCCTATATGTTTGGGCCTATAAAGCGATACCATTGTATTATGCTGATAGAATTTCCTGCTGGGATTGTAACCTATGCTAATTGTCTTGCAGACTTCATACAATGATTTACAGGAACGCCATCAGACACCTATTTCTCAAAGTATAAGCAAACAAAAAAAAAAACAAATGACACAATGTTTCTAACTTGAATGTAAAAAAAAAAAAGTACAATAGCATGTTTCTATACCTTTTCTAGAACAGAGTTTTGTAGAAACTATCTTTCAGAACCTGCACATTGCAGTAATGGGAAAGTAAGAGATTGTTTTAAATGTTTATGACATGGGAAAAGGGTTCCAGGACATTTGCTCACAGGACAAATTCTCACAACCATAATGAAAAAAACGGACATTTGCTCACAACATAAAAAATTTTGTTCAATTTTAACCCTAGTCTAACCTAAGTCTAACCCTAAACCCTAACCCTAACCCTAAAGTATGAGTTAATTTAGTATTATGTATTTATAAGAATGAAGAATTTTTATAGCACATTGTGATCTTTTTGTATTATGCATTTATTAAAACAAAGAAAAAAGATGTGAGAAAATCTCTGTCAGAAATTGTCACGGTTTCCTCATCCACTTCAAATGTCAACAAGCTGGCATAGTCACGTTGGATTGGTTTAGATTCCTCAGCCTTTGACAAAACTATCGGCAGTTTTTGTAACGTCGCCGCAAGCGCAACAAGTTCATCTTTACGCTTCGGGAACAACCGGGAAGACCCCTACGTATACAATACGCCCGAAGATCGGGAACTTTCCATAAATTAAACGCATCGATAGTGCAGTTCTCATCCACATCAAGGTTTACTTCCACCACGTTTGGTAGTAGAGATCCCTTGATGCCGTGCATGAGCCGAGATGTGAATTGTGTCTATTGTCCTGTGAGCAAATGTCCGCGCACTGGGAAAAGGTGTAAGATTCCAATAAACTTACAGTTGTCTGCTTCACAATTCTAATTACAGTGGTGTTAAAGTAATAGTCCATATCAGTCAGCCATAGCATTAAAACCAACTGAGTGGTCTGTGGCTAGGTATGCCCTATGCAGCAAGTTACAATGCTCTTTGTGTTCTGTTATTGCTAACATTAGCAGTTTCAGCAGTTTGTTCCATAGAATTGGAATTTGGAGGGCAGTTTTTCTCAACCAGTTCTGTATTGAATTCGCAGTATCGTATTGTGCTGTTAGTGAACATCTTTAAGTCTATTATGAGTTTACTAATGCGGGCTTCCTCAAAGGACCTGCACAGTTGGTACCATTGGTTCCTCTCCTGAGCAATGCATTCCCAATTTGTGTGACTGATACCATCGCTCCTGTCGTTGACCTTCAGAATGTCCTTGTGCCACTTGCACTGTCTTCCAGTGGAACGCTTGGCCTTCACATAGTTCTCTGAAGAACAACGCTTTTGGAATTCTCTCACCTCCCAGTGGAGCTGATGCCTTGTCAGGATGGCCTTGATGGAGGTGATTAGGCACCTTTTGGAGCCCTCTGTGTTGGCAACATTATCTCCCCAGTTTACGCTCTCAGGCAGAGCATATGAAACTGCCCGAGTTAATGTGAACATGGTACTGAATCTCCAGAAAATACGCTTCTTCAAGTTGTGGACAGTTTCAGTATAATGTCATTGAAATGCCAAGACTAAGGTAATCAATGCTGGTTGATTGAATGGGTTGATTGACATTAGGGTGCATCCGGGTGTTTGTGAAGGATGTGGTTAGTTGCTAGAAATGTCTGGCTTATGGAGTTAGTTGTGTCTGTGCTTTTTGTAGAAGGTTTTTTTTAGGTTTGAGGGAATGAAGTCACAGAAAAAACACATTGTGAGTGTTTACTTGTAAGTAACCAGTTGAGATTCATAATCCAGACGGAACTGATAACGGAAGATAAAACACACCAGATATTTGCTAGTGAATGGGGAGCGTGAATATTTTTACTCTGACATCAGAATGGGGAGAATTGTGATTGCTGTGACTTTACCTCTAGCCTGGAACTCTTTCCTGCCTGACTGCTCAAACCAGTTGAGACATTTTCCTCGACCTCTTCATCAATAAAACATGATTGTGGTGGTTTTTTTTGTCTTCCTCTATACACCATTCTATGCTTTATTTTTTTTTTTAATTTTCATTTGTTTAATTTAATGTACTTTTTTTAACAGAAAAATGTCAAGGACGTAATGGACTCGAATGGTGTTCGCATTCTTGTAGACTTGCTGACCTTAGCTCACCTCCACACCAGCAGAGCTACTGTTCCATTACAGGTATGTGTGTATTTGTGAATTTTTGTAGTTTTGTGTTTGTTTGATTTATAATTATTTCTAGCGTTGTGTTTGGTGGTTTTATGCATGTGTGTATTTATTTACACATAATTAGGACATGATTGTCAGATACGATTTCATCTTTAATTCAAGGGGTTTAACTGAAAACAAAAGTCATTTGTATATACAGACACTCTCCCCGCTTTACGCTCATTCGTTTTATGTATTTTATGTTTTTTAAAAAAAAAAAAATTGTCAAATTCTGAGTTTAGTGTGATCTCTGTAGTACGAGATGTACCTACATAGTACGCTGACGTAATACGCTACTTCCACATGACGCTGCGTCCATTGTTTATAAATGACAGATTGAAACCCTCCTTCTTCCCAGTTCATCGCGTGTTACCCTTGTGTTAAGACGTCGTCTCTGTGATCTTTGTGTTTATATTGTTTTGTGGACTTTTGTAACCCTAAGCAAATATGTCAGAAGCGTAAACCTACTAGTGATAGCGGTAATCAGAAAAAGCAGCAAGCCATCTTTTTAGAAACGAAGATTGCTATTATCAAGAAAATTGATGCTGGTGAAAAACATGTAAATGTTGCATGTTTCTTCCAAATGGCTCCGTTGACCATTTTTTTTTTATTTAATTTATTTGAAATTAATGTTGATATTATTTGATAGATTTGAGATTATTTTACAGTGTTATGTTTATAATAATTGATTTAGGGGTGTTTGAGAAGATATGGTAATGGTATTTATGGATGTATAGTACAGTATGAACATCATGCGTCACTGGAACATACAGTAACAACTTGTGTTTTTTTTTTTCACCTTGCGTTCGGCCGTCCGGAACCGAACTAAAACTTAAGTCGGGGAGCGTCTGTATAGTCCTATCTTTTGCAGGATTAAAAGTTATTGGATAAACTAGCATAATTATAAATTAGTATAATTTTTAGTAACTGGATTTATTATAATTTGATTTTATTTTGCACTGTCTGAAGTGTGGATATTGGTAAATGCTGAGTTTTCCACAATGTTAAGAAGTTTGCCCCAGATGTTATGAATTTTAAATACTTGTAACTGCTATTGTTTTCATATTTATAGATGGTGACATTATACCATTATTACACTGAGCCTGAGCATATCATTATGACCATCAAAACCAATAACTACAGAAAATTTTTGTTGGTTGTGTTAGGCATTGTATAATTAAAAATGGGTGATTAGTCACTCTGTCTTGCCAGATGGTGGCGCTATACGATGGTCAATGTTGGCATGTGGATGTCATTATAACCATCACCAAAAAATAGATCAAATCTGGAAAGAAACAATGAATTTGTCCAACATCGAAGAAGGTTTAAAAAATCGATTATATTTGTTGGCAGAGATTTATTGAGAGCGTATGAATATCATGACTTCCATTAAACCCTAACAACTGTAAAATTTTATCTGTATTAATGAATACACGTACAGGTTATGAGGACTGTAATGTTGTGTTAGTATTTCAACTTTTCTGAGTCATTGCAATTTAATATTAGCATTGTTATACCATTATGTCCATCTATTCTTTGATAAATTTGATCATTCTTATGGAGGAGTGTCACAACAATTTATAAAAATGCCTGTTTCTCTCCAGATGGTTGTAGAAAAGCGTAATTTTTGTCATGCTGATAACTCGATAACCATCATAATTACTAAGACAAATATGGCATGAATCCAGTTTAGATTGAATTGCTGCAGATCAGTATATCTAAGCTGGCTGAAGAATTCTTTCTGCTCCCATTTAGTGGTGCTGTCCCAAATAGTTTTGTGGCATCTCAACCATAATAGCTAATGAGTTGTGAAGTTTTTAAGCTGTAAGATGCAATGAATTAAGAATCTGAGATAATTGCTTTTTTGTGCCTGACGACAACAACAACAACAACAAAAACAGCAACAAAAATATCCCAAATGGTCATTCTGGGCTTTTGGATATAACAACCAGCATACAAACAAGTTTGATCTCTCTGGCACAATGCACGAAGATCAGAAGTGTATATTAATTGTGTTGCCCTTTTGACCCCTTGGATGGTGTAAAATAATTCTGCCTAATATAACATTGACAGCATTTTATCAATGTATAAATCTAACCAATATTCTCATGGACATATGGTGGCTCTTTCGAGTCCATAGGATACATTTTGGGCCCAATTCTCAGACCCCAAGTTGTGGTGACAAGGACAGATGTGTGTGCCAATTTCATGAGTTTTATGTCTTGAGGAAACGCCTCATAATAGCAAAGTCTTCGAGCAGGGGTCTCAAACAAAATTTACCCGAGGGCCGCTGGAGACAGAGTCTGGGTGAGGCTCGGCCACTTCAGGTTTTCCACAAAATAAGATGAGTTCAAAAAATTCCAGTCTTCTCGGATCTCTTTATTTTTGCTTTTTAACACAAAATAAGATGAAAAAATAAATAAACAAATTAAGAATTAGTAAGAAAATAAATAAATCAGTAATAAATAAATATAATACTTAGATTTCTCTAATCTAATTTGCTCGAGATCTTCCAACGCTTCCTCTCACATAGCCGAGCCATATTTGTCTTGAGCGAGGAGTAAACGCCATGGCATTTGTACATCGTGAATATCGAGCGCAAAAACAGCAATTGCTCATGGATTGTTATCCGCCATGCTGTTATGACAGGAAAACGAGGTGGAAATGACCCCATGCTGCTGTTATCATTTATTTTGACTAATTTTGCATCAGATAGAACATATGTAATGTTTATTGTGTCAGGTAATGCAAATACAATGCAAATCGCACAAATGCAAATTAGAAAAAACAAGACAGTAACTCACAAATAACGGTATGACCCTATAATTGGTCTGTGCTACCAGCTACTGTTAATGCTGATGAACAGGTCTCACTATGTGACTGTAGATTACATTAAGCTGTATTGAGTTCCTTACTTATCTTTTATCTCGCCCCGTACTCATAACTTTGGTTTATTTTTGACAGAGAGAGAGAGAGGGACCTCATATTAACACTCTTAAGTGCTATTGACGTGTGTGTGTGTGTGTGTGTGTGTGTGTGTGTGTGTGTGTGTATACATGTACCGGGATCCCTAACTTTCCACAGTTAATTGGGACCGAGATCCCCACGCGACCACCAAATTCCACGAAGTAGGATCATATTCAATGCTATAAATGCTTATAATATCAATTAAACATGAAAAAATGCATAAGATGTAAATAAAACATAAATACACACACATACAAGCACGTGCATGCACTCAGATGCGAACCTCACAACAATTTAACTAGTTTTGATGGGAGGTTTTGGGTTGTTTTTTTGTTTTGTTTGTTTGGGGGGGGGGGTTGTTTTTTTGCATAATTGGCCTGGTTTTGTGGCATTTTGCTTAACTTTTCCCCTATTCTTTAATTTCCTTATTTTTTAATTCAATGAATATTTAAAAAAAAAATGTGATGCACGAATTGAAGTAGCGACGGATCACTGTATTTATATATGTATGTGTGTGTGTGTGTGTATATATATATATATATATATATATATATATATATATATATATATGTATGTGTGTGTGTGTGTGTGTGTGTGTGTAGACGCTCCCCGACTCACGTTTTTTTACTTGGTTCTGGACGGCCGAATGTAAGTTGAAAGTGAACACAAGTTGTTACAATGACGTATGACGCTCATACTGTACTATACACCCATAAATACCATTACCGTATCTCATGAAACACCTGTAAATCAATTATTACAAACAGAACATTGTAAAATAATATCAAATATAACAAATAATATCAACATTAATTTCAAATAAATTATATTCAAGCAAAATATTTCAAATGGATAAATTTTAATCAAATTCACTCCTCAAATATCAAATACAGTATCAAATATAACCTTTAACATTCTCTATGATGCGATCTTTCTGCTTGTAAATGGTTCCGATGGTCGACGGATGATCACTTTACATGAAGCTGAGCCGAGTCACTTTACATGAAGCTTAAAACAGCTAATCAACGTAGAGGGTTGCAGAGGCTAAACACAGAGTCATAAAATGTCCTGAGCAGAGGTCTGCATACTCCGAAGGACTTAAGTCTCCTCAGAAGGTGGAGGCAACGCTGGCCCTTCTTGTACAGGGCATTAGCATTGTGGGGCCAGTCCAATTTATTGTTGAGGTAAACACCCAGGTACTTGAAACTGTCCATTGTCTCAATGTCCTGTCCCTGGATGTTCACCAGTGAGTGTGTTGGTGTGCTTCTCCTGAAGTTGACCACCGTCTCCTTCGTCTTACTGGTGTTCAAGCACAGGTGGTTGCGGTCACACCAGTCCACAAAGTCGACGAGAACCGACCAGTACTCCAGCTCGTTCCCCTCTGACACACGGCCCACGATGGCGGAGTCGTCAGAGAACTTCTGCCGTTGGCAGCTGTCCGTGTTATAGGTGAAGTCTGAGGTCTAGATGGTGAAGAAGAAAGGTGAGAGGACGGTGCCCTGGGGTGCCCCCGTGCTGCAGACTACCACCTTTGACTCACAGCCGCGCAGCCTCATGTACTGTGGACGGTCAGTGAGGTAGTTGATGATCCAGGCAGCAGGATGTCCGTCCACTCCTGCGTCCGCCAGCTTCCCCTGCAGAAGCGCCGGCCTGATGGTGTTGAAGGCGCTGGAGAAGTCAAAGAACATGACCCTCACAGCGCTGCCGGCGATCTCCAGATGTGTGAGCGCCCGCTGCAGAAGGTAGATGACGGCGTCTTCTACCCTGATGTTGGGCCTGTTGGCGAACTGCAGCGGGTCTTGGGTGGGGCTCACCACAGAGCAGAGGTGGTCGAGGAGGAGCCTCTCCTTGGTCTTCATGAGGTAGGAGGTTAGGGCGACAGGTCTGTAGTGGGCCGGTTCCTTGGTTTGAGCTATTTTAGGAACCGGGACCACACAGGAGGTCTTCCACAGGACAGGAACCTTCTCCAGGCTGAGGCTCAGGTTGTAGAGGTGGCAGAGGACCTCACGGAGCTGGTCCGCACAGGTCCTCAGCAGCCTGGGACTGATGTCATCTGGTCCTCCAGATGTCTTCTGATTCAGTCGCCTCAACTGTCTCCTCACCTGAACCCTCTTCTGCTCCTCTCCATCCCCCGAGATGAAATCCCTCTTCTTCTGGTTCAGGAGGACTTTAAGCTCAGGGGTGACCCACGGGTGGTTGTTGGAGAAGCACCATACCCTCAGTGTTGGCACAATGCTGTCCACGCAGAAGTTCATGTAATCAATGATAGTGTGTGAGGCCGTCGATGTCCTCACCAAAGGAGTCACAGAGCATGCTCCAGTCTGTGGTCTGGAAACGGTCCCTAAGCCTCTCATTGGTCTCCTCAGTCCACACTTTCACAGACCTCTTCTGCTGCAGTTTCCTTTCGCACCCTGGGTGTGTATTGGGGGAGCAGATAGACAAGGTTGTGATCGGAGCGTCCCAGTGGGGGGAGGGGGAGGTGTAAGCGTAAGTGTCCTTCACATTTGCATAGAGCAAGTCCAGCGTTTTATTGTCTCTCGTGGTACTCTGAACGTTGCGAGAGAGGCATGGCTAAAGTCCTCGCTGATCAGAATCAGGGCGCGGAGTCTGCGTCTGAGGTATTTATATTATATTAAATATAATATATATTTTATATATATAAATATATATATATATATATATATATATATATATATATATATATATATATATAAATATAAATATAATATGTGTGTGTGTGTGTATATGTATGTATGTCTGTCTTCCTTTCGGCTTTTTCCCTTTTACTCAGGAGTCGCCACAGCGAATCATCTGATTCGCACGTTTGATTTGGCAGAGGTTTTTACGTCGGATGCCCTTCCTGTCACAACCCTTTTTATCAAGGGACAGAAACACGCTGACGACTTTGCAGCCTACTCTTTATGAAAGTCAGCAATGGTTCTTTTACATGCCTCTCACCATAGACAGTGAGAGACATGGCTTGCCTTTGATAACCCAGTTAGCTGCACTGGGGGGGGGGCAGTGACACCCTTGTGGAGAGTGGGACTCGAACCCCCAACCTTTGGATCAGCAATTCAGCGCCCTATACCACTAGCCCACCACTGCCCCAACATATATATATATATATATAAAACACGTGTGTGTGTGTGTGTGTGTGTGTGTTTGTATTCATTGAAAATATTTGAAGAAAGAAAAGCAGTACGTAATTTGATTTGCTGATACTCAACAAAGGAATTGGACTACAAACACAAACTCATCTTTAATATCCGTAATGGGGGATTATGGTGCCAAACAAGAGTTTGTACGGTGGCTGTCATATACAATTTAAATCATGTCCTATGTCTTATTACTATCATAAATGTGGCCATAATTTTTTGCTTGCCGAGGTTACACATCCATTTCTTTTTGTGACAAAAGATAAGTTTCATTTTTTTATATGAGAAGAAGTGAATATTTACCCTAATATAAAATAAATTAAATTAGTTTTTTCAATAATGTTTTGGGAAAAAGTACTGTCATATGATTTCTTTACGTATTCCTTTTTCTCCTCTCATAATGGTGTGTGTGTGTGTGTGTGTGTGTGTGTGTGTGTGTGTGTGTTAGAGTAATGTATTGGAAGCAGCTCCAGACATGAAGCGAGAGAGTGAAAAGGAGTGGTACTTTGGGAATGCTGATAAGGAAAGGAGAGGACCTTTCAGTTTTGAGGAGGTAAGTTTTTAATTTTAAGTTATTAATGAAACTGGTATTTTACAGGGTTAGGTGTACATGGTTAGAACATTTAGTACAGTAGTTTAGACAGTATTTTAGACCGTACGGGGATCCCTCACTTTCTGCGCTTAATGGGGACTGAGACCCCTCCCTCGACCACCGATTTCCGCAAAGTAGGATTGACCCCTTTGACTGACGTATATGATGTGTATATAATATCAATAGATACATATTCAATGCTATAAATGCTTATAATAACAATTAAACACTCAAAAATAATGCATAAGATGTAAATAAAATCTAAATACACACACATATAGATCCTTCTCAAAAAATTAGCATATTGTGATAAAGTTCATTATTTTCTGTAAAATATTGATAAAAATTAGACTTTCATATATTTTAGAATCATTATACACAACCGAAGTAGTTCAAGCTTTTTATTGTTTTAATATTGATAATTTTGGTAAAAAAGTAAAGAAAAACCAAAAATCCCTATCTCAAAAAATTAGCACATTTCATCCGACCAATAAAAAGTGTTTTTAATCCAAAAAAAAGTCAACCTTCAAATAATTATGTTCAGTTATGCACTCAATACTTGGTCGGGAATCCTTTTGCAGAAATGACTGCTTCAATGGGGCGTGGCATGGAGCCAATCGGCCTGTGGCACTGCTGAGGTGTTACGGAGGCCCAGGATTCTTCGATAGCGGCCTTAAGCTCATCCACAGTGTTGGGTCTGGTGTCTCTCAACTTTCTCTTCACAATATCCCACAGATTCTCTATGGGCTTCAGGTCAGGAGAGTTGGCAGGCCAATTGAGCACAGTAATACCATGGTCAGTAAACCATGTACCAGTGGTTTTGGCACTGTGAGCAGGTGCCAGGTCGTGCTGAAAAATGAAATCTTCATCTCCATAAAGCTTTTCAGCAGATGGAAGCATGAAGTGCTCCAAAATCTCCTGATAGCTAGCTGCATTGACCCCGCCCTTGATAAAACACAGTGGACCAACACCAGCAGCTGACATGGCACCCCAGACCATCACTGACTGTGGGTACTCGACACTGGACTTCAGGCATTTTGGCATTTCCTTCTCCCCAGTCTTCCTCCAGACTCTGGCACCTTGATTTCCGAATGACATGCAAAATTTGCTTTCATCCGAAAAAAGTACTTTGGACCACTGAGCAACAGTCCAGTGCAGCTTCTCTGTAGCCCAGGTCAGACGCTTCTGCCGCTGTTTCTGGTTCAAAAGTAGCTTGACTTGGGGAATGCGGCTCCTGTAGCCCAGTCCACTGCTTCCACAGGTCCCACAAGGTCTGGAATCGGCCCTTCTCCACAATCTTCCTCAGGGTCCGGTCACCTCTTCTGGTTGTGCAGTGTTTTCTGCCACACTTTTTCCTTCCCACAGACGTCCCACTGAGGTGGCTTGATACAGCACTCTGGGAACAGCCTATTCGCTCAGAGATTTCTTTCTGTGTCTTACCCTCTTGCTTGAGGGCGTCAATGATGGACAGCAGTCAGGTCGGCAGTCTTACCCATGATTGCGGTTTTGAGTAATGAACCAGGCTGGGAGTTTTTAAAAGCCTCAGGAATCTTTTGCAGGTGTTTAGAGTTAATTGGTTGATTCAGATGATTAGGTTAATAGCTCGTTTAGACTACCTGAACATGATATGCTAATTTTTTGAGATAGAAATTTTGGGTTTTCATGAGCTGTATGCTAAAATCATTAGTATTAAAACAATAAAAGACCTGAAATATTTCAGTTGGTGTGCAATGAATCTAAAATATATGAAAGTTTAATTTTTATCAGTACATTACAGAAAATAATAAATTTTATCACAATATGCTAATTTTTTGAGAAGGACCTGTACACGCACGCACACAGATGCGCACCTCACATAAAAATGTAGGTAGTTTTGTTGGGGGGTGTTTGGGTTGTTTTTGTTTGCTTGGGAGATTTTTTGTCTTTGTTTTGCAGCATTTTCCTTAATTTCCTTATTTTTATTTTTTGATGAATATTTTTTAAAAACCCGTGATACACTGAAGTCGCAGAAACTGAAGCTTGAAGTAGCGAGGGATCACTATTTCAATTTATTTTCATGTAGTTCTTTTTTTTGCCTGTCTTTCGGCCCTACAAGTGTTACATTCTCTGGTTTTAAAAAAAATGAAAGAAAATGTCACAGAGGGCTTCTGCTTTCAATTTCCACAATTTGACTTCAATTTAATCAAACAAATTAATTAAAACATTTTCGTATTAATGGGACACCCCCCCCCCCCCTTCCTGGTCAACTAAAGGAAGAAATGTGGCATCACTTAATTTGGGGGGAAACATGGGATCCCTAAGGTTCAGAGGTCGGCGGGTAGTTCAGTCTGTTTATTCCCATCTTTACTCTTCACTCTTTTTACTCAGGCCTTTCAGTTGCCTTTTTTGTTGTACCGCTCTAGAATTTCAACTGTAATTGCCGTTCTCATAGCTCCCACAGGCAGTAGTAATCGATCCTCTGTGAAACAAGCACTGAAACATTATTGTGCTGATGCTGGATTCTAGATGTTTATTATAAGCACATTGTAAATGGTAACATCCATTCAGTGAATTGATTTTTGTTTGTTTGTTTGTTGCTTCCCTCTGGTGACTGCTGGATGAAGTTAACCTCGATACCCTCATTGATTCGAAGGTTGGCTTACGGATTAGTAGCCTCGGCAAAAGCCAGCTGAGCTAAATTCACTGACATTACCGGTTCACTGTCAAGAGAACACCCAGACGCTTTGGGAAACCTCTGATACAGGGCCCTTTTACAAACTTGGTTTCCTTTGCCACCAGGTTCTCCATTCTGATCGAGGAATGTGAGGCATCCATGAAAGATAACAATGTGTCCAGAAATCTAGATAAGCTAGATGGGGTGGAAACTATGAGCTCGGTCGATTTTACCCTCTCAAGTCACCAGATATGAGCACTGATGAACCACATTTTCAGTCAAAGCAGTAAACCAAACCTTTTCCTATTTACTTGGCAGCAGTTCTTGTTGATTTCAGAAAATGGAAGCTCAAAAGCGAAGAAAACTGAAAGTGCACGTCAGGTCAGCATGGAAATCAAATACTGTACGCCATTTCTTGCCTTCCTGTTGTGAGTAAGCGGTCAGGTCGCATTACACTGGAGCAGGTAATGGATCCTAGAAATGTGCTTGAGGAGCAGAAAAGTCTCTGGTGTTGACCTAGTACATGCTAACTATTGCTGCCACTTGGGAAGTACCTGTCACTTGAAACCCAGGATGTTAGATGATGACGCCAGGAGTTCTGGTTCGATCTCTCTTCTCTGAATTATATTGTAGGTGATAGTGAGGATAACTCTTGCCTGCATAAATAACATTATTGAAGCTTTACTGCCATGCAACAAAGGCCAGTTTCCAAAGAGAGATGTTCCATCGCATAGGGTTAACTTTCTGAAGTTTTACTGTATAAGAATTTCCAAGTGATGTTTGCATGTTCTTGTTCGTGCAGATGCAGGAGTTTTGGAAATCAGGAACACTGACTGCAAAGACACGATGTTGGGCACAGGGCATGGATGGATGGCGCCCTCTCCAAGCCATTCCACAGCTGAAATGGTGCACACTTGCCACTGGGCAGGCTGTGATGAATGAAACGGACCTGGCCACACTAATCCTCAATATGCTGATCACCATGTGCTCTTATTTCCCCAGCAGGTGCAACACACATGCATACGTACAGGTCTTTACATATTTTGAAAGGTTTTGATGGTTTTTATAGTCCTACCTATTTTGTTAGACTGCTGAAATAAAATACAGGTGACCCAAAGAACTTCCAAATTTCAAAGGTGAATGAGGATAAAGGGCTACCAACAGGCCCTAGCACCACCCCTCCCATCTCGCTTCTGCCATGGCTTCAGTTTTTCAAAATGTGGGCGGTTTATTGTTTCACATTTTGAAAGACTGTTGCACAGGCAGCAGTGAGGCAGGAGAAGCAGTGCTAGGGTCTGCTGGAACACCTACCTAGAACATGGCATGGTCTGGAGCACAATGTGCATTCACTGTCAGAGCTTTCTTCACAAGCAACCGTTTTGTTGTTCCCCAAGCAGCTGCCTTTTTGCATTCTAGGGAACCAATACATTCCAGTTCAGGAAACCAGTTTGCAGTGCGTTGAAAATTTCAGGGAAACAAGAAAATCAACTGATTGCTCGAGGAGCCCTTGTGCTGCTGGAAAAATTTTGAAGCAATCTGTTTTGCAGATGTTCTCCAAGGAAACATTTTAATTGTAGAGATTGGAAAGAGAATCTTGCATCAAGACCTTCACATCCGCACATACACAACGATGGTTTCGCAAAAAACAATGTGAAAGAGACTGGATTAGCCTCCAGGCGTTATGGGTGGGCATTCTGTTCCAAACGATGGTGTTCTCTTGTGCAGTGTAACAGCATTTTATCATTTCAATGGGTGTGCAAACAAAAACAATTTTAACAATTAGTCTGCTGACAACTGTCGCAAGCTCGTAAAATACTGTTGCAATTCAACTCTTAAAGCCCTTACAGTCACAGTTCGGCAGGAGAGCGCCGCGATATGACCCAGCGAATCCCAGCAGTGTTCAGAATTCACCTCCAAGAGTTTATAAATGACGGTCAGCATGTGAAGGGTCATCTTCAAATCATTATAAATGCAAACTTTATTGAATGAACTTTCGGATTCATATTTAGGTTTTTGCTTCAATCCGTTGGGAAGCTCCATCTTCAGCTATGTATCTTCAGATTTTTCAGCTATGCAGAGATTTTTTGTTTGTTTTTAAAAAAAATTTTATGATTAATTACAAATATCAGTGAAGTTATATGAATTTAAGGTATTTCTATCATCACCATCAGCTGTAAATCTTTTCAGGGTTTTCGAGCTGTGCTGGTTTCAATGGCCCCTTTTTGAGATCTTAAAACAAGGTGGTCTCACAAAGATGGCTGCCACCCGGCTTCATAATTGAAACACCAATATACATTCTACTTTTTATTTTTTATTTATTTGTTTTGAGAACAGTGCTTGAAACATGTGGAAGGTATGGCTTCTGATTGGTTGAAGCTAAAACTGCACCCACACTGGCCCGTTGTGGATAAGACTGGACATCCCTCGTTAAATTGAATGCATTGAATGATAAGGATTTCAGGGAAGATGTTTGGATAAGTGATTTTCAATTTTCTGTCTGTCTGTCTGTTTTTACAGAGATCAGGACAATGCTATTATCAGACCTTTACCCAAAGTGAAGAGGCTTATTAGTGACAACACATGCTTACCCCATATTGTTCAGGTACTCACCATAATTTGGCATTCTTAATTAGGACTGAAACACGATGTTGGTTGTTGCTATAGGAAAAATAATTATTGATGGGTTGCTGTGATGATTAAGACTGGGCCATCAAGTTACTGTGACCATCCTGAAGTTTGATATTCCAACCACATCAGCAATTTGTCAAATATTTTTTATACATATATATATATATACTCCTTTTGGCTTTTCCCTTTTTCAGGGGTCGCCACAGTGAATCATCTGATTCGCATGTTTGATCTCATATAGGTTTTCCCCCGGATGCCCTTCCTGACACAACCCTTTAACAATGGCAGAAACACGCTGACGGCTGTGCAGCCTACACTTTATGAAAGTCAGTCATGGTTCTTTTACAGCCTCTCACCACAGACAATGAGAGACATGGCCAGCCTTTTATAACCCAGTTAGCTGCACTGGGGAGACAGTGACAACCTTGTGGAGAGTGGGACTCGAACCCCCTCAGCAATCCAGTGCCCTTTACTTCCAGGCCACCACTGCCCCTTTATAATGACTGTCATATTAGGCCAAAGAAAAAAAGAAAAAAAAGGTCACACACAGTTTGAAGTTTTGTTGGTGTTCCTCGAGCATCACGCTGTAATCGGGGCTAAATTCAGTCCAGTCCTACAGTCAAGTGTTAAGAATTTCACAACTTTCTCTTCACAATATCCCACAGATTCTCTATGGGGTTCAGGTCAGGAGAGTTGGCAGGCCAATTGAGCACAGTAATACCATGGTCAGCAAACCATGTACCAGTGGTGTTGGCACTTAAAAAAATGAAAGAAAATGTCACAGAGGGCTTCTGCTTTCAATTTCCACAATTTGACTTTAATTTAATCAAACAAATTAATTAAAACATTTTTGTATTAATGGGACACACCCACTTAACTGAAGGCCAGATCAGGAATTTCTAAATCTCGAATGCCTCCACCCGAAGTATAAATGTACTTCTGGCTTCAGCATTCGCATGATGCAATGCCCAATATGGCACCCTGCCCCCCTTCTGTTGTGCATTTCACACCCGAGCCTAGTGGCTCATCAGGCTGGTGCTTATTCCATAGCGTGAAGCTACCAGGAGTTCAACTCCTCCTACATTGGACGCTAGTCCATTGCAGGTTACCTTCCCAGTATGCTTTTGCTGGTACCCATTTATACTGCTGGGTGAATAGAGGCACATTTGTGGTTAAGACCTTCCCAAGGGGTCTTGGCACAATGGGGGTCTGACTGGGATTCGAACACACAACCTCCCGATCATGAGCCCAGCACTCTAACCACTACCCCCCCCCCACACACCCCGGAGGCATATTTTTACATAAATCGTACCCCAGCAATTTATTTTAATTACACATTTGTTTGTTTGTTTATTTAACATCAAGTTGTATTGTCCCACTTTTTTTTTGATCATTATGCTTTGAAGGGTGTGGTTGATATTATCTTAATTTCTTAATTCACTGAAAAATAAATACTGAAAAAATGAAAATGTGAAAATTATAGTTAATATTTTGATTTTTAAAGAACACTTTAGTAAATTATATTTTTCCACTTTTAATTAATTAATGGCACAGCTAATAAATTAGTTTATTAATATTATAATTAAATGCAATCGATAAATAGATACATCCATCATTAAATATTTCCTGATGTTTTTATTTATTGGATTGTGGCACTTTTGGCGTTTACCAGAAGTCGCTGACTATCAACTGTTTTGGGTTGAAATAATGCAACAGCTTCTCTAAAATTGCATCCTAAATCCATCTATCTGTCCACATATATATGGATGTATGTGTGTGTATATATATTCATTGATTAATTAATTTGTGTATTTAAATTAGCACGTTACACCACTTGTTTAAATCTTGATCTTTCTGTTACTCTAACTTTGCTTTACCCTTGCTTTACTGTTTTATGTGTATGTAGTTGCTGTTGACCTTTGATCCCATCCTGGTGGAAAAGGTGGCCATCTTGTTATACCTGGTGATGCAGGACAACCCCAATCTGCCACGTCTCTACCTCACTGGGGTTTTCTTTTTCATCATGATGTACACGGGCTCCAATGTGCTCCCAGTCGCACGGTATTGCACATACATTCATCTACCTCTGTCTGACAATATAAAATTGAAGTAAACGTGGGATTATCATGTCGTGTGAAAAAAGAAATGCATTAGTGAGTTTTTTCCCCCGGTTTAATATCGTACCTACTTGTGAATGTGGGCTCTATGTAATGTTCTGTGAGTAAAGTAAATCCACCCTTGACCCAGAAACTGATATAGGGTGATGTAATAAAATCTCCCATATTTTAAAAGGAAATGGGGGGGGGGGTTGTTTATTATTATTATGTTCATGCATGAAACTGCATTCAGTGCAGTTTTTATTCATTATGATTTAAGATGATCATGTCAAGTGGAGCAGCAGCTACCTCCTGATAAATAGCAACCTTAAGGGCTTTGAGTTTGGGGTACACAGGGGTTCAGGATAATCCAACATCACCACCAACAAGATCAACCAATCTGGAAACATTTTCCCTCAGCACTTCCAGAGATCTTCAAGCAATGCCATAGCTCCATCTTAATGAAACCACTTGTTTAACATGGAGTTCAAGTTGTGGTTGGGCCTCCAACGGACCTCTGCACTACTTCTTCTGATTCACATAAAGCTTCGTGAATCTAATGGTTTTTTTTTTTTTTTTTTTTGCATCTGCCAATTTCTGACATAGACTTCCTAAAATGTCGTTGAGAGGGTTTTTTTGTTTGTTTGTTTGCTTTTACAGCTAATATCTTTTTATCAAATTTCACCCCAACATTTCATCATAGAGTAAAGCCAGCCTGACACTAGTACGCATTTTAAATTCTCAATGGCCCTCATTCATGCGTACCATGGCGGAATGATTTTGTGTTTATTTCACCTGTCAGTCAAACAGTTTGTGCCGGAGAGGAATAAGCTTTGCTCATAGCTTGCTCATTCGTACCACTGAGGATGTTCCGTGACCTTCCACTTGATTCCTTACCATTGCGGTATTTTTGTGAATTGTTTGTGCTGGGGTGCTCCAAGTTCCTCAACGTCACTCAATGGCCAGACAGGTTTGCTCCACATCACGCTAAAAAGGTGACCGCGCCTCCATTTTATGACACTCCTTGTCACGCCTCACAAATGTGTAAATATATATATAATATATATATATATATATATATATATATATATATATATATATTGGGTAGCTGCATTCATCCACCATTCATTCTTGTAGTTGTCGAGATGATGAACTCTCGAGATGCCGAGAAAATGGCATTAAATCAACAAAGTGACTTTCTTGCAGGTGCTGCTGCATTACTACTAATCAAAGACTATGACATTGACATATGTAAGCAGCTTGAATCCACACCTGATACTACCAGCAAATCAACTAGATCAAAGAAGAGAAAAGCCAGACCAGTGTGGGTGAGGGAATGGTTGACCAGGAGGCAGCAGTTTTGTCATTATGACTGATTGGTTAACCGTTTGTGCGTGGTGTTGAGGAATACAGTGGTTTGAGTGCTCACCCAAACTTGAAGGTGAGCAGCTTAGAGTAGACTATGATTACCTTTGAGGAAACAGTGAGAAACACAGTTCTGTCCACAACTCGCTCCCTGGTCCGCCAACAGTTAATGTTGGACGATGCGTAGTGTATAAGAGGAAACATTGAGCAGTCAATGACCACCATGGAGGACACAAGAGCACCATTGAGGATACAGGTGTAATGTTGCATGGCGTTGATTACCCGTGACGTAGTGGGCATTTACACGTGCCCTCACAGTTTCGTTATAGTTCGCAGAAAGGTACACAAAAGAGTGCGTGACAAAATTAATGAACATGTTTCATTTTTTGGGTCAGCAATGCCCCTCAATGGCATTCATCTCACTCATAGTTTCCACATTGTTCCCGTGATGGCGCTCACAATTCCCGCGAAGGTACTCACTTTGGCGTACCGTGGAGTACCATGAATGCGTACTAGTGTCAGGCTGGCTTAAGTCTTGCTTTTGACAAGGCCATTTGGTCACCCATTGTTTCTTCATTATATGTATCTCGTGGCTGATTTCCAGGTTTGCTTAGGATGTTATATCTTTTTAAAAACTTCACATCCACTTCACTTCAGTTTGTGGACACGTGGCCTGACAAAATCTTCCATGACTCATTGATCTGATCCAGAATACATAATTTAATAACTGACTGCATGCTGCAAAGTTACTGAGACAGCGAAGCAACACCAAACCCAGGACATTCTACCATCGAGCTTCACAATAGTTATGGTCTTTGCTTGTATTTTAGATGCCGTTTTATCTGGCTTTCCATGAGCAGATTGTTGAAAATTAGTGCCCTTTATATGTCATTTTAATTTCAGTGAAATTCACTCACTCACTCGTTTACCCGAATTAGGATTAAGTGGCTCAGAAAATGAATGAACTTTTGACATTTTTTTTATTATTATTTAAACCCATGCCAGATTCGCTGGCATCCATAACATTTTTAAAGACCTTTGAGAATTATTTAGCTGATGACATGATGGCAACACACATCCCTAGTAAAAAGAATGACAGAGCCAAGATGTCAGATTGAAATAAAAGGTAGGGACTTGGAGTTGTGTTTACTTTGACTTTTTCTATTTAACTAGTATATTTTGGTTTAAAGCTGCTGCTGGTGCAGAGAGTGTGCAGTATTTGGGGGGGGGGCAGTCCCTTCTGTTGGTGTTTGTAAATTTGTCCCTTGAAGTTTAGCGTAGTTAGCATAGATTATTTGTATATTTTAAATTCACCATGACCTGTTTGGGATATGTTTTATAGATATATTTCATGTTTGCAAATGTTCATGATGTCAGAGTGAATGCACCTGCAGCATGGATGCAAGAAGCCTGATATTGTGTTGCTTGTCCAGGCGGTAACATTGGAGAGCTCATTTGCTTGCAATCGGAAAGGTTTTTTTTTTTTTCTTTTCTGCTCCCAAACGCCTTCCAGGTGTGGTGGTTCGGGCATTTTCATCCGTGAAGAGAACCTAGGGTTGATCTAGAACATGCTGGAGGGATTATGTCTCTCGGCTGGTCTCATAACTGTCAGTGTAATGACAATAAGTAAAGAATAAAGCTGTTATTTTTATAATTCTTTCAGACTAAAATATGCAGGCCACACACCTCTGATGATTAAACCATACTGAAGACATGGGTGTTAGCGCCTGGACGGAAATATGGATTTCCGTCAAAAATAAAAATGCCAGTGTTTTTATATATATAATTTTTTTTTTAAAAAAAACATCAAAGTAACCGCAATTATATAAACTTTTTTTTTTCCTCCTAGTTGGGCACCGGAAGCCTTCCGTAGTAATTGGTCGTGATTAGCTTGCCGTAGTTCAGTCTCGAGCGTGTTCGTGCGTTGTTGCACTGTTTAAGAAATCCCAACATTGCCAAACTGTATCTTAGTAACTAGATCTATCAATATTCATGCATGCTTGCTTTCTGAAAGATTAAAAGAAAAAAAATTCATATAGAAAAACAAAACGATTGAAGTGTAGTATAATGCCAAATTTCCTGGAAGTCGGTGAAATTTTAAATATTTTAATGTACATATATGCAAATATTAATGAAAAAAGTTGACTCATTATTATCACTGTCGTACATGGCAAAGTAAAATAGCTGACTATTACCTATTGTGGTGCTTTACCTGTATAGGAATTCAAAGTTGTTCTCAAACCAGTAAAATTATTGTGTACATATTGACCATATATGTGTTGAATACTTCTTGAATATCACTGTTGTTTCATTTATAACCTTGTATAATGGGCTCAGAAAGCACTTCAAAGCACTACATTTTCAAAAATACAAGCCCAAGGTGCCGCTTCACGCCTCGATGGCGTTGCCAGCTCGCTTGGGTGCTTCGCAGCGTCAGCGTCCGGCTTCAGTAAATTTTTTCAGTCAAAATGATTTCTGCCTGCTAACACCCATGATTGAAGATGATTCCTTTACACGCCTCAAATCAGTAGCATGCATTTGCTCAGTTTCTGAAAGAGTTCCGTTCAGGATTTTTCCGTATCAGGACCACATGACACCATTTTTCTGAGATTTCCTTGTTGGCTGAAAACATCGAGCCGTAAAATGCTGTCAAGCTTGCTGTGCCTTGTTTCATCACTCCGCTGACATCACCTGACATGGGTCTGTAACTTGAATATCATAGCAACAAAGTCAGTGTTTTAATCAGCTCAGTGTTAGTAAGCCAAGAAAGATGGTCTTTGGAAGCACAAGCACTGTGTGTCTGTATTATGAGCACAGAGCATTCAAGAGGTTTGAGTAAGCTGGAAGCTTTAAATAGACTCTTTCTGATTTACACCTTTGTTATTCTTCTAGTTTCCTGAAGTACACTCACCTGAAGCAGGCCTTCAGATCAGAAGAGGTAAACAAACTCCGTGTTTCTAGTATTTCATAATAAGGGGTCATTTAACATTTTCCTAAGCGGGGAGGGGGTAAGATGTCTGTGTACGCTTTTTTTAATATTATGAAAATGTTGATCAACAATAATACATGCGTACGTGAATTTTTTATTTTTTTTTGTGCATGTACGTTTGAAACTCAATGCGCGATTCGCCAACCACCTGCGATACACGCACAACAACATCGTTTGATTCGCTCTGCTTGACATAACACTGGTGTTAACGCTTAAAGTTTTTAAAGTTTAAGGCTACGATGGAGCGTTTCAAGGACTTTGAGCCTCTACTGAAGTATTGTGTGGCACGGCCAACATTTGTGCACAAAAATCCGAAGAGAAAATGACCCGGAGGGCGAATAGCTGCAGATGAGACACTGTGAATACTACCCAACCCGGTATCAGCTGCTGAAACATCAGAAGGCAGCTGATCACAAACTGAAGCGTGGTCGTCCAAAAGCCAATGACCAATAAAAAATGCAGACATTTTGAATGATATTTTAATATAAAATAATATTATTAAAAACAATGTCATTTTTATATTATTAAAACCAAATGTCTTAATATTAATATTAAAACAGGTGTCATTAAAAAGAATTCTTTAAAAGTATAATTTTTATTGATTTCATTATTATTTGACTGGTGTATAAAAGAAGTATTGATCAAGGAAATACATTGATTTATTTTATAAAAGAGGATTGACCATTGTTTTGTTTAATATCTTGTGAAAAAATCCTGCCGACAGATCATCAACATTTATTTGTGCGCTTTCGGGGGGGGGGGGGGGTCAAAAAAAGAGTACTCTCTGTACACTTGGGGAAATATTGAAAATGTTGAACCGCCCCTAAAAGAATTACTGTCATAGGAATCTATGAAACATTAGCATAATGACACAGGCTTAACCGTTGTCCTTTTTTATGTGTGGAAGGCTAAAGGTCAGGACATTGTGCTGAGAAGTGTGCTGGGACCAATGTTACCTGAAGCAATGGTGTGTTACCTGGAGAATTATGAGGCTGAGCACTTCTCTGAGATCTTCCTGGGAGAGTTTGATACTCCAGAAGCAATCTGGAGTAGTGAGATGAGGTATATCATTACATACCAGACCTTGGTCATTGGTGATATAAAAGAAAGCCAGTGTTCTTAGTGTGTTTGTGTATGTGCGTGTGTGTGCGTGCGTGTGTATGTGTGTGCACGTACAGGCGCATGATGATAGAGAAAATCGCTGCACACCTGGCTGATTTCACTCCTCGGCTCCAGAGCAACACTCGGGCTCTGTATCAGTACTGCCCCATTCCTGTAATTATCTTTCCTCAACTGGAATACGAACTGTTCTGCAACATCTACTACCTCCGTCACCTATGTGACTCCAGTCGTTTCCCCGACTGGCCCATACGGGACCCGGTAAGCTAACCAACAGAGCAGTAATAATTTTGTGGCAAACAATTTTATACTGCTAGAGATTTTTTTTAATTATTTTGTTTAGATATTCTTTCTATGATTCAAACTTTTTTGACAATTTGAATGTTGGAAATAATTTAGGAAAAAATACAGTGGCTTGTTATATGCCTTTTCAGTCTACTAGAACACTGGGGATACATAGAATGAGGGTTATTGTACCAGCATCTGTACATATTATGTAGAATTTTATATATGAATAAATACATAGTAGCGTGGAGTAACTTTTAAATAAATTATGAACAAAAAGTATCATTTTGTCTTGGAAAATATACAAGTTTTGGATAAATTTGAGTTTCTCAGATGAAAAATTCTCAGGATTCCAACTAAAATAATTTTAAAAGAGGATGTCTGTCATGAGACATGTTCCATTTAAAATTAGATAAGCATCTTGTTTCACTAAATCATTGGTGGCAATATCCACAATTTTCTACACAGGGCAAATCTGAATACATGACACGATGTGTCCATTCAAAATGTCCACTCAGACTTGTTTCTCTCATGATAATAAGTAATGTATCTTTTTTTCAGTCAGATGCATTCAATTCATTGGCCTGCTACTCGCTCAATCTAGGGCTCTAGGTGAAAGCGCTGACTCATCTGTTTGGCAGCTTTACCTAAGGTACGCTGTCAAAGCGTCAATCCTTGCGCGTTGAGGCTCGGTCGATGACGTCAATGACTGCTTTAAAACGAGGACATACACTTGCGTCCATAAAAATCGCTCGCTTCGGTTCTGGTTAAAATATTTAACAAATAAAGAAATATAATAAAATAAGAATATATAAAGACAAAGATATATTATAAGACATGTAATAGAGAAAAATGTAAAATACATCATCACCTAAAAATAAGCCCTAGTATCATATTTCGGTATGAAAATTAATATAAGCCCGGTCTTATTTTCGGGGAAACACGGTCGCAAAAAGTCACTGGTTATTCAACTTTCAAACTAATAGACTTGTGTGATTTTAAAATCCAGGTTATATATGTATAAAATGTGCTTATTGGTACACTTACTGAATGAAGAACATACAATTAGTTAATTACTCCCAGAAAAAAAAATTAAATTGCTTTATAATAACCTAATAATATAATTTAAAATATTTAGTGAATAAAGTGTTTTGGGATTTTTTTAATCACAGATTACTTATATACACCAGCATTTATCAGTCTGGACATTATTTTGGACGTCTCACAGTGTTTGCGATTTTGAACTTGTATTCATTAATCAAGGGGCAGTGGTGGTCTAGTGGTATAGGGTGCTGGATCGCTGATCCAAAGGTTGGGGGTTCGAGTACCACTCTCCACAAGGTTGTCACTGTCCCCCCCCAGTGTGGCTAACTGGGTTATCAAAGGCGGGCCATGTCTCTCACTGTCTATGGTGTGAGGCATGTAAAAAAACCATTGCTGATTTTCGTAAAGAGGAGCTGCAAAGCCGTCAGCGTGTTTCTGTCCCTTGCTAAAAAGGGTTGTGACAGGAAGGGCATCCGACATAAAAACCTCTGCCAAATCAAACGTGCGAATCAGATGATTCGCTGTGGCGACTCCCGAGTAAAAGGGAAAAGGCCGAAAGGAAGACAGACAATTCATTAATGCAAACATAAATTGGTATTGTTCATAAAAAAGAAGTCAACTTTATTGCCTGTGGTTGGTCATTATTTCCAAAATTTTCAAATTAAATTAACATTTCCATTAACAATGACATGTTATATATTTGTAATATATTTGTTTCTAAATTGTAATAAGTCCTCCAGTAATCCAGAAAAACAATGTGATTAAAATTCAATTTAAAAATAACTTGTTTTAACTTGGAACTCTTGACAATTTTAGATTCCCCCCGCCCCCCATGTTTTGGACATGCGTACTTTCAAAGGACATAACTTCCAAGAAAAAAAATGTCAAAATGTCAAAAAAACAAACAAAAAAGTTTTTATAATAAACATTTCAGACAATTAGTACTGAAAAAAACCTATCAAATGAAAACCTTTATTTTTGACTCCTTTGTGACTGATTGTTCTATGAGCCTGAGAAATGCCCGGGTAGGATACTGTATATTTTAAACTTTCAAGCAAAATCAGTTAGTCAAGTCGTATACCCCTGTGTGTTAAAGGTGTGTGTATGCATACACAGGTGAAGCTGTTAAAGGATACCTTAGAAGCCTGGAAAAAGGAGGTAGACAAAAAACCTCCCACTATGTCAGTGGACGATGCCTATGAAGTGCTCAACCTCCCCACCGGACAGGGCCAGTATGTCCTTTTCTTTCCTTAATTTCACTGTATGTTTCTTCTTTCGCTTTTTAGTTAATTTTATGAACTGTTGTAATATACACGACAGAACAGCATTACTATATATTTTCTTAAGGGTATTGAACTGTAGATAGTAACAGTGGTTCATTCACTCATTTGTTCATGGATGTTTGTCTGTGTAATGAACAGGCACGAGGAGAGCAAAATCAGAAAAGCATATTTCCGATTGGCTCAAAAATACCATCCAGACAAAAATCCAGATGGCAGGGTAGGTTTACACATGTGTGCATTTTTTTTATACCGAATCATTAAGAGATTCCTTATAAAGTAATAATATATGTGTTGATGCAGTGTGTGTGTGTGTGTGTGTGTGTGTGTGTGTGTGTGTGTGTGCATTAAGTAGTAAACGCATATTTTTGTAACTATTCAACAACTCTGTGCATACAGGACACATTTGAAAAGGTGAATAAGGCATATGAGTTTCTTTGCACTAAATCTGCGAGAATTGTAGACGGACCCGATCCTGAAAACATCATTCTTATCCTCAAGGCCCAGAGCATCCTCTTCAACCGACACAAACAAGGTGCAAATGCAGAACTCAAGCCCTTCCACAAACGCACATAAGATGGTTCATTGATTCAGATACTTTCTTTAGTTTATCCTAATCTGCAAAATGCTGTATGGTCATTAATTAACTTAGTGTCATTGTAACTTTGGAGATTAATAGGTTGATTTATTTTACGTTTCATTTCATAGGATTACGCTGATTATAAAATAATTTTCTCACTAACTTGTTACCCAAACTGAAGGGTCGATTTCTTTGGGCATGCCTTCCAGATTTACCGACTGGCATGAGCCACATGAGTGCAATGCTGATATTGTTGTTAAATGATTGAAGTAATGAGAATTTATCTTTTTTTTTTTTTTTTGTCATGCTTAGGTGTTTGTAATAATACAAATCTTTATCTCTGTGTAAATGTATTATAATATCACAATAGGTACATGAAATGACAGTGAAAAAAAAAATAATAATGATGAAATTGATTTAAAGATAAAGATGATGAACACAGATTCATCAGAGGCATAGCACTTCAAATTATCCAGAAAAAAAGTGTAATGACACTAATTAGTAGATTAAGCTGACATGTAAAACAGTGTTGTATTATATAATGAGTGTGTCCTGGAGGTATCCAATACAGTGGTACCTCACCTTACGAAATTAATCCATTCCAGAGCCTTTTTCAGAACCTGGATTTTTCATAAATTGAACTGCACGTTACATGTAAAACGTGTGATTCGTTCCAAGGCCCCCAATACTACTCACTCAACCCTTTAAAAATTATTAAACCATACCCTTTAAGGCCTCCTTCTGCTCCAATATTGTACTGATGGTAGATTGGTTTGGCCATATTCCTTTGTGATATCACTCAACCGCATGCCACGAGCCCACTTCGTTTTTCCACTCGCACTGGGAATCACACGCGTGCATGCGTTTGTGAGCATGCGCATTTATGTGCGAGCGTGTGTTGACCATGTCATCTTAGCAGAGTTATTATCTTACAAATATTTATGCAAGGTTAAAAACCTGAGCCAAAAGATAACGTTGCAATGAGCACACTCGAAATACTCACGAAACAACAGTAACTCTGTCCTTTACACGAAAACCATTATGGGTGCTTCATAATAGCCAATGGGAGCGAGCGGCATCATCCTTCCTATCCAATGGGAGGCCAGAGGGGTGGGATGTTGGAAGATAGTCAATGATAGAGCAGCTCGTGCATTGTTTGAATGGCGCGTTTCGTAAGGAGCACTTGTTTCGCATACAGAGACAAAAAATTTTGGAAAATGTTTTTCATAACCTGGATTTTTCGTTTTCTGGAACTATCGTAAGGTGAGGTACCGCTGCATTTGCTCTCACCCCTCCCTAGATGCAGCTGGCCACATAATGGAGTGACAGTAGTAGAATAATTGGCTACAGTCAAATTAGAGGAGAAAAATTGAGGTGGGGTAATGAAAAACAATTGATTGGGCTGAAGCAAGGATTTCTTCATTATAATGTACAGATATAAGATATTTTAGGTATTCTGAGGCTAGGCCATTTAAATTTTAAAACAGAACAACTGCATTAAAGTGTTATCAGACCCCGAGTAACACTTCAGTCTGGTACACATTTTGTCAGACATTTATTTGTTTGGAACTTTCACAGTCAAGTTCAAGTCTCATTGATCGCTTCAACAGACTCATTAATCCAACTATATCAGATGACGAGGCTGTTGCCCCAGATAGTTGAACAGAAATCAATGGGGATAACATGGCTTTGTTTTGTCAACAGTTGCATGGTACAAATTGTATTCATTATATCTGATACTGATATAATGGCTGGGACAGATTATTTTGTATATTTACACAGATTAACTTCTGACGGTCATAGTTATATGACTATGCATCTTAAAACTAAGTTATTCATATTCTTCTGATGTCATATCAAGCATACAGTTTGTGTTTTCGAAGATTAAAGCACATTTTATTGTCCTTGTTTAACTTTTATCTCCAGTTCTTGAACATTTTCTGCAGCAGAATGCAACATTCTAGTGTCAACAATCAAATCCATTTTGTAAACAAATAGCTTCAAGAATTGTTTACCTACAATATAAAAAAATAAGTCCCCAAGATATACTCGGGCAGTGCTCTCCAACCTTGTTTGCACCAGGGACCAGTTTTATGTATGAAAATGTTTCCGGGGACCGGTTAGAGTCTACTCTTGTTTTTGTGGTCTTGTTTCGGTGGCTCTCACCACAGAAAGCCCTGCCTCACAAAGATATGTGGTTGGAAACGGAAGAGAGGCTTTCAGTGCTTCTGTGGCAATGTCAAAAACAGTCGTTTTTCAAAATAAGATCCGGAAGCTCTAATAAAAAAACCCCTGTAATTCGTACCATGAAATATTTAATTTGCGGACCGATATCAAATGATCCAAGGACCGGGAGTTGGAGACCCCTGCTCTATGGGTCCTCCAACTGTACAGCTGGTGTCTTCAGTTCGTGGTCCACTAAATAAATCTGACACAGGGATTCAAAGATATGACTTATAAAATTTAACTGAAAGTGCAGTTATATATATATATATATATATATATATATATATATATATATATATATATATATATACATACATACATACATATATACATACCAGTCCTTCTCAAAAAATTAGCATATTGTGATAAAGTTCATTATTTTCTGTAATGTACTGATAAAAATTAAAATTTCATATATTTTAGATTCATTGCACACCAACTGAAATATTTCAGGTCTTTTATTGTTTATACTGATGTTAATACTGATGATTTTGGCATACAGCTCATGAAAACCCAAAATTCCTCTCTCATAAAATTAGCATATCACGAAAAGGTAGTCTAAACGAGCTATTAGGCTAATCATCTGAATCAACTAATTAACTCTAAACACCTGCAAAAGATTCCTGAGGCTTTTAAAAACTCCCAGCCTGATTCATTACTCAAAACCGCAATCATGGGTAAGTCCGCCGACCTGACTGCTGTCCAGAAGGCCATCATTGACACCCTCAAGCAAGAGGGTAAGACACAGAAAGAAATCTCTGAGTGAATAGACTGTTCCCAGAGTGCTCTATCAAGGCACCTCAGTGGGACGTCTGTGGGAAGGAAAAAGTGTGGCAGAAAACGCTGCACAACCAGAAGAGGTGACCGGACCCTGAGGAAGATTGTGGAGAAGGGCCGATTCCAGACCTTGGGGGACCTGTGGAAGCAGTGGACTGGGCTACAGGTGCCGCATTCCTCAGGTCAAGCCACTTTTGAACCAGAAACAGCGGCAGAAGCGGCTGACCTGGGCTACAGAGAAGCAGCACTGGACTGTTGCTCAGTGGTCCAAAGTACTTTTTTTGGATGAAAGCAAATTTTGCATGTCATTCGGAAATCGCGGTGCCAGAGTCTGGAGGAAGACTGGGGAGAAGGAAATGCCAAAATGCCTGAAGTCCAGTGTCGAGTACCCACAGTCAGTGATGGTCTGGGGTGCCATGTCAGCTGCTGGTGTTGGTCCACTGTGTTTTATCAAGGGCAGGGTCAATGCAGCTAGCTATCAGGAGATTTTGGAGCACTTCATGCTTCCATCTGCTGAAAAGCTTTATGGAGATGAAGATTTTCATTGTTCAGCACGACCTGGCACCTGCTCACAGTGCCAAAACCACTGCGAAATGGTTTACGGACCATGGTATTACTGTGCTCAATTGGCCTGCCAGCTCTCTTGACCTGAAGCCCATAGAGAATCTGTGGGATATTGTGAAGAGAAAGTTGAGAGACACCAGACCCAACATTGTGGATGAGCTTAAGGCCGCTATCGAAGCATCCTGGGACTCCATGACACCTCAGCAGTGCCACAGGCTGATTGGCTCCATGTCACGCCGCATTGAAGCAGTCATTTCAGCAAAAGGATTCCCGACCAAGTATTGAGTGCATAACTGAACATAATTATTTGAAGGTTGACTTTTTTTGTATTAAAACCCCCTTTTTTTTTTTTTTTTTTTTTTTTTTTTTTTTTTTTTTTGGTTGGATGAAATATGCTAATTTTATGAGATGGGGATTTTTGGTTTTCATGAGCTGTATGCCAAAATCATCAGTATTAAAACAATAAAAGACCTGAAATATTTCAGTTGATGTGCAATGAATCTAAAATATATGAAAGTTTAATTTTTATCAGTACATTACAGAAAATAATGAACTTTATCACAATACGCTTATTTTTTGAGAAGGACTAGTGTGTAGTGTGTGTGTGTGTGTGTGTATGTGTGTATATATATATATATACACTATTAGTGTGTGTGTGTGTGTATATATATATATATATATATATATATATATATATATATATATATATATATATACACAAGGAAGGATCTCAGAAAATCATATATATATATATATATATATATAAAAGCCAAATATGGAGAATAAAATGTGGCCCAAATGTAGTGGTACTGGTGTGTTGACATGCTTCTGGCATCACTGGCCCTTGCATGTATCCGGTCTCTCGTAGCAATAGCAGAATCCCTCCTGGACAGCTCACTGGCCATCACACTACAGAAACACGCTGATGGCTATGCAGATACTCTTGACAAAAGTCAGCAATGGTTCTTTTACATGAACCTTTCCCCATAGACAGTGAGAGACATGGCCGGCCGTTGATAACCCAGTTAGCTGCACTGGGGGGGACAGTGACAACCCGTGGAGTGTGGGCCTTGAACCCCCAACCTTAGGATCAGCAATCCAGCA
Organism: Plotosus lineatus; assembly: GCA_024760905.1. Taxonomy (NCBI): domain Eukaryota; kingdom Metazoa; phylum Chordata; class Actinopteri; order Siluriformes; family Plotosidae; genus Plotosus; species Plotosus lineatus. The sequence continues at coordinate 15,427,516 of CM045739.1, forward strand.
CCTTTAACCAACAGGCCACCACTGCCTGAAATGTTGTTACGTTTTATTTTCAGTACTTGTGACTGAATGAGGTCCAAAAATATTTGGCTATTCCCGTAGTTATTGTATTAAACGTCCAACATGTTATATTGGAGTTGAAATGCGGTCATGACTCTGAGCAAATAGTCTTTGAGGTTAAAGAACAATACAGTCAGACAGTGAGCAAAAACAGATGTCACAATAACCAGACGACTAATATTTAGATTGCTCCCCTGATTTGGATATAAATACTTTCAAAGAAAGCTGAAAGGCTGAAATTTTAGATGTTATTCATTTCAACTTCGCAACACTACGGTAGACAGCTGAAAGATCAATGCTTTTGTCTGTGTACAGTAATAGGTGTCATGTCATGAACATTATTGCTTTTAATATTGAGTTCTACAATCTTACCGCATACTTGGCTCACATTCTGATCTGCATGTATGTAATACATGGATGAGATGGATGTTGATAGAAATGGAGAGAAAATAATTCCTCATGGATTTGAAGTTAAATGGTATTAAATTGAGGCCTCTGTCTGTTTTCAGAACTGAAACCATATAAATATGCAGGCTACCCCATGCTTATTAAAACCATTAGCATGGAAACCAGCGACAATCAGCTTTTCTCAAAAGCATCTCCACTCTTGCCAGCCGCATCTGAGCTCGCTTTCCACACAGTCAACTGCTCTGCACTTAATGCTGAAGAATTGCGGCGAGAAAATGGCATTGAGGTTTGAGGAAAAATAAGAGAACCTTTCAAAAATAAATGCCTTTTACAGACAGATTGCTGGAGTTATGTTTCTGCCCAGGTGAACAGTCGTGCTTTTTACTTTCAGATTCTGCTTGAGGCGTTGTGTCGCTGTGTAGCTGTGCTTACAGCTTCAAGCAAAATGGAGGACATCGCTGTACAGGTATGCACTGGAACTTGAATAATGAATTATATAAAGTAAAGAATGAAGAAATAAGATGTCACCTTACAGTTAATCATAAACGGTCTTCCAAATGTAATTAATTTTTTAAAGAGAAAAATGAAAATGTTACTTTTGTGTTTAATGCATCATTGTGTTTAAGCATTTCTTTAAGTCCTGTACATCCCATGAGCAAGACTATGATCACCAGTAACAAAGAAAAACTCACTGAGATAACATAAACAATGAAGAAATCATGAGCGGAAACAGACTCAAAAGGGAAACCCGTCATCATATGGGTGATATTGGATGATGAAAATAAACATGTCATGTGGTTAAAAAGTACTCACTGTGCATTGAGAAGTTTATTTAGTTAGAACAAGCAGTCTAGTTTGTTGTCCTATAACTGTAATGGTCATTGTAGCCCTAAGCAATGTTATCAAAAATGTTTCAGCGGCAATCTTACACCATCTTGACAGGTTTCAAGTGTATATTAAAGTTCATATGAGGCATCATTCGAAGGACCAAGTGGTTTCAAGATGATGACACTAACCGAAAAGTAGTATGTCAGGATGGATCATTCAAGACAACCAGGCAGCATCACCAGTGCTCCAGCAGTAGCATGTGTAGCTCAACAGAAAAGGATAAGGCAATTAGTTGCTCTAAAATTAGCAAAATCGAACAGTTGTGTATTTGTGTTCAGGGGAATGGAGAAATCATACAAACATCCCAGTTTATCAGCACTCTATATGTCTGGGAACCCCCCAGATCTGCTCTATTACTTGGTTAAAGGTTCATTAATAAAAATTTAACAAATGCATACGTTTTAGCGAAGAGTTAAAGGCTGAGACTGTTTCTGAGTCTCGAGCATAAACTGGAAGCCTGTACCATAACTGTCTTTGTAAGATAATAATAATAACAAAAAAAAGTTTATTAAAGTAATATGGCACTTTTTATCAGTCAAGAGTGGTGTTTTGTGGTGATGTGATCATGCCTGCTGCTTCTGCCAAGAACTCTTGCTGTCGCATTCTTGGTGAACTAAAGTTTATTAATGCATCTATTATAACATTCAAACAGTAACTCATGAAAATATTACATTATAATATAATTTCAGGGTAACAAAAGTATAAACAAGCTTTTTCTCATCATGCATTGACATGTGTCTTGTTTTGGAAATTGATATCATTCGAATTAAAGACTGGGGTTAGTAATCACACTAAGAGCTTTTACTACTGCACAAAGAGAATGCATTTTTAATTATTATTTTATTTATTTATTTTTAACTTTTATAAAGTGGCTAAAGATTTAGTGATTTCTTCTTTACAGGAAATGATTGAAATTGGTTCTTTAAAGTGAGAAAACATTTTCATTGTTGATTTAATAATGTTATATTGCTATAGTCACATTCCTAGAAAATATTTCTACAATGTTAAAGAATATCTTCAATTACAGTATTGCCTTTCTCTTGTACACAATTTGAGAAATATGTTGCTCTAGCAGCTCTGAGCTTTTCTATCGTGGAGGAAAATCTCCTTTCTCCCCATTAATTGGAAGTCGTATGGAACAGTATTATAGCGTACGTGTGAATGGCAGGATAGTGTTATCATTAAAGCTGATGAGGAAGAAGGAAACATAAAGAGAGCAATGTCATTGCTTGTTCAATCAGCTAATATTAATAATAATGATAATATTTTTTTTTTTTTTTAAACAGTATGTAAATAATAGGGTAATTTTTGAGCTTCAGCATGTGGGCGAGAATAAAAATGAGAAATACTGGAAACTATGGGGCCCTACAGATCTTGTGCTCAAGCCTTAAACATATTGAGTATACATTTTTATCATGTAGTCTTTATAGAATTTTCTAGCAGATATTTATGCAGTTGTTTGTTGGTTCACAGGTGTGTGGTAACATCTGTAGGTGCTACAGTGTAGCGGCTCAGTTTGAGGAGTGCAGGGAGAAAATCAACGAGCTTCCAAACATCATCAGAGATGTTTGTCACATACTTTACTATGGCAAGGTGAGTAAATGCATCTGTATTATTTGCCTGTGATTACCCTTCCCAGGGCCAGGTTGCAGACCTCCGCTACTGAGTGACATTGTTATTGACATGATTTTTGTTATGTTCTGCCCATTTGATGGTTTTATAACTTCAAATTGATTCAGTGCCTAATTTTGAAATTCGATTGGAAATTTTGTTTGAGCAATATCTCAAGAACAGATGGTAAACCTTTGTAGGATTTATGCTGCTATCACTGTAACTAGCAAAGTAAAACCGCATGCATCACGTCACATGCGCGAATGAGCAGCTGGAAGTAAAATACTATGCATCTATTACATGCATTAAATATGCTTTTTAAACACATTCTATAGATGGTCTTACTCATTAATACAGTATTAATCTAGTAATGATTAAGAAAAACTTTTCAATTTTTACTTTTTATTGATAAAATATAAACATTATACAGCATATACTGTTGTAAAGCACTCGTATTAAAGTCTTTTTCAGTTATTATACCAGTACAGTAATTAAGTTAATCTTTAGAATGTTTGTGCATGAGATTTTATGTTCTGTAGCATGTTTAACAAACGATACCATAGGGATAAACTTTATTACGCTTCATGTCCTTTTACATTGTACTTGGAGTGACGTTTCCAAGAGGCGCTGCCTAGAGGGCGACGTTGCGGAGTTCTCAGAGTCAAATTGTTTCTTTTTTTTTTTTTTTTTTTGCTTGAATATAATTTATTTGAAATTAATGTTGATATTATTTCATATATTTGATATTATTTTACAATGTTATGTTTATAATAATTGATTTAGTGGTGTTTTATGAGATACGGTAAAGGTATTTATGGTTGTATACTACAGTATGAGCATCATAAGTCACACATCATACGTTCACTTTCAACTTGCGTTCGGCCGTCCGGAACCAATTAAAAACGTAAGTCGGGGAGTGTCTGTATATGCCCGAAGACACTCCGATCTCATAGCTGTAGTAGGGTCGACCAGTCGTAGATGAGCATAGTGGATTTAGCTCAGTTGGTAGAGTGTTCGCTTTATCCTCCGGAAGGTCAGAGTTCGAATCTGGCCGCGTCATACCATGAGATGTTAAAATTTGGGAGTTGTTGCTTCCTGCTTGGTGCTCAGCATCAAAAGGATAGAACAACGCAACAACTGGTGCCATACAGTGGCGACGGGTACCCAGAGCGCAGGGAGCGCCATGGTCTCATGTGCATTGAGCATACGCGTGTATGAAATTGCGCTATATAAGCATCCACAATAATAGTGCAAAACATGAACAAATAAAACAAATTAAAAGGAATAAAGAAACAATTTGACTCTGAGAACTCCGCGACGTTGCCCTCTAGGCAGCGCCATCTTGGATCCGTCACTCCAAGACGTCACGCCAAGTTCAGTGTAAAAGGACCTGAAGCGTAATAAAGTTTATCTTTTTGGTATCATTTGTTAAACATGCTACAGAACATAAAATCTCACGGATAAACATTAACTTAGGTACTGTACTGGAATAATAATTGAAAAAGACTTTAATACAACAGTTCATAGGAAACTGTCGTTTCTTCATGAGAAAGTCTTATTTCTTCAGAAGAGACATCCAGCGTTTCCTATCGCTTAGCCAGAGAAGACGTACAGCGTTTGAGTGGTATCATAGAGCTTAATTGGTAATTAAACACACAAAAAAGAGGTTTATTGACAACTTGTGCGCGAATGAGTAAAAAGGGGCGTTACATCATCTCAACCAATCAGCAGGAAGGAGGACAGCTATTGGTTAAATTTGAGTGATGTGTCAGCTGCTCAGCAGTCCACGAATACTCCAACTGTGAGTGCAAAACCACGAATCGTCACGGGCCTACTGTACATCGAGTACTGCCTCTCTATCAAATGGCCACCACCAAACAAGAAGGGCAGTGAGCAAGCAGGTGCCTCCTCCGTGGCATGTGATGCTCCCACTTACACCTTTATCACCACTTGCACATGCGTATATATGGACAGCCAAATCCCCACATACATCTGAGCTCACGGACGCCCATGATTGGCTGGTAATTGCTTTGAGTGACAAAGTTGAATATGCCAAACTTTGAATTCAACAAGCAGGGCATGCCTTCCACCTATGAGAGCTCAATCAGTTAGCTCCCTGGACTCCTGGCTGCAGATGGCTGTGGCATCAACCTGGTGACGCACCTTGTTGACGTACCACTCAGGAGCAAAGTGATGTGACACTGAATATTGTTATGAGCATCTTGCAATTTGAACTACCCATCTCTCTCTCTCTCTCTCTCTCTCTCTCTCGCTCTCTCTCGCTCTCTCTCTTTCTCTCTCTTTGCGTTAATATATGTCTCTGTATTGAGTATTATCAAACCTAAAAAATTGTTCTCTTTCATTCTTCAGGTTCTTCCTCATCTAGCATCACTAGCTGTGGAGTGTGTGAGCTCGTGCTCTGTGGACTTCTTTCTCCAAACCCGTTTGTATCAGGCTGGTGCACTCTGGCCTCTGCTGATTAACCTCTTTAATTATGACTTCACTCTGGAAGAGAGTGGGGTCCAGGCAAGCCAGGACACCAATCAGCAGCACGTGGCCAATAGCCTGGCCAAACTCAGCCTGGTCGCACTTGGCTGCCTTGGAGGTTATATGACAGAAACAGAGGATAATGGGAAAGGAACAAAGCAGTTAGAGCCACCTCCAGAGAACCCTGCAGTCAGGAAGAGTCTGGCAGCCATGCTAACACCATACATCGCCCATAATCTGGGCACTCGCTCGCCTGCTGAGGTGAGAACTAGACAAATCTGAGTGAAGAAGTCAGTAAATTATCAAAAAAAATTGTGTTGCTCTGAAACGTTTCATGTTTTTTATTCATTTATATACATTGATTGCTGTAAAATCAAAGGGTTACATGCAAGAGGGTCAGGTAAAGTCTGTTGGGCTTTTTATACCCGAGCCGAATGACTCCTCAGGCCGGTGCTTAGTCCCAGTTTCTGTAGTGTGAAGCAACCAGGAGTTCAAGTCCTTCTGGATGGGACGCTACTCCATCGCAGGTTACCTTCCCAGTATAGATATATTTTCTTTTCCTTTTGGCTGTTCCCTTTTGCTTTTTCATGGGTCGCCACACCGAATCATTGCATGTTTGATTTGGCAGAGGTTTTTATGTCGGATGCCCTTCCTGACGCAAGTCTTAGCAAGGGGAAGCCCTATGATCAGCGATCCGGCACCTTTACCACCAGGCCACCACTGCCCTCCTTCTCTCTCTCTGTGTGGGTGTGGGGGTGGGTGTGGGGGTGGGTGGGTGGGTGTGGGTGTGGGGGTGGGTGGGTGGCCAATAAGTATTGGGCAATGTAAAAATGTGCAAGTTCACCCATTTAAAAAGATAAGAGAAGTTTCTAATTTTCATCATAGGTACATATCAAGCTTGAGAGACAGAATGTAAAAAAGAAATCCAGGAAATCACATTGTATGGTTTTTAAACAATTCGCTATGGCAACCCCTGATAAAGGGAAAAGGCCGAATCTCTCACATGTACATATGTCAGTCAGAGGGGTCAATCCTACTTCACTGACATCAGTGGTCGCGGGAGGGGGAGTGGGGGGTAGTGGTCCCCATTAATCTCAGAAAGTGAGGGATTCCTGTATACGAAAGCCACCGAACCTTCATAAGTAATGATGCATTTCATTGATTCAGAAATAAAAACATTCCTTGGAATGTATTGTACAGCAAACTATAGTTTAAGTCAGTAATAAAATGTTAAAAATAAATACTCAGTGCTGATTTGTGGGTAATTGCTTATTGTAGGTGCTGAAGTTGGTTAATTGCAATTCTGAGACGCCCTATCTGATCTGGAACAACAAAACCAGAGTCGAGCTCCTCGAGTTTCTTGAGGCACAGCAAGATGGAAACATAAAGAGGGTAAGAAAAGGCTCATGATTCCCATATGATTTGAAGGACATTATAAACATCTCACTCAATCATCACCTGTTCTGCTCTCAATATCTTGCATGGTTCTTAATTTGTAAATGGTCTGATGATTAGTGATTGAGCTGAAATGGGAGGGCAAGAACAGGATCGGACCAGATAAGTTTGAACCGGGTGAATCTCTTAAACTGGCATTTATTTTTCATTTATTTATTTTTTTGGGGGGTTTTTGTTTGTTAGTTTGTTTGTTTGTTTTTTGTTTTCTTATTCAGAGATTTCACTAACGCTTGGCTTTGTTGAATCAGCCTCGTTTTTTTTTAATTTGTGTAAAATGCTGTTTGACTTCGGAAATGTCTCTGTGTTTACAGGGTGAATGTGATGAAAGCTTTGGAGCAGATTTTGTCTTCAGTGAACACAGTAAAGAACTTATTGTGGGAGAAATCTTTGTTCGCATTTACAATGAGCAACCTACGTTTCCTCTGGAGGTGAGAAACATTGCCATTAAATTAAAATATACTTTATACTTTTAATTATATTGATCATGCTTCATCCTCAACTTTTAATGATTCTGCCTGAAAATGTGTCTTTTTCAAAGCACAGAAACCATTTGGTGGTTTTTCTGAACCACTGTGATGAATATTACTTTACAATGAGCCTACAAAGCAATTATTTTTAAAATAAAATGTGTTCCAAGCTTGGCAAATAGAAAGTGTGAAATGAAACTGGTTTCATGCTGGTTCGACAGTTGGTACAGTAATTCTGAAACTAGTATTGAGAGCTCAAGCAACTGCATTCAGCAGCCTAAATCGTAGATGAGTCATTTACAGAATGCACACTGACCCCAGAGACAAAAACTTACAAATTTCACCCTGCAGCGGTCACTACAGGGAAAATTTCTTTTTTTTTTTTTTTTTTTGGCCTATAACTCCCACAGAGTACAGTGCACATTCAAATTAAATGATGAAATATAAGCCATGCACATTTCTGCTTGAGTTTGTTTTGCAAAATATGCAAAAATTTCCTTTTTGTACTGCATAAATTCATGTATGCATATTTGTAGCTAACAAACAAAGTTTTGTATATTTGTATATTTTGGTCATAACAGTGAAAGATTTGATATTCAGATGCTCTGTGCCATATGTAGCAGACATTAGCCTCTAGGGGGCACTACAAATATTACAAGTCTATATTATGAGTGGTTTATCTGATTTGTATGAAACTTGGTGGGCACTGTCTAGACCCCCTCCTGAGGACATCTATACAGGTTTACTGTTCAAAACGAGATGAGATACTTTATTAATCCCAGAAGGAAAGTTGCATTGCCTTGCAAAGCATTGCGATAAAACAGCACACACACATTCTATAAAATAAAAAAAAACCCACAAACTTAAATTAAGACAAATATAGTAAAAATACTTTGACACACATGCACATACATACATACATACATACATACATAGTAAAGCAAGCAGCCATGGTTTATACAATGTTTGCATTCACTTGAACAAGACACATTAATATCTGTGCTCAGAGATGTCCATGATTCGCTAATATTTCTCATGAGTGAAATGGAGGAGAGCCTGTGACATCCCGTCTATACTGAGTGCGCAGTCATTCAGATGTCATGGGTCTCTGGAAATGGGAACGTCCGTGGAATTCCATGGTTTTTATCTTAAATTGGTAATTTCTGTGAATCATCTAAATCCGAGGAGAAAATTGGGGGGGGGGGGGTATAGGGGCGCTTCTGGCAAGTTCACTTGCTTGTGCTTGAGACAAGGCAAAGCTTATCTGGATTTCCGATCTTTCAAGTGAGCAAGTGAAGGCTGAGTACTAAACAAGTATTCAATGGCGCACTTGCTCACTTGAAAGATCAGAAGTCCAGATAAGCCATGCTTTGTCTCAAGCACAAGCAAGTGAACTTGCTACAAGTGCATACTTTCGGGGGAGAACCTCACATATTGTAAGCTGCTCGTTGGCTGTTTTAAGCTTAATATAAAGTGATTCGACTCAGATGAATGTCGAGTGAATCGGCTCAATGCAAAGGCAGTGTGTTGTGTTTAAAATGGTGTGAACTTTAATGTAAGAAGAGGAATCCCGTGTGTCAGAAATAGATGAGGATGTTAAGAATAAGTTTAAGTGAGAAGGGCTAGAAAAGTTTGTGAAATTTGAGGTGAAAATCGCAAACCGGAAGCTTTGGCGAGTTTTATAAAGAAATCTGACAGAGCCAGCAAGGCCTTGTGTGTTTATTGCAATGACCTGATCAATTATGGATCTCGCGGATGTATTGGACTTATGGCCGACAGACAAGCGCACTCGGAGGGAATTTCTAAATATTTATTTCGTTTCGATTACGTGAAATCCTATTGAAATGTAACTTCATAAAAGTAATCTGTATTGGTAAAATCATCGTATGATAAACTTACTCGCGTTGTTGATAATAACAGTTTAATACTAGTCCTTCTCAAAAAATTACCATATTGTGATAAAGTTCATTATTTTCTATAATGTACTGATAAAAATTAAACTTTCATATATTTTAGATTCATTGCACATCAACTGAAATATTTCAGGTCTTTTATTGTTTTAATACTGATGATTTTGGCATACAGCTCATGAAAACCCAAAATTCCTATCTCAAAAAATTAGCATATTTTATCCGTCCAATAAAAAGTGTTTTTAATACAAAAAAAGTCAACCTTCAAATAATTATGTTCAGTTATGCACTCAATACTTGGTCGGGAATCCTTTTGCAGAAATGACTGCTTCAATGCGGCGTGGCATGGAGGCAATCAGCCTGTGGCACTGCTGAGGTGTTATGGAGGCCCAGGATACACAGTGTTGGGTCTCTCAACTTTCTCTTCACAATAGCCCACAGATTCTCTATGGGGTTCAGGTCAGGAGAGTTGGCAGGCCAATTGAGCACAGTAATACCATGGTCGGTAAACCATTTAGCAGTGGTTTTGGCACTGTGAACAGGTGCCAGGTCGTGCTGAAAAATGAAAATCTTCATCTCCATAAAGCTTTTCAGCAGATGGAAGCATGAAGTGCTCCAAAATCTCCTGATAGCTAGCTGCATTGACCCCGCCCTTGATAAAACACAGTGGACCAACATCAGCAGCTGACATGGCACCCCAGACCATCACTGACTGTGGGGACTTGACACTGGACTTCAGGCATTTTGGCATTTCCTTGTCCCCAGTCTTCCTCCAGACTCTGGCACCTTGATTTCCGAATGACATGCAAAATTTGCCTTCATCCGAAAAAAGTACTTTGGACCACTGAGCAACAGTCCAGTGCTGCTTCTCTGTAGCCCAGGTCAGGCGCTCCTGCCACTGTTTCTGGTTCAAAAGTGGCTTGACCTGGGGAATGCGGCACCTGTAGCCCAGTCCACTGCTTCCACAGGTCCCCCAAGGTCTGGAATCGGCCCTTCTCCACAATCTTCCTCAGGCTCCGGTCACCTCTTCTGGTTGTGCAGCGTTTTCTGCCACACGTTTTCCTTCCCACAGACGTCCCACTGAGGTGCCTTGATACAGCACTCTGGGAACAGCCTATTCGCTCAGAGATTTCTTTCTGTGTCTTACCCTCTTGCTTGAGGGTGTCAATGATGGCCTTCTGGATAGCAGTCAGGTCGGCAGTCTTACCCATGATTGTGGTTTTGAGTAATGGACCACGCTGGGAGTTTTTAAAAGCCTCAGGAATCTTTTGCAGGTGTTTAGAGTTAATTGGTTGATTCAGATGATTAGGTTAATAGCTGGTTTAGACTACCTTTTCATGATATGCTAATTTTTTGAGAGATGAATTTTGGGTTTTCATGAGCTGTATACCAAAATCATCAGTATTAAACCAATAAAAGACCTGAAATATTTCAGTTGGTGTGCAATGAATCTAAAATATACGAAAGTTTAATTTTTATCAGTCCATTACAGAAAATAATGAACTTTATCACAATATGCTAATTTTCTGAGAAGGACTAGTATGTATAGGAATGTTATTTTCATTTTATTCATTTTTTTTTATTTGCAGCCAAATGTAAGTACAGTGGTACCTCACCTTACGAAGTCCCAACAAACGAAAAATCCAGGTTACGAAACACATTTACCTAAAATTTTCGTCTCTGGATATGAAACAAATTCAGGTTATGAAAGCTCCATCTCAAAAATTCAAACAATGCGCGAGTTGCTCTCCCATTGGCTATCTCTCAACATCCTGCCCTGCTGGACTCCCATTGGCTATTATGGAGCTGTATCTCCATAATAACCATAATGCTTTCGTGTAAAGGACAGAGTTATTGTTGTTTCGTGAGTTTTTCGAGTGTGCTCATTGCAACTTTACTTTTTGGCTCAGGATTTTAACCTTGCATAAACATTTGTAAGATTATAACTCTGCTAAGAAGACATGGTATATACACACGCACGCGCGCGCGAGATTCCCGATGCGAGTGAAAAGAATATTTTCATTGATTTCATTGAAATATTTGTGTATTTTTTTCATCTTTCATTTATACAACACAAAACATAGAGCCATGGCTGACCTATTTCTTAATTCTGGGTATATATTATATTGCAAATACATATGTTATTCCATAATTATTCCAATTAGTCTATACTAGATGATATGTTGACCAACTGTAGATAGCAAACAGGCTCCGCCCTGGACCCAGAACACCCCACCACCACCACCACACACACACACACAAACAGCTAAGGTTCAGCTGAAAATATATTTTGCTGTTGCCATGTATGCTGTACAAAGAGGTGGTGTTTGAAAGTTTTCACTGTGAGTGATGGGAGACTTTGGAAAGTAGTAGGTCTTTGCCAGCTTTGAATGGAATACAGTCTGTCATCCCAGAAGACATCCTTCTCAAAGTTTAAAATCCCCCCCCTCCCTTCTCTCTCTCTCTCTCTCTCTCTCTCTTCACCTGTCTCAGAATCCAAAGGCCTTTGCAGCAAGTCTTCTGGACTATGTGGGTTCTCAGGCACAGTACCTCCACACACTGCTAGCTATGACTCAAACAAATAAAGTGGAGTCAGAGCACCATGCTCACAGACTACACTGGGCTGAGATGGCCTTGGAAGCGCTTTGCAATGTTATCAAGAACAACCCAGGTAACTCTTATAGAAGGTTGTTCAGTATAAATTAATCTTTTCTCAGTTACTGTCAATGGTAAGATTTTCTCATGCTGTAAATGTCCAGCCTTAAAATCTCAGATAATTTCTGCTCTATTACAGGTTCGGAAACAGAGTGCATCGGCCATTTTAAATTGCTTTTTTCCCTGCTGAGGGTTCATGGAGCTGGGAAAGTTCAGCAGCTAGTCTTGGAGGTACTTTAGTTTAAACCACACATGCAAACATTCCAACAAATGCATAGAAGATTTTGTTCACAACGGAACATGGAAAATGTTAATATTAAAATTGAGAGCATTTCCTAACAAATACTAGCTCATTTTGAATTTGATAGCTTAAAAGATAGCAGTTGAAATTGAACAGCAGAAGGTTGGAAATAGGTGATACTTTAAAGAAACAGCTAGTGGAAAGATTTTTTTGCAGGTACTTTGGTTAATTGGCAGCAAGTCAGTTGGTTGGATTTAAAAAGAGCATCTTGGCAGAGGATCACCAATCTGCATTAAAAAAAAAAAAAAAAAACAGGCCCCGAAACACTTCCAGAAACCTGTGTCTGGGAAACACAGTTTGCAGAGATGCAAGCTTTTAACCGGAGTGCAGGTTACCAGGTGGTCAGTTTCCTCTTTGGTCTATTATCAAGCTATCAGACAATATCTATCATGATAATGAACACAAGGCCAAGTCAACTTGCCATTGGCGACAGCAGAACAAAGTGAAGGTTCTGGAGGGACCATCTCAGTTTTCTGAGCTCAATATGTTCGTCCCTTAGGAGAGATCGTAAACATGCAGTTCATGCAAGACAGCCCTAGAATTTAGAGCAGTGGTTCTCAATTATTTTCTGTGGCGCCACCCCATAGGAAGAAAAAAAAAAAACATTTCACACCCCCAACTGCCCCACGAGTGACTATAAATGGTATTATTTGTCAATAAAACTATTAGTACACCTCTGCATGACATTGTTTTTCACCAAGATTAATAAACAGCTTTGCAATCTGAGAAAAGTGCCTCATCCACAGCTATCTCAAGACTTCAAGCTGTCATTGATATTAAGAGGTGTGCACAGTAATAAGAAATATTTTATTGATTTATTTATTTATTAACCTTTGCTATATCTTTGTCTTTTCATCTGATGACTCCATTTGAGATTCAGCACAATGATGGCGTCATCTTTAATGTGAATCTTAGTGTTGTTTTAAATTTGTTGACCCACCCATTTCTCCATTCTTTATTCATTTTGCACTTTATGAAAAGAAGTGTTTTTGACTGAATTAGTTTTATTTTTTTCCAGGTTGTGAACACAGTGACTTCAAACCAGGAATGTGTCAGCAATATTGCTGAGTCTCAGGTGTTAGCCAGTCTGCTACTGTTGCTGCACTCTTTACCTTCCAGTAAGGCAATCTACCTTCACAAAATTGCACACAAGACTAATTATATCAACACCACTCCAGCTATATAGTGTAGCAGCTTCCCATAATTGGAGAAAATCCGTGAATTTATTAAACAGGTTGCCATGTTGATGTTTTACAAATTGCCGATTTTATTTCTGTTCATGCCTTTATTCTACAAACACACAGGCAGGCAGCTTGTTCTGGAAACGCTGTATGCTCTCACTTCCAACACCAAGATTGTCAAAGAGGCAATGACTAAAGGTAGGTCTGTCCCTGTTTTTCTTTATTTCTTTTCAGGACTATATTGTTCTCTATACAGGGATCCCTCCCTTGCTACTTCGCCCTTCAATTAATGTGGCTTCAGTGCATCACGTTTTTTTGTTTTTTTTTAACAAATAAATAAATATTCATCGAAGTAAAAAAAAATTAAGGAAATTAATGAAGAGTAGGGGGAAAAGTTATGGAAAATGTGATTAAAAACAAGGCCAATTAGGGGTCATTCAACATTTTCCGAAGCATACCAAATGTACGCTTGGGGGGAGGGGGTAAGATGTCTGTGTACGCTTTTTAATATTATAAAAATGTTGAACAACAATAATACATGCGCTCATGAATTGTTTTTTTTTTTTTTTTTTTTTTTTTTTGTGTGCATGTACGTTTTAAACTCTCAATGTGCGTTTCGCCAACCACCTGCGGTGTTACATATCTGCAAAGTCTGCAATGAATACTACCCAACCCGGTATCAGTTGCTGAAACATCAGAAAGCAGCTGATCAAGGGCATAGACTGGGGGGGGGGACACCCCCCCCACACACACACACACACACACAGCAGGAGTTGAGTTCCGCTGGACAAGAAATTATGTGTATTCACATATTCACAATCTTATAAATAAACTTAATGACTGTTATTGAAGAGAAAGACGGAGAGAATTTCCCCATGACTGGAGTCAGGAAGTAAACCGGAAGTTAACGTGTAACGGGCACTGCGCATGTGCACGCCCGAGCTGACCAATCAACAAACATAATATTATCAGTAAGCAATAATAGCTGAACACTGTCAATCAAACAAAGTGTGAGAATAAAGCACAGTTTGTTCGTTCCGCCTCCGGCTCCTGCACAAACATTAAGAACAGAGAATGAATGGCTAAAATAATCATAAGCCATCCAGCCTGGATCTGCAGACTAATGCTCAGTACTTTTATACAATTAATAGTATGTTTTTGTGCTGTAAATATGTATTAATATTTGTTTGTGCCTTGGAATAGATAAATAACTTTACCTCAATTTGTAAATGTATTTAGCACATGTACTTGCAGATGTAGTTTGAAATATATTTGAGAATGTTTTTGGTTGAGCTATAATATTTGATTTATCTTCTGAGAGTAATTGATGAATCGTCTTCTGCTCAAAAACTGTGCGTGTTGTTGGCATGATATTCCATGTTGTTTATATCATATAATATGCTGTGATATGCATGCGCCATATTTCATGTGGTACTTTGTATCAACTCAGTGACATCACGGTAATTTTGTGTAGGCGGGCACTTTGTGATGGCGGCTTTCGGGTCGATAACTTATACGACAAGCACATAAAAAAAAACCACTGTGTGTGCAATGGTTTATTTATGATATAAAATTTAAGCCACAATCGCTTCAATAAACTATACTTAAGCTACCGCCAACTTATTTAGTCAGTGTTTCATTTCCCCTTTAAGGCTGAGGCTCTGGTCAGTTGCCTCCTGGCCAATGGGAGGCCAGCGGGGCGGGATGTTGGGAGACAGCCGATGAGAGAGCAACTCGCGCATCGTGTGAAATTTTGATTGGCGCGTTTGAATTTTGAATGCCGCATTTGGCGCTTTTCATAAGAGGAGGTTGTTTTCGTATTCCGGGGACGAAAACTGAGGAAAATGTTTTTCGTAACCCGGAATTTTTGTACCCAGGGGGGTTTCGTAAGTAGGGGGCCGACTGTATCTTACTATAGATTTTATTCCATTTCTATTTCTACTTGTTCTTCAATTTCATTTCACTTTCGATCTCGGTCTCAGGATGCTTGCAAAATGAATGTTGGTAAGATGGGGAGTGTCTGTATTTACTTGTCCTTCTCAAAAAATTAGCATATTGTGATAAAGTTCATTATTTTCTGTAATGTACTGATAAAAATTAAACTTTCATAAATTTTAGATTCATTACACACAACTGAAGTAGTTCAAGCCTTTTATTGTTTTAATATTGATAATTTTGGCAAAAAAGTAAAGAAAGAAAAAATCTCTATCTCAAAAAATTAGCATATTTCATCCGACCAATAAGAAAAAAGTGTTTTCGATACAAAAAAAGTCAACCTTCAAATAATTATGTTCAGTTCTGCACTCAATCCTTGGTCGGGAATCCTTTTGCAGAAATGACTGCTTCAATGCGGTGTGGCATGGAGCCAATCAGCCTGTGGCACTGCTGAGGTGTTACGGAGGCCCAGGATGCTTCGATAGCGGCCTTAAGCTCATCCACAGTGTTGGGTCTGGTGTCTCTCAACTTTCTCCTCACAATATCCCACAGATTCTCTATGGGGTTCAGGTCAGGAGAGTTGGCAGGCCAATTGAGCACAGTAATACCATGGTCAGTAAACCATTTAGCAGTGGTTTTGGCACTGTGAGCAGGTGCCAGGTCGTGCTGAAAAATGAAAATCTTCATCTCCATAAAGCTTTTCAGCAGATAGAAGCATGACGTGCTCCAAAATCTCCTGATAGCGAGCTGCATTGACCCTGCCCTTGATAAAAACACAGTGGACCAACACCAGCAGCTGACATGGCACCCCAGACCATCACTGACTGTGGGTACTTGACACTGGACTTCAGGCATTTTGGCATTTCCTTCTCCCCAGTCTTCCTCCAGACTCTGGCACCTTGATTTCCAAATGACATGCAAAATTTGCTTTCATTCGAAAAAAGTACTTTGGACCACTGAACAACAGTCCAGTGCTGCTTCTCTGTAGCCCAGGTCAGGCGCTTCTGCCGCTGTTTCTGGTTCAAAAGTAGCTTGACTTGGGGAATGCGGCACCTGTAGCCCAGTCCACTGCTTCCACAGGTCCCCCAAGGTCTGGAATCGGCCCGTCACCTCTTCTGGTTGTGCAGCGTTTTCTGCAACACTTTTTCCTTCCCACAGAGAAACTGAGAAAGATGTAGTCGGCTGGCTTGTGCACACACACACACACACACACACATGAAATACATGAAAGTACAGGAATCCCTCACTTTCCGCGGTTAATTGGGACCGAGATCCCCCCCCCCCCCCCCCGCGACCACCGAATTCCGCAAGGTAGGCTCACCCCACCCCCGACTGACTTGTACGTACATGTATATGTGTATATAATATCAATAAATACATATTTAATGCTATGAATGTTTATAATAACAATTAAATATTAAAAAAAAAACATAAGATGTAAATAAATTATAAACACACACAAATAGAGAGAGTATTGCATGAGAAGAAGACGACACACATGAGCGCAGATGCGCAGATCTCAACAATGTATCCAGTTTTGATGGGAGATTATGGATTGTTTTTTGTTTTGTGTTGGTTTAGGGTTTTGTTTTTTTTTGCATTGTTTTTGTGGCATTTTCCTTAACAACTTCCCCTATTCTTTCTTAATTTCCTTATGTTTTTAATTAAATGAATATTTATGTATTTATTTTTTTAAACAATCATGATGCACTGAAGCCGCATGAATTGAAGCGCGAAGGGAGGAATCCCTGTATTTCTCGTCCCTGGTTTTCCCTGGATTGGGAAGCTGCCTGATGGTTGAGAATTGGCAATCACTAAAAGAGAGAGACAGTCCTGTAAAACGACAAAACAAATAAATACATTTGTTAATCTTATTTACAGGCGCATTGATGTATCTGTTGGATCTGTTCTGTAACTCCACCCATCCTCAAGTGCGCACTCAGACTGCTGAGCTATTCTCCAAAATGACTTCAGACAAGCTTGTGGGTCCTAAGGTAAGAGTTCAGAAGAGTGGTTTTTAGTGGGGTAAAGAGTCAGATGAACAAACATGGTGATTAATGCAGTAATTTAGCCTAAACATGTTATGAATGTTTGTGAAAAACAGATGAAGAACCCAGATGTAAAAATTGACCACAGGGGTCCAATGCTTCTGTCATCCAGGAATGTCCATTTTAAACTTGGTCTATGTTTTACCGACCCCTGTTAAACAATGAAACCTCCTCCCGTTTACAGCATTTGGCTGACACTCTTATCCTAAGCCAGTTACAAATATCGGTTCTTCAATTGAGAGTTATGGCCTGAGTGGTGGCACTTGGGATTGAACCCACAACCTTTGGCTCAGGGGTTCAATCCCAAGTGCCACCACTCTTAGGCATTGGTTAAGACCATGAGCCACTGCTGCCCCACAAAACTACCACAGTTACCAAGTACGGAAAAAAAGGTTTTGTCCATGTTTGGCCCGCTTTCATTTTGTATATGTGGTAAATTGAAGCTGAAATAAGTTTCATACCTTTTTTTTTTACTCCATTAATACTCCATTTAATACTCCATTAATTTTCTGTCACCGCTTAATCTTAATTAGGGTTGCGGGGAGGCTGGCGCCCATCCCAGCCGACTCCAGCCAAGGGTAGAGTACACCCTGGACAGCTCGCCAGGCTATTGCAGGTTGGAAACACGCTGACGGCGATGCAGCTACTCTTGTCAAAAGTCAGCAATGGTTCTTTTACATGAACCTCACACCATAGACAGTGAGAGACATGGCTGGCCTTTGATAACCCAGTTAGCTGTGTTGGGGGGGGGGGGTAAAACCTTTTGAGCGCGGGGCTTGAACCCCCAACCTTAGGATCAGTGATTCAGCACCTTTACTACCAGGCCACCACGACAATCCCCCCCCAATAATATTTAATATAAAAGAAGTAGCTCCCATAATTGACAATGCAAGAAATACTGTATATCATAACATTAATATTGTATGTAGATGGTCTCAGCTGTATAATTTATAATTAAGAACAAATGTCTAATATTACACAGCTAATATGTTAAAGATTAACATATTAAAGTTTAAAATATCTTGTTTCGTGCTGTGATTCTTTTTGCTTATGAAACATGCGTCCATGCCTTATGTAATGTGAATGCATGATGCATCGCTGTAGATCAGTTTAATTTGCTGACACTATGAAAGCGAAGTGAAGACCTATTCAAGAGATCAGGTTTGATACAGCTTATTATTTTCTGCAGGACCTCAGTTGAAATCTGTTTGAAGTCTAAAGCCTTCTCTTATTGTTTTAATACTCCCCTTTCTCTTTGTGTCTTTGTGGAGCACAGGTACGTCTGATCCTGATGCGTTTTCTGCCAGGTGTTTTCATGGACGCCATGCGAGATAATGCTGAAGCTGCTGTTCACATTTTTGAGGGGAGTCATGAAAACCCAGAACTCATTTGGAATGATGCGTCAAGAGAGACCGTCTCCACCATCGTCCGAGAAATGATGCTTGAGTGAGTGGCTCCTCTCATTTCTGTTTAGCGCACACATTAAGACACAAACAGTGCATAGTACACAATGTTTCATAGTGTTTGGCATGAGAAGAGGTCCTCTATTGCAAATTCTGCAGACGGTCGAGCCATTGCATGTTATGGTTCTTTTGATGTTGTTTTTGACATTGACAGAAGGTTGCAAGCTGCAAAGGATGCTAACCTTCCTGCAACACTCATGGCAGCAGTAGCTCGAATTAACTGGTTTACTGTTTTTAGAATTGCTCACCTTGCAAGTAGTAGTTTTAACTAAACTATGGAAAGACAATTATGTCGAAGCTCCCTCGAAAAGATTGGTAATTAAGAAGATACCTTTTCATGCATCCTCCCCCTGCATGTTATAGCAGAAAGTTGGCTTTCTTACTTTTTTAGCAACTTTTTCTTTCTGCTCTTTTACTTGCAGACACTTCAAGCAGCAGAAGGATAATCCTGATGTCAATTGGAAGGTGACTTGTGTAGTAGTATAAACTAGTTTTCATCTGGAGGAGGGGATAAACAAATCCTTTGGATAATGTGTCAAATGATGGCATGCAAACACAGAATGCAGTGATTGGCAAATTTTATAAACTCATTTTATTGACAATGGACCATACACGGGTATCAAACTCACATCCCACAACTCGTGAGCTCGTGAGAGCTTTTAAAGAATATGATTATTGAACATTCTTTGCATCAGCCATTACCATGAAATAAAATTTATAATTCTTTCATTAGATGGCAGCAACCGATTTTCAATCAACAGCTGGTCATTAATTACTCAAAGACTGCAAGCTAGCTGATCACTGTCAAGTGCAGTGAATAAAGGAATAGAAATAAATGCTTAAGCGAATCATTGAGCATCCATTTCCAAAAGGACATGAAATGAAATCTGCACAATGATTATTCATCGTTTGGTAACCTACAAATTTTGTGATATGGCCTTCAGGGAGAATAATTTTGACACTGCTGTAATAGAATAGTAGTGGTTAGCACGTCCGCCTCACAGCAAGAAGGCCTGGGTTCGATTCCCGGTTTCTGTGTGGCGTTTGCATGTTCTCCCCATGCTTGTGTGGGTTTCCCACTTTCTATATCCAATCATGCTGCCAGTTAATTAAACTACAGTGATCCTTCGCTACCTCGTGCTTCAGTGCATTGCAGGTCATCGAATTAAAAAATAAGGAAATTAAGGAAAAATAGGGGGGAAAGTTAAGGAAAATGCCACAAAAACAAGGCCAATTATGCAAAAAAGAAAACAAACAACCTAAACCAACAAAAAACAACCCAAAATTTCCCATTAAAAATAGTTACATTGTGAGGTGCACATCTGAGTGTGTGCATGCATCTGTATGTGTATATTTATATTTTATTTACACCTTATGCATTATTTTTTAAATTTTTATTATAAGAATTTATAGGATTGAATATGTATTTATTGATATTATATACACATATATATGTACGTATACGTCAGTCGTGGGGGGGTGATCCTACTTCGCGGATTTCGAAAGCGAGGTATCCCTGTACTTACATTTTATGTAAGGTGCGCATCTGAGTGCACGCACGCGTATTTGTGTGTATTTATATTTTATTTACGTTATGCATTATTTTTGAATGCTTAATTGTTATTATAATGATTTACAGCGTTGAATGTATGTATTTATATTATATACATGTACGTTTGCGTCAGTCAGGGGATCGATCCTACTTCGCGGAAATCGGAGGTCGCGGGGGGGGGGGGGGGGCGGCCCCCCGAACCGCGGGAAGGGGGGGGTCCCTGTACTTCCAAATTATATATATATATATATATATATATATATATATAATTTTTTTTTTTTCTTTCTCCCCTTCTCTTGCTTTTTTAGGACCCTTTGCTTTTCCAGCCTTTTGTTTCCCCATCCCGACTTTAAGACATGAAGCAGTAAAACATCTCACCTTTCTCGCTTATGTTATTTTTATGTTCTATTATGAATAAAATATGGGTTTATAAGATTTTCAGCTCATTGCATTCTGTTTGTTTCCATTTCTCACAGCTGTGTGACTTTTTTTAATTGGAGCTGTAAAGTCTTGTGTCTGTATGTTTGTTTATATAGCTTCCTGAGGACTTTAAAATACAGTATGCAGTGGGTCAGGGTGAGCTGGAGGTGGGTGGGGTGTTCTTACGCATCTTCATTGCACAGCCAGGCTGGGTGCTGCGTAAGCCCCGGGAGTTCCTTGTCTCCCTTCTCGAGACTCTGACTGAACTGATGGAAAAGAACCACCCTAATGTGAGCTTGTGCACTAAACATGGCCATTTATATCTAGTTTACAAGATGCTTACATGATTTGTCTTGATTTTAAATAACATCATTCCCCTTTTTCTCTGTTTTCCTAAACCATCCTTCACCATGTCCTTGCCACTGCATGTATAATTCTTCCCTTTTTCTATTTCTATGCTATTGTTGTCTTTCCCCTTATTCTCTTTTCTCCTGATTTCTCCTTGCCTCTCCTCTTTTGTACTGTCTGTATCGTCCTCTCCTCTTTCTTCCCCATTCTCGTCTTTCCTTTACTTTTCTTCTTTGGGCTCCTCTGCTTTCTTGGCCTCTTTTATATCTCAGGGAGAGACATTAGAGACAGTCACCACAGCAGCTGTGTGCTTGTTCAGTACTCAGACTCAGTTGGCCGATCAGGTTCCACCTCTTGGTCACCTGCCTCGAATCTTAGCAGCCCTCAACCACAAAAACAACGCTGCTGTTAAAAGCTCCATACGCCTCATCCATGTGCTCTCGGACAATGAGGTACACATACAAAGTCACACAGTCAGTTCCTGAATGTTTTGTCTTAATTGCCTGCATTTCACCTACAGCACTCAATAATATCACCACAACACAGTGCTTCTCAATTATTTTCTGTGGCGCCCCCTCTAGGAAAAAAAAACACCCCTCACCGCCCCACGAGGGACTATAAATAGTATTATTTGTTTATAAAATTATGAGTACACCTCTGCATAACATTGTATCTTTATTAACATTAAAAACAAAAAAGAAAGAAGTCTAGTTCTACTTACAATAAAGCAAAACTTCATTAAGTGTTTTTAATCTGTAGTAGAGAAGATTTAAAGTGCACCAATGTGCTGCTTGAAACTTAAAAAAAATCATCCTTATTTAAACTCATTTGACTTTTTTAAACTCATTCACCTTGTTTGTCTTAATATTTCCATCTCTCTCCACCTTTCTCTTTGTTCCTGTGAGAAATTTTTCCGTGTTGTTTCTTGAGGGGTTGTTTACTGCACTTCATATCGTTTGCTCATGCGAAAAACCGCTACACCCTAGCGCGACAATGAGAGTGCCACTGCCAACTATAGGAGTGGAGGTGCAATTACACTTAATTCTCGTGCACAATTCCAGAAAAGCATGTTCCTCAGGGTCATACCCGCCACCCCGGCATCATACCGCGCCCCCCCAAGGAGGGCGCGCCCCGCTATTAGAGAAGCACTGCCACAACAGCACCCACTAGCATCTGGAATATGATAACAACCGCCTAGTTGGTTTTAACATTTTAGCAAGCACTTAGGAAAAACAACTACATGAAGAAAATCACGTACTTGTCTGTCCATCTGCCCTTTAGAAAAATCTTATGTTGCTTTCTGAGGTTTTGTTCCAATCTTCTGGATTTTCTACATTCACAGATGCATGAGGATTTAAGTTTGTAATTAATGAATGTGAGCAGGACAGTGGCAGGTGGTTAGCATGTCCGCCTTTCAACAAGAAGGTTCTGGATTCAGACATTTCTACATGGAGTTTGCATGTTTTCCAGATATTCCGGTTTCCTCTCGCAGTCGAAAAACATGCACACCAGGCTAATTGGTTATTCCAAATCATCTCTCGGTGTGGATGGGAGTGAAAATGCTTGTGTGTGTGTGTGTAGTATGCCTTCCAATGGTCTGGGGAGTTGAGCCTTCACCCAACGTTATGGCTTGACCAGTTGCATTAATCAGTAATGAGTCAGTAATGAATCTGTCATTGGAGATGCAACTAACGACTAAAGATTTGAAGGAACCAGGTCTTAATGTTCCAGTTAAGATTAATTGTTCATGTTAATGATGAAATCCAGAGAAGCAGGTATGTTTTGTCTCTTACAAGTCCCCTAGACCAGGGATCACCAACATGGTGCCCGTGGGCATCAGGTAGACCGCAAGGACAAGATAAGTTGCCCGCGGACCTGTTTACTGCTATTTTTAGGACAGGTCCACGGCTCCATAGCGCCACTCTCCATTGAGCTGCATCTAATTTTTTTGACTATACTGTACTGTATTTTTAAATCAAATCAAAATCTTCACATAGATGAATATCATTAATTATTAATAATAACATAATTAAAGGTAAATTGAGCAAATTTATAATTTCAGAGGTGTGTATTGACCTGGTAGCCCTTCGCATTAATCGGTACCCAAGAAGTAGCTCTCAGTTTCAAAAAGGTCGGTGACCCCTGCTCTAGACAATGTCCTTTTTTTTTTTTTTTTTTTTTTTAATTATTTAACTAATCCTGATATACAGTTGTGGCCATAAGTTTACATATACTCATCAAGCACATGAATATCATGGAAACGTGAATCTGATTTCTTTGTT
Organism: Plotosus lineatus; assembly: GCA_024760905.1. Taxonomy (NCBI): domain Eukaryota; kingdom Metazoa; phylum Chordata; class Actinopteri; order Siluriformes; family Plotosidae; genus Plotosus; species Plotosus lineatus. The sequence goes on from CM045739.1 coordinate 15,450,984, forward strand.
CTTGTTTTTCTGTGGAAGAAGGATTGTACAACATCTTTAATAATGAATTTTAAAAATTACAAAGCTTTTATTGCAAAAATTACATGTATTTTGGGCTTTTTGAAATTAACTTCTTTCATTCTTTCTTCCTTTCGGCTTTTTCTCTTTATCAGGAGTCACCACAGCGAATCATCCGATTCGCATGTTTGATTTGGCATAAATTTTACATCGGATGCACTTCCTGTCACAACCCTTTAGCAAGGGACAGAAACACGCTGACGGCTTTGCAGCTACTCTTTACGAACATTTGAAATCTGAAATTAATCTTCACTCAAAATTATATAAACATGACCAGAAATATACGTATACCTATTTGGGGAAGCCATAGCGAAGTGGTGAGAGAAGTAGCTTTGGGACTGAAAGGTCACTGGTTTGATTCCTGAACCATCAGGGAAAGTGTGTGGTGGTGGCGGCGGAGTGAGCTGCACCTTCCCATCCTCCACCAACTTTGCTGAAGCGCCTATGAGCAAGGCACCTCACCCCCAATTGCTCTCCGGGTACCAGAATGTGTGGAGGCCAACTGCTCCAAATGTGTTTGTACTCACAGATTGTATGTGTGCGCACTTTTGATGGGTTAAATGCAAAGGTAGTAATTTCCCTTGTGATATAATTACAGTAAATCAAAAATAAAACCTAGCAGGCTGAAGGTATACAAGATTTACCAAAGACACAAAATTGCATGTACAACTGCTTGTGAGTAATGTGTTTTAAGGGTCTTGATATCCAAATTGGTTAAAAAGTGAACTTAGATATCAAATGAAAAAATAAAATGTTTTGCAATTGCCAAGTCAGTCACATGACCGGAATCTAACAATCATCCAGTTCACATGCTGTAAGTAAACCTCAAGATAAAATGCACCAGGAAATAAGCAAGAGGTGAAATGCAGGCATGGAAACCAGGATATGATGTGATGTATGTTTATTCCCGAGTGTTGTTGACTGAAAATGGTTTACTACAAAATTAAAAAGGAAAATGTAATTTTTGGTTGAAGAATGGGGACCAAAATAACAAATTGCAGTAATTCCAACATCATTCTAAATCCCAGTTAAATATATAATTTGTGAATCTACCCTCTACAGTTATGTGTCCACTCCATGGCAGTATTGGAGACCATCGGGCCATTAATGTGTGGGATGAAGGTCAGAGTTGATATGGCAGGTCTAGCATGTGAAGCCCTCAACCGCATGTTCCAGCGAGAGCAAACTGAACTTGTTGCACAGGTAACACTCTCACGCACTCACTCTCGTTCAGTCTGATAGTCAAGATGATGTATTACTGGACACCATAAAATGTACTAATCATTTGCAGATCTCCAGTTGTTTCCTTACACATGCAGATAGATATAAACATTGAGTCATTATATGGGGGTTCATCTTCTCAACAAGTTCCTCCTGCCTTTATTGATTTTTTTTCTAATACATTTTCTAATTCCATACAGTAGCAGGAAAAAAAATCAAAGGGTATTATATTGACTTCAGTCCTGTTCAAAGTGAGTGGCTTCTGCCTGTGAGTCATTTAATTGGGTATTAATTTAAAGGTTCTGGAACTAAAAGAGTCAAAAATGAACTGATCTTCATTTACTTTGCTGGATCTCTGTCTCATAATTGGTTCTGCAGTCCCAGCAGACATTTCTTTCACAATGTACAACAGTTTGCTCGATCCTATATGTCCCGTGTGTGTGTGTGTGTGTGTGTGTGTGTGTGTGTGTGTGTGTGTGTGTGTGTGTGTGTTACTTTTCTATTTTTATTTTGTAGGCAACTTGGTGTTAACAAATTAGAAAGATGTGTATTTTTTTTTTTTTCTTTTGCTTTGGTAAGCTCTAATTGTGATCTTCCCTCAAGTGTGCATTAAACTACATATATTCTATGCGTTTAATTTAGCGTGTGCATGTTTGTGTTCTGTGCAGGCTCTGAGAGTAGAACTGGTACCGTATTTGCTCAAGCTTTTAGAGGGAGTGGGATTGGAGACTCTGGATAACCCCTCAGCAACCAAAGCCCAAATAGTTAAAGCACTTAAATCAATGACTCGCAGTCTACAGTATGGAGAACAGGTGAAGACCTCACACACACACACACACACACACACACACACACACACACGCACACAAAGAAATCAACATCCAACTGTTCAGTCTTGTATTCACTGTGTACTACATTGTTCCAGCATTGTGTGGTCAGTGGAAGTTGTATCTTGTATTGTGTTTTCCTGTTTGTATCACATGACCCTGGACTCTGTGTTGGCCAGCTCATGTGTATAAAATATTTGTTCTTTCTTCTGTAATCGTTTTAACCAGAATTTGGGTTGTTTTTTGCTTTGTTTGTTTTAGGCTTTTTTGTGTAATTGGCCTTGTTTTGCAGCATTTTACGTAACTTTTCCCCCTATTCTTCCTTAATTTCCTTATTTTTTTAATTCGATGAATATTTTTTAAAAAAATACTGCGATGCACTGAAGCCGCATGAATTGAAGCGCGAACTGGCAAGGGATCCCTGTATTTAGGTGTTTTAATTGTTTGGGTCAGGCAGGTCTTAAACCAGCTCCACTATTTTTTTCAGTAATGTATGTAATGCAGTGATGTAATTTTTCCAAGGATAAGACAGGAGAAGCTACTCGTTTATCGTGTAGGATAAAATAATTGTTGCCAGCAGACACACATTCATCATAGCGCTGATTATCAAATTAAATGTTCTTAAGTGGTTGTTTATTTAAATGTAGATCACTTTTTTCTTTCTTTTTTTTTAAGGCAGTGTAAATGTGTACTTTAACATGGTGGTTATAGGAGACTGAAAACTTTTCTCCTTCACTGCTTCGTAGAAGCTGGTTGTAGTTTGTGAGAGACTCCGAACAAAATGTGGTGAGAAACAAAGTTTGAGATTGTACTGTTGTTGCAGGTGAACGAAATCCTTTCGCGATCCACTGTATGGAGTGCCTTCAAAGATCAAAAACATGATCTCTTCATCTCAGACTCACAGACCGCAGGCTACCTGCAAGGTATAAAGTCCACACACTTACTGGTTGGCATCATATCATACAGAATACAGGACTCTGATTGTCTCTGTATTGCACAGTTCATTGCTTTTTTTTTTTTTTTTTTTTTTTTAAACTGTAGCCCACTTGCTTATTAACAAATATTATGAGCTCAAGGTGGGGAAATTATTACTATTATTATTCTTATTAGTATTACTGCTACCTCTAGGGTGCCAGGCTCATGACCGAGAGGTTGTGGGTTTGAAACGCCACTAAGCCTGCACTTTGCTAATCCCCCAGGGCAAGGTCTCAACCACAAGTATGGCCCTGTTCAGCCAGCAGTATAAATGATAAGGGAGGAGAAACCAACAGGAAATTACCCAGAACAAACTTAAACACTCAACACTCCACCACCCAGATGACCATGCCCAGTTCGAACAAATGAATAAGCAGTAGACACTTTTACTGTGTTTGTGATCTTTTTTTAAATAATTTAATAACATTTGCTTAGGTGCCCTAGCAGTATCTACCAAAACAAGTGTGTGTGTGTGTGTTATATACACATATATATATTCTGTATGCGTGTGTGTCATGTAGCAAGATTCAGCAGGATGCTACTTGCCTCTTTTCTGTACTAACAGTAAATGCTGCTGTATATTCTTATAATCGAAATGCTTGCACAACCTATAAGTGTGCGTACTTGTAAAAAATAATCACACAGTCTTCCTTTGGTCTGATTTGGCTTCGCTTGTTGCCCTTTGCTTCATGCTCCTGTCTCTACTGTCCTTTTCCTTCCTTTCTTCTGTTTCAGGTGTGTCCACTCCTTCTCTCATGGCTGCCAGTAGTCCATTGCGGAGTGGCCTCTAGGGGGCTCTCCGCATCCTCTTCTCTTTAACTTTTTCACAGGTAGACTTTCTATTCTCTCCATGCACACAGTAACACCTTTGCTTTCTTCTTTAACATTTATTAGCTTTTCTGATTCATCAGTCTCTGCAAGTATCTGTTTCTGTATTTAACAAAGAGTTCCTTGCCTATTTTAACCAAAATGCACATGCATCACCAAAAATAGTAGACCTCATGGAATTATTGGGACCCAAGCACCATAGGAGGACCCTACTGTTTCCTAATGGTCCTTAGGGCCCCACACATTGTAGATGGGTATGACCCTTTTTTCTGTCATGTTTATTATTATTGTTATCCCCAGGATGCAGAGGGGATACTATGTTTTCGGGGGCTGTCTGCATTCGCCACCAACACAGACGCTTCTTGTTAACACTCTAACTGTGCAAGTTAATTATGTATTTATGCTGAATCAATCTGAATTGTCTCTCTGGCACACCCTACCAGCCTATCGAAATGGCTCACCTTCACAGAGGTCAATTCATCAAAAATGCCCATTAACACTCTAGAGGCTGCAGTTTTTGTTGGATCGGTTTCCAGCTCTCACACACACCTATTATACTTAGTGTCGAGGTCTTCAAACTATTGCAACTGGATCACCTTGACCCAATTTCACGGTCACAAGGGACATGTGGTTGTGTAAAATTTAGCACAGGATTGTTTCTTAGTTATGCCGATGGACAAGTCTGTTAACCTTGTAAAATGTTTTTTCAAGGTTACAGGGGTCAAGGTGAGTAAAAATGTGCATGTTTGCCAGCATATTAAAATATATATTGATTTGCTTTTCTTTTATACCCAGCATTACCCATATTAAGTCTATCAAAACTGAGTCACCTTGACCTTTTTTTTTTTTTTTTTTAAGGTCACCATGGTCAAATCATCAAAGATGCCTGCTAACACACTAGATATTACAGTTTGCAGTTTTTGTCAGATTGGTTTCGGGTTCAATTCAGATTTATTGATATAGCACTTTTTACAATTGGCATTGTTGCAAAGCAGCTTTACATCGTAAAAGTAGGAGTTTACAAAGTACAAAAGAGTTTAAACATGTTCTACAACCCCTACACATTCCTAATGAACAAGGCAAGGAACAGCTCTCTCAGTTGACCCAATGAAGAAACATGTACCATAACTTATCATAAGTCCAAAATAATTGTGGGAAAAGAATTAAACTCTCCAGCAGTGAAAAGTCATCTTGACAGTGTGTAAGTCCATATGAATCTTCATCAGCAGGAGCTAGTGGCTTCCAAGAGGACCACAACCAACATCAGCACACTAGGAAGGATCACAGGACTCAAGGATCAGGATTACTGAGAACCGAAAAGCAGCATGTGTACATCGACAAAAACATGGAGAGGGGTGGGGGAGAGAAAGGTTGTTAAGTTTACCATAACAATGTAATGGGAATAGAAGAGTTTATTGATGCTGAGTGCAGGCAGGGACTCTGGCATGACTCACTGTGGTAGCATAACTAAAAGAGAGAGAACCAGAAGGAAGGCGGATATGAGGCTGCCCTGTGACATTCGGCCACTGAACAGTCAGCCACTCCACTTTCAACAGACCTGGGCGAGCATGTAGAGTGGGGGAGCGACTGTATCCCAGCATCACAGTGTATCAGAACCTCTATGTCTGAGACCCCCAGATCTGCTCCTTGACCTAAGAAAAGCCTATTAACAAAATGCTCAACTAAACAAGCAAGTTTTCAGCCTTGTCTTACAAACAGAGACTGTGACTGCATCCCGAATATTAAATGAAAGTTTATTCCATAACTGTGGTGCTTTGTAAGAGAAGCACCGCCCCCTGCAGTAGTCTTCATTATTCAAGGTATCACTAGGCGTACTGCACCTTTAGGTCGAACAGGACGTGCAGGATCACAAACAACAAGACCTTCAGGAAGATAATGTGTGCTTTATAGTTTAAAAATAGTATTTTATGTTCAATTTGTAATTTAATTGGTATGCAGTGCAGGGTAATTCAGATGGGATGATATGCTTGTGTTTTCTAGATCCGGTAAGGAGTCTTGCTACAGCATTCTGGACCAATTGGGGCTTTTTTTTTAATGCCCCTATTAAAACTGAGGTGTCAGACTCATGCCACAAAGGGTCATGTGGCTGCATGTTTTTGTTTCCACCAAGCAACAGCACACCTGACTCGCTCATTTAAACAAACGGTTTAAAACGGAGTCTTCAGGCAGTTGATGTGGTGTGAGTGCGAGTATGAATAGTTGTGAGTGTTGGCCTGGCAAGCTGTCCAGGGTGTACCCCACCCTTGCCCAGAGTCAGCTGACCCAGCCTCCCCGTGACCCTAACTAGGATTAAGTGGTTCAGAGAATGAATGAATGAGTGTATGTGTGTGTCTGTGCGTGTGTATACGTACGTTTGTGTGTGTATGTGTGTATATATATATATATATATATAGTGTGTGTGTGTATGTATATATATATATATATATGTGTGTGTATGTATATATATATATACATACACACACATATACATATACACACAGTGGTACCTCACCTTACAAAATTAATCCGTTCCAGAAATGTTTTCGTAACCTGATTTTTTTTCGTAAGTTTAGTCGCATTTTACATGTAAAAGGCCTGATTCATTCCAA
>CM045739.1:15462500-15492500 GCA_024760905.1 Plotosus lineatus
CATTATTCACGGGGGTTGTGTTCCGCCCCTTCCTGAAAATCCATGAGTTATTGACGCGGTTTTAAAACTGTATGTATGATATTACATGCACTAAAATATGCTTCTTAAACACATTCTATAGACAGTCTTACTCATTAATACAGTAATAATGCTGTACAATGTCGTACTGATGAAGTAAAAACTTTTGAATTTTGTACTGTGATAATGAATAAATAAAGCGTTTAGGCTCCTTACCAGAGGCTAGAGAAGATGCAGGGCGTTTGAGTGACATCATAGGGCTTAAATAATCATTAAAACACACTAAAAAACGTGAAGTCACAATTCAAGCGGTCACATTATTGACATGTGCGCGAAGGAGAAAAAAAAAATAAGGTGTACACATCATCTGCAACCAATCAGCAAACAAAAGCTCTCAGCCATTGGCTAAATTTGACTCACACGCTAATCCGCAGGTATGCGGGGCCACAACCGGTGAGCTGCGAATGGGCGAGGGTCTACTGTACAAGATCGTCCTTCTCATAAATCGTTGAATTTCCTGGAACAAAAACAAGTGAGCTTTATCCCAACAACTTACATGAAAACAAATACAGAATTAAAGAATGTATTTTCATAGAAATGTGAAGCTTTTGATTCTTGTAGGCTGTTGAAGTTGGCAGGCGAAAAAGATTTTCCAACATTTGTTAGATTAGTTTTGACTACATGGTGGCGCCATCACTGTCATATTTTTAGTATTTAGTAGTTAAAAGACTTAGGAATTGAAAAAAAAATATATATAGACTGTTCTTTCAGTTCTTTCAGTCTTTTCAGGTCAGTTAGGGCGCAGGATCGCTGATATCCTAAAGTTGGGGGTTTGAGTCCCCACAGGTTTGTCACTGTCCCCCCAATGCAGCTAACTGGGTTATCAAAGGCGGGCCATGTCTCTCACTGTCTATGGTGAGAGGTTCATGTAAAAGAATCTTTGCTGACTTTGGTAAAGAGTAGCTGCAAAGCTGTCAGCGTGTTTCTGTCCCTTGCTAAAAGGGTTGTGACAGGAAGGGCATCCGATGTAAAAACCCATGCCAAATCAAACATGCAAATCAGATGATTTGCTGTGGCGACTCTCGAGAACGGGAAAAAGCCGAAAAGAAAGAAAGAAATATACTGTATTTTATTTTAAAATATTTTAGTCTCAGATCCAAGGGAACACTCTTCACACTTCCTTGACTTAACTCCAAGCCTCATGGCTGCCAGGTTTTCATACAGTTGGTTATAAATGTTAAAGACAACACACACACACACACACACACACACACACACACACACACACACATTACATTCCAGTCCACATTGCACTTCAACAAAGCTCCCTGCTCTTTGGAGTGTCAGACAAGGGCACTTCCTCTTGACACAACTGCTCCATTCAGAACACAGTGCAACATCACCAATGCAGATACTGTACCTCCCACAACTGCTATTGCTATCATGCCTTGCTGAAAATATAACAATAAAGAGTAAAACTGATGATTCATGTTGTCTTGTGATTAAACTGACTTTAAGTCATTTCAAGATACAAGGTCTAATAGACAGTGAGAGACATGGCCCGCCTTTGATAACCCAGTTAGCTGCACTGGGGGGGGCAGTGACAGCCCTGTAGGGACTCGAACCCCCAACATTAGGATCAGCAATCCTGAACCCTATCCAGTAGACCACCACTGCCCATATATATATACCACAGACCAAAAGATCTTTCCTTCTATGTCCAGCTTTGAGGAGTTCATCTCTCTATCTATCTATCTATCTATCTCATACATACATACATACATACATACATACATGTATCTCATACATACATACATATATACATATATATATATGTATATATGTATGTATGTATGTATGTATGAGATAGATAGATAGATAGAGAGATGAACTCCTCAAAGCTGGACATAGAAGGAAAGATCTTTTGGTCTGTGGTAGCCAAAAGACTGACCACCTTTCTCCTGATTAACAAATACGTTGATACCGGTGTTCAGAAAGGAGGCGTCACCCGGCCACTCAGGATGCTTACAGCACACAGCTTCAATAAACCAGCTGATCAAAGAAGCCAGGGGCAACAAGAAGGACCTAGAAGTTGTGTGTCTGGACATTGCCAAGGCCTACCCCAGCATTCCCCACCTACCGATTGAGAAAGCTCTGCAGCAATACCATTCCAACAGAGGTCGTGAAGCTGGTCGTGAGCCATCTCACTAACATCAACATGCGATTTACCGTGAACAATTTCAAAACAGGCTGGAAAAGACTGCAGAAGGGTATCATGGCAGGGTGCACAGTATCAGTGATATTATTTGGGGCAGCCATGAACATGCTTCTGAAGGCAGGAGTTAGGCAATGTAGAGGACCAAAAGCTGAAGGCCGAACTAGGCACCCATCATGCAGAGCCTTCATGGACAGCATCACCACCATGGCTGAGTCAATAACGAGATCCCAGTGGATTCGCACAGCCCTGGAAAAGATGGTGAACTAGACCAGAATGAAAATCAAGCCAAGTCAAGAAGCCTGACAATTAGTAAAGGCAAACTTGAATCATATGTCTTCAATCATCCAAGGCAAGAAGATTCCCACCATCCAGGATGAGAGCATAAGGTGCCGAGGTAAACATTTTGACCAGTCGCTGGCGGACCTGAACAACAGCAAAGACGTCCAGAAAGCGCTGAAGACATGGCTTCATGCGATAGATGAAAGTCATCTTCAGGGCCGCTTCAAGACATGGTGCTTCCAGTACGGAATAGTCCCAAGACTGCAATGGCCATTCCTGCTTTATGACATGGCATTCTTGACAGTAGAGTCAATGGAACAACAGTGTAGCAGATTTCTCCGCAAGTGGCTGGGGATTCCACCAAGCTACAGCACTGTAAACCTCTACAGTAGGTCAGCCAAACTCAGCTTACCACTATCATCGGTAATTGAAGAATTCCAGACTGCAAAAGTTTGAGCTGTTTCTACCTTGTGCTTGTCAAAAGACTCAGCAGTTCACCATGAAGGAGATGCTGTGAAAACCGGTAGAAAATGAAATCCTCATAAAGCAGTCTAAGTCGCTGGGGAGGACCTACGCCATGAAGAGTTAGTGGGAACAGTTTTTAAAGGATGAATGGGGCTTGGCAACTATGCTGACAAGCGGTGGAGCATGGCTGATAACAAAACAAGAAGAGACTTAATCGTCTAGCAATCTAGAAAGGAAGCAAAACACGACTTAGCCAGATTAAATATACAATGTATTGAAAATACATCATGTCCACCTGAAGGCAGAATTAAAACTCGGAAAATGTATATTTTTTTATTAGGCCTTTACTCATGCATACCCTCAATGCAGCCATGAGGCGGGGGGGGGGGCACTAACCAGTGTCTCTCCCCCTTATGCCGGTCCCAAGCCCGGAGAAATGCAGAGGGTTGCGACAGGAAGGGCATCAGGCGTAAAACTTCTGCCACATTTAAAAATGCAAATGATCAATACAGAATTCATACCGGATCGGTCGAGGCCCGGGTTAACAACGACCGTGGCTGTCAACCAACAGGGTGTTGATGGAAATTGGACTACTGTTGGTCGAAGACGTCGAAGAAGGAGAGGCGGGAGGCGTGTCCGTAGGCAGAGAGAGAAGAGGAAATGCGTGAGCCTAGGACTGAGAGTAGGGACTTTGAATGTTGGAACTATGCAAGGAAAAGATAGGGAGCTGGCTGACATGATGCAGAGGAGGAAGGTGGACATACTGTGTGTTCAGGAGACAAGGTGGAAAGGTAGAAAGGCTAAAAGCTTAGGAGCAGGGTTTAAACTGTTTTATAATGGTGTGGATGGGAAGAGAAATGGAGTAGGAGTCATCTTGAAGGAGGGGTTTGTCAGGAATGTTCTAGAAGTGAAAAGAGTGTCAGACAGAGTGATGAGTCTCAAGTTAGAAATTGAAGGCGTGATGGTCAATGTTGTTAGTGCTTATGCCCTGTGGTGAGAGTGTTGCCAAACAGCATAGGATGGTGGTGTGCAGGATGACACTGATGGTGAGAAAGGTGAAAAAGGCAAAGGCAGAGCAGAAGACAAAGTGGTGGAAGCTGAAAAAGGAAGAGTGTCGTGTTGTCTTCAAGGAGGAGTTGAAACAGGCTTTGGGTAGTCAGGAAGTGCTTCCAGAGGACTGGACAACCACAGCCAATGTGATCAGGGAGACCGGTAGGAGAGTACTTGGTGTGTCCTCTGGAAGGAAAGTAGATAAGGAAACTTGGTGGTGGAATGAGGAAGTGCAGGAGTGTGTACAAAAGAAGAGGTTATCCAAGAAGAAGTGGGACACTGAGAGGACCAAAGACAGTAAACAGGAGTACAGGGAGACACAGCGTAAGGCGAAGGTAGCAGTGTCAAAGGCCAAACAGAGGGCGTATGATGACTTGTATGATAGGTTGAACAGTAAGGAGGGAGAAAATGATCTATACAGGTTAGCACAGCAGAGAAATAGAGATGGGAAAGACGTGCAGCAAGTTAGAGTGATAAAGGGCAGAGAGGGAAATGTATTGACTGATGACAGAAGTGTGCTGGGAAGATGAAAAGAGTACTTTGAAGAGCTGATGAATGAGGAAAATGAGAGAGAAAAAAGAGTAGAAGAGGGGACCGTTGAGGAGCAGGAAGTAGCAAAGATTAGTAAGGGAGAAGTGAGGAGGGCATTGAAGAGGATGAAGAGTGGAAAGGCAGTTGGCCCTGATGACATACCAGTTGAGGTATGGAAGTGTCTAGGAGAGGTAGCAGTAGATTTTCTGACAAGAATATTCAACAAGGTCTTAGAAAGTGAGCAGATGTCAGAGGAATGGAGGAGAAGTGTGCTTGTGCCCATTTTTAAGAACAAGGGCGATGTACAGAGTTGTGGCAACTACAGAGGGATAAAGTTGATGAGCCATACAATGAAGCTATGGGAAAGAATAGTGGAAGCTAGACTAAGGGCAGAGGTCAGCATTTGTGAACAACAGTTTGGTTTCATGCCAAGAAAGAGCACCACGAATGCAGTGTTTGCTTTGAGGATGTTAATAGAGAAGTACAGAGAAGGTCAGAAGGAGCTGCATTGTGCCTTTGTGGATCTGGAGAAAGCATATGACAGGGTGCCGAGAGAAGAACTGTGGTATTGTATGAGGAAGTCTGGAGTGACAGAGAAGTATGTTAGAGTGGTGCAGGACATGTATGATAGATGTAAGAGAGTGGTGAGGTGTGCTGTCGGTGTGACAGAAGAGTTCAAGGTGGAGGTGGGACTGCATCAAGGGTCAGCTCTCAGCCCCTTCTTGTTTGCTATGGTGATGGACAGGCTAACAGATGAGGTTAGACAAGAATCTCCATGGACTATGATGTTTGCAGATGACATAGTGATCTGTAGTGAGAGCAGAGACCAAGTGGAGGAAAATCTAGAGAGGTGGAGGTATGCCCTGGAAAGGAGGGGATTGAAGGTTAGTCTTAGTAAGGCCGGAATACATGTGTGTGAACGACAAGGACCCAAGAGGAACTTTGAGGTTACAGGGGGCAGAGATAAAGAAGGTGGAGGATTTTAAGTACTTAGGCTCAACAATCCAGAGCAATGGAGAGTGTGGAAAAGAGGTGAAGAAGCGCGTGCAGACAGGTTGGAATGGATGGAGAAAAGTGTCCGGTGTGATGTGTGATAGGAGAGTATCGGCAAGAATGAAGGGAAAAGTGTACAAGACGGTGATGAGGCCAGCAATGTTGTATGGTTTAGAGACAGTGGCCCTGGGGAAAAGACAGGAGTCAGAGTTGGAGGTAGCAGAGATGAAAATGTTGAGGTTCTCTTTGGGAGTAACGAGGATGGATAGGATCAGAAATGAGTACATCAGAGGGACAGCACATGTTAGATGTTTTGGAGACAAAGTCAGAGAGGCTAGATTGAGATGGTTTGGACATGTACAGAGGAGGGATAGTGAGTATATTGGTCGTAGGATGCTGAGGTTGGAACTATCAGGCAAAAGGCCCAGAGGAAGACCAAAGAGAAGATTTATGGATGCGGTGAAGGCGGACATGAAGGTCGTTGGAGTAAGAGTAGAAGATGCAGAGGATAGAGAGAGATGGAGGCAGATCATTTGCTGTGGCGACCCCTGAAGGGAACAGCCGAAAGGAAAAGAAGACTCATGCATACCCTCCTTCCCTCGCCCCCACCACCGCCGAACTTACAGTGCCTCTACTGCCCATGCGCATACCCACACTGTTCCCTTAAGTGTTTCCTGTTTGATGCTTTTCATTCAGTGAAGATGGCAGAAGTGAAAGCTTGGTGTTGTGGAGGTAAATATTAATCACTGTAAAGACTGTACAGAGTGTTATTTATTTACACACGGCTGTGTGTTTAATTATAGTCATCTTTATTTACCTCAGTGTGATGCTAGTGTTGCTAACACGCTGTTGATAGGAGGTCGCAGGGCAGGACTGAGGTTGATGCACTGATTTTATCTGAATGATTTTAATCTTGTGTGTTTTTTTCCCTTTAGTAATTACAACGCTTCTTTTAAGTTCTGCCGTTTTTGCATTTGTGGAGGATCTCGATGACGCGTAAGTGATCATTTGTTTCTCACCTGGTTTTAAGGATGCTTTAGTTATGCTAACTCCTTGGTTTAAATGTATGCTAAAGACGGGGACTGTTTTTAAAATCACATTTAATTTCTCAGATCACAAAAGATGGGAATTTGAGACAGCACTTGCACTTCGTTTGTTTTCATTGGCAGACAGCAGGAAGTGTGTGTGTTCATAACTCTGCTGTTATTCGTGATGCTAGCTTAAGGCTAGCTGACAGTGTTAGCTTCACTACAGCAATTGTGAATTATAAAAAAAATTGAATTGGTTAAATTAACAGCAGCCTTTCTATTCCCAGTCTTTTCCATCACACAGATATACTGTACTAGTCACTTGTCCTGCTGAAACCCTGGTAATATAGTACATTCCCCCTTTCCGGTGTAGCCTATTTCTATATCCGGTGCAGTGTCAACATCCGGTTTTGTGTCGTACTGATTGCATGTACACAGGTCAGGTACAGAGGTTAAGGACATCTGATACAGTTCAGTTTACAAACAGATGTGAAAACACCATGAAGTCTGCATAATGTTATATTTACAGTCTCGATACTTTTAAGTCCTTCTTCAAAATCTGAAACAAAACCCTGTAATATATTTTCATCATTAATTAGTCTGCTGTTGTTGATTTATCATCTGTATCATTTGTAATGCAGCACTCGCATTATTATAGAAATGTTCTTATAGTTGACAGAACACCCGATTAACAAAATGAACATTGGAAATATTCAAGTGAATTCCCCCAATTTATTTATTTTTTTCTTTTTTGGAATTCAGTTAAAGTTTCTTGATTACCGTATTTTCCGGACTATATGTCGCTCCGGAGTACAAGTCACACTGGCCGAAAAAACATAATAAAGAAGAAAAAACTTAAATCACACTGGACTATAAATCGCAAACTCATGGAAACTGTCTACCTTGGCTTGGAAATCTGCTGGTCGTTGTTGTGACGTTGTGGTCCTCGCTCTGATAGAGACGCGGTTGCGTTGCTTGAAGCGGTAACACCAAGAAGGTCCTCACGCAAAGTCCTTTATATTCATCTCTTTGACAACTACCTGGGTGTGGAGATGCAACTGCACTGTTGACAAGCCCCTCCATGAGACACGTTGCTCAAGCACCCATGTGCGAGCTCGTTCCTCTAGTTGTAGTCATTTAGCTTTTAGCCCGTGATTAGCTTTTTTTGTTTCCTCCATTGCAGTAATAGTAATCTCTTCTCCAGTCCCTCACAAGTTTCTTGTTCTTTTTAAACTTTCTTTCTGCTGCTCAATTACCATTTTCTGCTGCATGTTTCACTACTTGCAGCTTGTAATCCGAAGAATAGGATTATCTTTTTGGGGCCATTTCTTCAGTGGTACAGGATGAGCAGGTACTGGTACCCAAGCCGAGTGCCCTCTTGTGGTTGTGAGTGTAAAAACAAACATGTGACATTATGTTCGTTATTATTATGACAAACAGAATTATATGTAATAATTTCACATATAAATCGCTCTCGAGTATAAGTCGCACCTTCAGCCAAAGTATGGGGGGAAACGTGCGACTTATAGTCCAGAAAATACAGTAGATAGATTTAAAAAAAATAATTTTGCTATTCCGAATTTTGGGTCAATGGGAATGAAAATGATGTTTAAAACTGTTGATTAACATTTTTTTTTTTACTATAAAGTTTTGGTGCTGACTCAGCATATACCACCCTGACTTAGAACTCATGAAGGATGGATGAGTTATAGAGGGAAGGGACCTGAATTTAAATCAGAACTCACTAAATGCATAATTTTTCAGTGAATCTAGGATTAAATCTCAGGTAAATTATACTCTGATTGGTCAGTGTTTTATTCTCCAGCTACAGAAGGGCACAGTAATTGGTTCAGGGTGGTGGCTTAGTGGTTACTGCAATGGGTAACTGATCCTGAAGGTCAGTAGTTCAACCCTCATTGTCATTACTGTTGGGCCCTTGAGAAAGGCCCTTAACCTTTTAATTGCTCAGTTGTATAAAAAAGGATGAATAAGAGCGTCTGCCAAATGCTGTAAATGTAAATTGAAGTTTCCTGCATGGCTCACACAGGTACAAGGCATAAAAAATTATAAGTTTTGGTAACTTTTACATCACAAGCGCACAGTGATTTGCCATGGTTATGAAAACCTACCATCTAAAACAGTAGCCAACCAGCCATTTTTAGGATATCTGAAATCATCCAAATTCCATAATAAATCTCAATTTATTTCCAAAGCAGAAAATGTCTAAAAATTTGTAGTAAACCAGTGTTTATGAAGAGCTATTTTAGTCAACATTCATTTGAGAAACATCATTATTATGCTGGTTCATTATCCTAAAATATTTATTTATTTTTCATGACCCCTTTTTAATCATTCATTTGTCCAGCTGCTTAATCCTACTGGGGTCGTATGCATCCTGTTGCCTATCTCAGCCAAATTGAGATGAAGGCAGGATATACCATGAACAGTTCTGCAGAACACCGCAGGGTGACACATACAACTATTAACACTAACACTCGCACCTAGTGGTAATTTGGAACATCCAAAATGCAACATGTGCACAGAGGAAGCCCATGCAAGCACGGAGTGAACGCGAAAACTCGACACAAACACCTTCTCCGAGTTGGGGACTCAAACCCAGAACCTTACTGCTTTTAGGCAAATGTGTGAACCACTATACCACCATGCCACTCATTGTTTTTATTTCTAAATGTCATTTTTCATATTCATGTTTTCTGACAAGTTCAAAATAAATATAATTCATAGAAAGTATGTTTTAAGTTTAGTATTTTAGTAAATTCAAAATCAGGTCCCATCCACTAACAAACCCCTATTATATACAGTAAATGGTAATTCTTCTGAAATAAAACGGCAGAATACTTTATTGATTCCTGAGGAAATTGTTTAAAGCTCTGCAACACATTATTTCCCCTCATCTTTTCAAATTGTTCTGAGGTGTCATGGCATTAAGCAGCTATTATATAATAGCCAATCGAAGCATCTGGAGAAATACTTCATGAACAAAAATGTGAAACACGGAATTTGTGTGCATTTCTCATCAGCTTCTTCCATTGTTTAATTCTCTGTTTCTGTTAGGCCGACACCAGAGCCACCAACAGTTACCTGATTTATATTTTTATTCCTTTCTTGTTGTGTGATTTTGTGATGTTGTGTTGATGTGTAGTTGTGATTCAGTAATTTGCATATGAGTAATGAGTTGTTTTGGAGACAGATTTGAGTAGTCTTGTCATTGTGTTTGTTAGGCTTGAAGGTTTTTTTAATACTGGCCAAGTCGATTAACGACAACATGGCCACACCCATATATTCTTGACAATACATTTTTGGGTGTAATTTTTATGTATGGTTTATCCAGCTGTGTAACTACCCCTGTTCTTATTTGTACTTAATATTTCGAATCACATAATTATGGCAATGTGTTAAACCCATGTCTATGCCTAACTATATATGAAATGTTGAACATTTTGTTTTGAATATGTGCACAGTGCTTACATTTTCTATCCCTGCTGTAGATTTAAAGACAACAGAATGGACGATGTCTGGCTGGTGGATGTGAGTGTTTTCTTTTCACATACACATGTACACATTGTGCTTTAATCCAGTTGTGTAAGCTTGTTGGTGTTGAGTGAAAGGGCTAGTGATGAATGTGCAAGGATTTAATCTTGTCTAGTCCTCTGCTGTGCTTTTTCATTCTGTTTCCAACGAGCAAGTGACCAAAGATAGTCCCCAGTTCACATCTGATGTGTATACACATCCGTGTGTGTGTGTGTGTGTGTGTGTAATTTTCAAATTACCCAACTTCAAACTTGAATAAATATTCCCATGTCCAAGTTTATTTCTGAATCAATGCATCAAAATCTTTAGTGCATGCCTGGGAGATAAACGTATCAAAATATGTGTATAAGGTGGACACAATTTTTTTAAATAATTCAAATACTTCCTAGTTTGCACTTTTTTCATGGTCTATTTTGTGACGAGTGAAAGACCTCATTATACTCCTGTCTCGCTGAACCTTTGCGAAGGTCTCCCCAGGTTCAGTAACCACATGAATTTGAGCACAATGAACCACGGAATTTACATGTGCATGGCAAAATTTCTAAAATAAGCACCACACTTAAAGCGGGATTCACGGTCTACGCAAATTTTCCTGTCGGTGTTACATATTAACTTTTTGCATTGTCCCATTTGATGCTTTTTCTCCAAGGAATTTTATTCTGTATGTACAAGGCTTTAATGCATATTTACCTATATACATTTTAAAAAATGCGGAAAGACTTTTCTCTAGATCTGCAGAAATGTAAAAGGTGTGTATGGCTATGTATTTTCGTATATATATACACGCACTTGTATGCTTACAGACGCTCCCCGACATATGTTTTTAATTGGTTCCGGACGGTTTCAGTGACGTATGACGCTCATACTGTACTATACATCCATAATTACCGTATCTTATAAAACACCCCTAAATCAAATATAGTAAAACCTCCGCTGACGAACGCTTAAGATCACGAACTTTTCGCCTCAAGAACATTAAATTTGCGAGCATATAGTCTCTGCTGACGAACTAGTTTTCGGCGGACGAACCAAACCACGCGGTCGAACAGCGCCACGGTGTCGGCCACGAGAAGTTGACACAACCTCACGACGTCATAGTTCGTCACCCCCTTTCTTTGAGTGCGGAAGTGGTTTGTGTTTGATAGACATTTTGGACCATATTGAGTGTACTTTTGCTATTATGGGACCGAAAAAGACCCCACCACAGGCGGAGATCATTGAAAAACACGAACGAGGTGTGCGTTTGTGTGACTTAGCGTCCCAGTACCAGTACAAGGAACAAGGAAGCTATTAAGGGTGCGTGTGTTGCTAAGGGTGTTTCCAAACAGTAGGCATTTCCAAACACTCCTTCCAAACAGGAAGTCCTTCCCTCCCTCCTCCTCCCACTCCATTCCATCAAGCCATCAACTACCATCACAAAGGTAAATAAAACGACTTTATTATACAGTACAGTTTATTTCTTTAATTACAATATAATAGCACATTTATTATACATAAAATAAGGTATATTTTTGTGTAGTTTTAAGGCTTATTTAGTAGAAAATTATGTTTTATGGGGACCTGGGAACGGATTATTCTCATTTTAATGGTTTCTTATGGGAAATAAATGTTCGGAAGACAAACTTTTCGCCTTACACACACTTTCTGGGAACCAATTATGTTCGTGAGCAGAGGTATCACTGTATTATAAACATAACATTGTAAAATAATATCAAATATGTCAAATAATATCAACATTAATTTCAAATAAGTCACTTATTTATACCGAGTCACTTTACATGAAGCTTAAAACAGCCAATCAACGCTTACAATATGTGAACCGCTCAGTACTGAAAGTAGTGTACTTGAAAAGTAGTGTACTTGCTGTGGGTTATACAGACTTCCTGTCTTTCAAGTGCACAAGGGTGCCGTTGAACTCGTTTAGAACACAGCCTGCACTGATGTAAATCCCAGAAAAGTGGAGAGTTCTTTCTTTTGTGTAAGTCAGTAAACTTTATTCAAGCGATGCATACAAAGAACAAGTACAAATCCTTATGAATATTAATGTTAATGTATAAGAGATGTAAGACAGTGGTGAGGTGTGCTGTTGGTGTGACAGAAGAGTTCAAGGTGGAGGTGGGACTGCATCAAGGGTCAGCTCTGAGCCCCTTCTTGTTTGCTATGGTGATGGACAGGCTGACAGACGAGGTTAGACAAGATTCCCCATGGACTATGATGTTTGCAGACGACATTGTGATCTGTAGTGAGAGCAGAGAACAAGCGCAGGAAAATCTAGAGAGGTTGAGGTATGCCCTGGAAAGGAGGGAAATGAAGGTTAGTCTCAGTAAGACAGAATACATGTGCATGAATGACAAGGACCCAAGAGGAACGATGAGGTTACAGGGAGCAGAGATAATGAAGGTGGAGGATTTTAAGTACTTAGGCTAAACAATCCAGAGCAATGGAGAGTGTGGAAAAGAGGTGAAGAAGCGTGTGCAGGCAGGTTGGAATGGTTGGAGAGTAGTGTCCGGTGTGATAGGAGGGCAAGAATGAAAGGAAAAGCGTACAAGACGGTGTTGAGGCCAACGATGTTGTATGGTTTAGAAACAGTGGCCCTGGGGAAAAGACAGGAGGCAGAGCTGGAGGTAGCAGAGATGAAAATGTTGAGGTTCTCTTTGGGAGTAACGAGGATGGATAGGATCAGGAATGAGCACATCAGAGGGACAGCACATGTAAGACGTTTTGGAGACACAGTCAGAGAGGCTAGATTGAGATGGTTCGGACATGTACAGAGGAGGGATAGTGAGTATATTGGTAGTAGGATGCTGAGGTTGGAACTACCAGGCAGAAGGCCTAGAGGAAGACCAAAGAGACGATTCATGGATGTGGTGAAGGAGGACATGAAGGTCGTTGGTGTAAGAGAAGATGCAAAGGATAGGGTGAGATGGAGGCAGATGATTAGCTGTGGCGACCCCTGAAGGGAACAGCCGAAAGGAAAAGACACCTCTGCATAATATTATATCTTTGGTAACATTAAAAATAATAAAAAAATTAAATAATAAAAGAACAAAACACTTAATTCTCGTACAGTATGGCAAAAAAGCATGTTCTTCAGTGTCATAAGTACTCCCCCTGGCATTACATCATGCCCCCCAAGGGGGTCGCGCCTCACTATTTGAGTTGAATTCACGGTAGCCCCACTAAATTATACACATGCATCATCACGACATTACTAGCACGTGATTCAAATTTACTCAATGGCTGACAGCGTTTGTTTCTCCCTGCTGATGATTGGTTGCAGATGAAGTATACGCCTCTTTTTTTTCTCCTTCGTGCACATGTTATCAACGTGATTGCTTGAATTGTGAATTCAAGGGTTTTTTTTTAGTGTGTTTTTAATGATAATTTAAGCCCTATGATGTCACTCAAACGCCCTGCATCTTCTCTAGCTTCTGGTAAGGAGCCTAAGCGCTTTATTTATTCATAAATATTATCACAGTATGAAATGTAAAGGTTTTTACTTAATCATTACTACATTCTACTTCATTACTGTATTAATGAGTAAGACTGTCTATAGAATGTGTTTAAGTCGCATATTTTAGTGCATGTAATATTATACCTAGGGTTTTAAAACCACATTAATAATTTCCGGATTTTCGGGATTCACGGGTTGGGGAGGAATGTAACCCCCACGAGTAACGGGGGCTTTCTGTATATTATATATATATTTAATATTAGTATTAAATATTTTATATATACACAAGTAAATTTGGCACAGCCTAGCCTAGGCTAGGCTAAGAGACAAGCTAATTCGATATAAATCGTTTTTCGACTTAAGTCGTCTCTTCTGGAACCAATTAACGTCGTAAGCTGAGGTATACCTGTATTTGGTACTTGGGCAGTATATTGGTTTTACCTCAACATTTGAACACTTGGAAAATAATTTAAAATATAATGACTGTTTTCTATCTTGCACTTTTATGTAAAGTTCTGATGATCAGTTTTGTGTCTTGTGTTGCAGTTTTATGCTCCTTGGTGTGGATACTGTAAGAAGCTGGAACCAATCTGGTATGAGGTTGGAGCTGAGCTAAAGAACTCCGGATCACCAGTCAGAGTGGGGAAGATGGATGCCACTGCATACTCTGGTACATTTGGATTGGAATCTTATTCCATATAATATTATTGAACCTCAGTATTCTGTTACTGTATGTTCCTTTCATAGATAACAAACCAGATGTTCACAGTGTCAACAAAGATACTTCTGATGCGTATTAGTTTTGCATTTCAGATACCTACAGTGGCTCCAAAAAAGTTTGTGTACCCCATTAAAAACAGAGTGAATGGAATGTGGAGTTTTTGCTGTGCTCAGCAGTTTTGCAAGATTGAGATCACATTGCAAATGGAATGTTTAAACTTAACTCATATCTCATATTCTTCATAAACCAAATTTTCATCTATATGGAGGACTATGATTGTTTAACACTATTCATGATATTTGGGCAATTTTTTCTCTCAAACAACCATGAGACAACCCGTTAATCTTCTTTTGCTTTCGGCTGATCCCTTTTTCTCAGGGGTCGCCACAGTGTATCTGTGATGCGCATGTTTGATTTGGCATAGATTTTTACGTCGGATGCCCTTCCTGATGCAACCCTTCAGCAAAGGGCAGAACCAGCTTTCCATCTACTCTTGTCGAAAGTCAGCAATGGTTCTTTTACATGAACCTCTCACCATAGACAGTGAGAGACGTGGCTGGCCTTTGATAACCCAGTTAGCTTCACTGGGAGGGGACAGTGACAACCTTGTGGAGAGTGGGACTCGAACCCCCAACCTTAGGATCAGCGATCCAGCACCTTTTACCACCAGGCCACCACTGCCCTACACCAACCCTTTAATATAAAGACTATATTATAAAAACTGGTCTGGGAGTCTGTTAGCAGGCCGACAGCATCATCAAATAGTTGCTGGAATTTTTGGCAGGCACTGGTGGTCTGAGAACCATTCTCACATGTTTTATTTTTTATATATTTGAGACTTACAAAGAACAATGCAGCCATGAGGCAGGGGGGCACTAACCAGTGTCTCTCCCCCTTATGCCGGTCCCAAGCCCGGATAAATGCAGAGGGTTGCGACAGGAAGGGCATCCGGCGTAAAACTTCTGCCACATTAAAAATGCAAATGGTCAAAACAAAACTCATACCGGATCGGTCGAGGCCCGGGTTAACAACGACCGCCATCGGTGCTGTCAACCAACAGGGTGCTGATGGAAATTGGACTACTGGTGGTCGAAGACATCGAAGAAGGAGAGGCGGGAGGCGTGTCCGTAGGCAGAGAGAGAAGAGGAAAGGTGTGAGCCTAGGACTGAGAGTAGGGACTTTGAATGTTGGAACTATGCAAAGAAAAGGTAGAGAGCAGGCTGACATGATGCAGAGGAGGAAGGTGGACATACTATGTGTTCAGGAGACCAGGTGGAAAGGTAGCAAAGCTAAAAGCTTAGGAGCAGGGTTTAAGCTGTTTTATCACGGTGTGGATGGGAAGAGAAAGGGAGTAGGAGTCATCTTGAAGGAGGGGTTTTTCAGGAATATTCTAGAAGTGAAAAGAGTGTCAGACAGAGTGATGAGTCTCAAGTTAGAAATTGAAGGCGTGATGGTCAATGTTGTTAGTGCTTATGTCCCACAGGCAGGATGTAAGATAGAAGAGAAGGAGAGATTCTGGAGTGACTTAGATGAAGTGATGCAGCGTACCCCCAGAGGTGAAAGAGTGGTCATTGGGGCAGACTTCAATGGACATGTTGGTGCAGGCAATAGAGGGGACGAGGAAGTGATGGGCAGGTTTGGTATCCAGGACAGGAACACAGAAGGACAGATGTTGATCGAATTTGCAAAAAGGATGGAAATGGCTGTGGTGAATACTTTCTTCAAGAAGAAACAGGAGCATAGGGTGACTTATGAAAGCGGAGGTAAGAGCACACAGGTAGACTGCATCTTGTGTAGGCGATGTAATTTGAAGGAAGTCAGTGACTGCAAAGTAGTAGTGGGTGAGAGTGTTGCCAAACAGCATAGGATGGTGGTGTGCAGGATGACTCTGGTGGTGAGAAAGGTGAAAAAGGCAAAGGCAGAGCAGAAGACAAAGTGGTGGAAGCTGAAAAAGGAAGAGTGTCGTGTTGTCTTCAAGGAGGAGTTGAAACAGGCTTTGAGTGGTCAGGAAGTGCTTCCAGATGACTGGACAACCACAGCCAATGTGATCAGGGAGACCGGTAGGAGAGTACTTGGTGTGTCCTCTGGAAGGAAAGTAGATAAGGAAACTTGGTGGTGGAATGAGGAAGTGCAGGAGTGTGTACAAAAGAAGAGGTTAGCTAAGAGAAAGTGGGACAGAGGACCGAAGAGCGTAAACAGGAGTACAGGGAGACACAGCGTAAGGCGAAGGTAGCGGTGTCAAAGGCCAAACAGAGCGCGTTTGATGACTTGTATGATAGGTTGGACAGTAAGGAGGGAGAAAATGATTTATACAGGTTAGCACAGCAGAGAAATAGAGATGGGAAAGACATGCAGCAAGTTCGAGTGATAAAGGACAGAGAGGGAAATGTATTGACTGATGACAGAAGAGTGCTGGGAAGATGGAAAGAGTGCTTTGAAGAGCTGATGAATGAGGAAAATGAGAGAGAAAAAAAGAGTAGAAGGGGTGACCGTTGAGGAGCAGGAAGTAGCAAAGATTAGTAAGGGAGAAGTGAGGAGGGCATTGAAGAGGATGAAGAGTGGAAAGGCAGTTGGCCCTGATGACATACCAGTTGAGGTATGGAAGTGTCTAGGGGAGGTAGCAGTAGATTTTCTGACAAGAATATTCAACAAGGTCTTAGAAAGTGAGTAGATGCCGGAGGAATGGAGCAGAAGTGTGCTTGTGCCCATTTTTAAGAACAAGGGAGATGTACAGAGTTGTGGCAACTACAGAGGGATAAAGTTGATGAGCCATACGATGAAGTTATGGGAAAGAATAGTGGAAGCTAGACTAAGGGCAGAGGTCAGCATTTGTGAACAACAGTTTGGCTTCATGCCAAGAAAGAGCACCACAGATGCAGTGTTTGCTTTGAGGATGTTAATAGAGAAGTACAGAGAAGGTCAGAAGGAGCTGCATTGTGCCTTTGTGGATCTGGAGAAAGCATATGACAGGGTGCCGAGAGAAGAACTGTGGTATTGTATGAGGAAATCTGGAGTGGCAGAGAAGTATGTTAGAGTGGTGCAGGACATGTATGAGAGATGTAAGACAGTGGTGAGGTATGCTGTTGGTCTGACAGAAGAGTTCAAGGTGGAGGTGGGACTGCATCAAGGGTCAGCTCTCAGCCCCTTCTTGTTTGCTATGGTGATGGACAGGCTGACAGACGAGGTTAGACAAGAATCTCCATGGACTATGATGTTTGCAGATGACATCGTGATCTGTAGTGAGAGCAGAGAACAAGTGGAAGAAAATCTAGAAAGGTGGAGGTATGCCCTGGAAAGGAGGGGAATGAAGGTTAGTAAGACAGAATACGTGTGTGAACGACAAGGACCCAAGAGGAACGGTGACGTTACAGGGGGCAGAGATAAAGAAGGTGGAGTAAGAGTAGAAGATGCAGAGGATAGGGAGAGATGGAGGCAGATCATTTGCTGTGGCGACCCCTGAAGGGAACAGCCAAAAGAAAAAGAAGAAGAAAGAGCATGCCTTGTTTATTAAAAAAAAAAAACCGGATGAATATAGAGAGTTTGTAACCTTGATAAAATCTCACGTCTCAATTTCACATTCACCGATGAGACAGCGTGAGATTTTGAATACGTTTGTGCTGGGATTTTAGTACGTGTCTCTTTTTTTCCTTTCCAGCAATCACAGCTCTGATGTATCGATTACATCACTGATTTGGATAAAGTGTTACTTGCTGTTCCAACTCAAGCAGTTAGTGGGAGGGTGAAGAGTAAACCTTTTTGTCCTTGTGATAAAGTTGATTTTGTGGATGGACTTCTTCATTACGATAGCTGTTGTGTGTAACTAAAGTTTTGACATAGTGTCTACTGAGGAAGTATAAAAAATACATTAAAACATTCCGTCCTGCCTTGCCCCGCCTTCCCACAGTTTTCATGTGTTATGTGAGTGTAATAATAAACTCACCACCTGTTGTCACTATCAAACATGAGATGTTAGGGTAGTTTCCTGACATGAGAAAAACAGTCGACTCGTTAATGACGTACAGTAAAACCTCCGCTGACGAACGCTTAAGCTCACGAACTTTTCGCCTCAAGAACATTAAATTCGCGAGCATATAGTCTCTGCTGACGAGCTAGTTTTTGGCGGACGAACCAAACCACGCGGTCGAACAGCGCCACGGTGGCGGCCACGAGAAGCTGACGCACGCTCATGGCGTCCCAATTCGTCACTCCCTTTCTTTGAGTGCGGACGTGGTTTGTGTTTGATAGACATTTTGGACCATATTGAGTGTACTTTTGCTATTATGGGACAGTCCTTATGGAAGGTGACTCTCCTTCCAAACAGTAACTCCCTCCCTCCCTCCTCCTCCCACTCCATTCCATCAAGCCATCAGCTACCATCATAAAGGTAAATAAAACGACTTTATTATACAGTACAGTTTATTTCTTTAATTACAATACAATAGCACATTTATTATACATAAAATAAGGTATATTTTTGTGTAGTTTTAAGGCTTATTTAGTAGAAAATTATGTTTTATGGGGACCTGGGAACGAATTATTCTCATTTTAATGGTTTCTTATAATAATAATAATAATACATTTTATTTATATGGCGCCTTTCTCGGCACTCAAGGTCGCCTCACATCATAAAAACAGTAGAAAACATTCAAATAAAATACAAAATATGGGAATATTTTCTTATGGGAATATTTTCTTATGGGAAATAAATGTTCAGAAAATAAACTTTTTGCCTTAAACACACTTTCTGGGAACCAATTATGTTCGTGAGCTGAGGTATCACTGTAATGGCGAGCCATAGACGCAAACCTTCACCTTCTTTTAATAAATCTAGAAGCTTAACTTTCTCAATTCACTAAATGATCTTCCTGTGATGCCAGGAGCGTCGGACCCTTGCCATGCCCCTCACCAGCGCATGCAGAGGGAGAGAGAAAGATAAACACTGCCAACTAGCACAGACCATAACACTTCCTGGGCGTTTTGGGGCCATTTTCAAGGCCTTAGCATATACAACAGTACTTTGGAGCACAAAGAGAGAAAAACTTAGGCGCTTGGCTGGAGAACTACTGATACGTGGCGTAGACGAACTAACAATGTGGCTCAAACAAAAAGACAGGAAGCCCATTGGTGTTGTCTGCTGAGAATTATGTAATCTCTACCAATCAGCTTACTGGATTCACATCCAATCAGAGAACACTCAAGTTAAGCAGGAGAACAGAGCATGTTAGGTAGCGTAGTTGAATGTAGTACTCGTGAATTTTGAATACTGTACTGTAGTCTTTAATTTAGTTAATTTCCCGATGGGAAATCCGCGTTATTGCAGGGACGTGTAGTAGGAAACGCGAAGTGGCAGGGGATTACTGTGTGTGTGTGTGTGTGTGTATGTATATATATATATATATATATATATATATATATATATATATATATATATATATATATATATATATATATATTAGAGGTTTGACGATTCAATTATAAGATGATTCGATTGAAATCCCGATTTTTGCCTCTTGATTCGATTCAATTCGATTCATATGTGGATTCTAGTTTCATTTTCTGTAAAATGTGCACTTCAAATATACAAAGTAATAATTGTCTGAACTGGTTATTCAATCCCATCATTGAACTACAATTATTAATATATATCAAAACATGAAAATAAACAAACATAATCTTTATTTGTTTCCAGTTTTCCACCAATTACGTATTGTGAATGTAATCCTAATCTACCATTTACAATGTCAGTTTCTACATTCAGAGCAACAATTCAACTACAAATACTTGCTTCTCAGTTCTTACTTTTGGAATTTGCACAGATCAAATGCACATGTTAATTTTTAATCCAATTCACTTTCACGCTGGAGTATTTATATTTCAAATGTCAACTCAATAGCCTAAAGATATTAAAGAACCAATCCTTAATCTTTAAGGACTCTGAACAAAGGTAATGTTTTCTTCCTAATGTTTAAACTATGAACATTTAACAGTAGTCATAACACAAATTGACTGAAGTGGCTGGTATGCTACCGGCTCACCGTGTAGGCGAACTTTCGGTTTGACATCGATGTCAATTGTCTTGTGATGACAACGAATATGATTCTGCAGATTAGTTGTGTTGCCGTGGTAAGGGAATTTCATCTCGCAAAGTCTGCACAAAACTTGTTTCTTGTCACGGGATTGCAAGAAATGAGCCCAAACTGGGCTTTTGTTTGCCGCTGCCGGCTTGACAAAGTCAGCGGCAATCGCCATTTTTGTTTTTTCGAAGTCTCGTTCCAAAGCAACAAGGGAAAATGGCGGCACCCATTGTAAGATCTCATTTCAGCGCTATTTTATAGCTTTTTGTGAACCCTCTGTTGCTTTACATGAATCAATAAAAAAATCGTAAAAACCACAAAATAAATCGATTTTAAAATTGCTTTTGAAAATAAATCGATTTATTAGGAAATTGATTTATCGTCACACCTCTAATATATATGCCGTATAATGTTTGTATATTTAATTAATAAATATCACAGTACAAAATTAAAAAGTTTTTCTTAATCACGACTACATTTTACTACATTAATACTGTACTAATGAGTAAGACTGTCTATAGAATGTATTTAAGAAGCATATTTTAGCGCATGTAAGAGATGCATAGTATTTTACTTTCGGTTGATCATTCGCGTATGTAATATGATACATGGGGTTTTACTTCCGGATACAGAACTCGTGGATTATCTTCATTTGCGGGAGGGAGCGGAACCGAATCCCCACAAATAACGGGGGCCTACTATATTTTGTGGCTATATCACTGATTTGTGCGTACACCCTTATTGTCATTATTTATGCTACATGTGGATCATTAGGGTTAAGAAAGATTGGAAAAAATGACCTGTTACATTACCAAAAAAAGTGTGTTCGCCATACTGAATGTCTACTGAAATTAATGGGTTTTTTTTTTCTGTTTCACAGGCATGGCTTCCGAGTTTGGAGTACGTGGATATCCCACAATAAAATTGTGAGTATCCTTAGTGTACGGTCGCTGTAGGCCCGATCAGTTACATTCACAGGGTCACAAATAAACCCGTGATATCAGTGAAATGTATCCTAGATTCAATTTAAATCTATTATTCATTGGGTTTTTTTTAAACTAAATAGAGTATTCTTTCATACTGCATTCGAAAGGACTTTTATGTATTCAGTGGCATCCCAGGTAATAAGAATGATGTGTTTATGGACTTCACATTTCAGTGTTTAAAGGGTACCTGTGGTGAATCAGTGTTATTAACCTTTTAAAAAAGATCATGTAAGACAGCAGACATTCCTTCCAGCAATATCAGTCCTTGCCCCATTGGAAAGTACGTGCAAGTGTTACGACTCTAGGTGTGCTCAGAGACATGATGCCTTTCTGGTTGTCTGTTTCAGCATGTTAGTGACAAGAACTTGTTGGATTGGCTGGGCTCTATCACTAACCCTTGCATCGTAACACATAAATCGGTGCCGAGCTGCACAAACAACAAGCGCGGAAATCACCAAACACATTTCTTTTTGTTCCTAAACCAACTGATGACTGGAAGTCCAGCTGGAAGAACCTTAACTACATAAACTATTTTGGATTTACCGTCAAGCTCATCCCTGGCGGCATTGTAATCCTCAGAGTCACTAGAAAGTGACGTCTCACTGTCTCCAGAAGACTTCTCTCTCTCTCTCTGGTTCAAATGGGTAACATTTTACACCAGGGGTGTCCAAAGCTATCTGCAAAGGGCCAGTGTAGGTACAGGTTTTTCACTTCAACCTAACAGCCGTCACACCTTCCACCTGTGTGAACCTCTGAGCTCAAAAGTGGATCATGTCTTCTCTTGTTTTGCATGTGGTAAATCCTGAAGCCAGCCTGATGGAATCTTGATGAGACCACTTTAATATTGAAAGTTACATTCAAATAGCATACAAAAAAAAAAATGTTGAGAAAATGGAAATGCATCCGAGGTGTTTTTTTCATTTGAATTTTTCAAAATTTCATCAGTGCAGAGCTTTGAGCTTTTTTATTTGTTTAATTTTGTTTAAAATGTCTTACAAATATCAGTGAAAATATTGGTAACGATATAATTATGTATTCTGACCATCAGCAGAAATGATTTGCCGGGCTTTTGAGCTGTGTTGACTTTCACCAGCTCCATTTTGTGATTATAAGGCATGGTGGTCCCAACAAAAATGGCTGCCACCTGGCTTCAAAATTGAAAAACTAATGTGCCCTCTAGTCTTTCTGTATTTCCTTTTTTTAAGAAGATTGAAACAAGTGGCAGGTGTCGTTACATCTTGGTTGAAATGAAAACCTGTACCCACACCGGCCTGTTGCGGATACGATTGAACACCCATAGTTTACACCCATTTCCTCCAAGTTTTTTATCACCCATGATGTCACTTGCTGAATAGATCTGCTTGTTTACTTGCACTGGACAGCCCCACCCAAGGAGTTCACAGCACTTCCAGGAAAAAAAAATGCTAATCATTAGTTTAGCTCCCGCTAGTAATCACAGAAGAAAATTACCCATTTTTTTAATGGTCATTTTTGTTAAAATAAGGGTCATTATCTCTTCAAGTTATTACAAACTCACACATTATGCTGTAAGGATGACCGATACTAATACTGTATACAGGCCGTGCTTCGCTAGTCTCATTTTAGGTACTGTTGGTGACATAACACTTTTGTGTGGGTATTTTATTCATATTCATAAGAAAAACTTGTACCCATTATAAATAATTATAGCGCAAGCAAATCACAGACTAAGAGAAAGTACATCTTGTTAGCAACTTCAGAAACATGGCATTTGAATCATAAGGTGAATCATCTTATGCTCTACATTTTCAACTCTCTTCTGTAGGCTATAATCTTCTAAAAGTGATAAGTAGAGTGTAAAATTGAGTTGTCTGCATTTGCCATCGTACTGATCTTGTTGTTCGGCCCATTCAATGGCAGATTGCTTTAATATCCGGGGCGACACTCAGTCAGCGTACTGTGTGACATTCCTATTGCAACCTATGTGTTGCATGCAGTAAATCTGAAATGCTGCTTTGTCACACATTTTATAATTTTGCCTCTTTACATAACCACAGTAGTGTAGACTTTCATTTGGAGTTTCATTTTTCCATTTGAAAAATATTGCATTGAGTTTTTAGGATTTTTTTTTTTTTTTTTTTTGCCTGAATTCAAAGGTTTAAGATGTTTGGAATTTGAGGTTTTTTTTTTTTTTTGTATTGCATACAAACCCACTTTCCAGTGAACATTATTTACTTATTTGTGATATGGTTGTCTAGCATTACCTAGTTTGTGTGTTTATTTATCAACAGCTGTTTCACACGTCCTAATCAATACCATACTTTTTCCGAGTTTCATTTGGTGATGTGGTTTTTGCTTTCTGAATTAAGGTAGTGATAGTGATAGGAATGTTGACAGTTCTTGTCCCTGAGAGATTCCTTCAGACTTATTGTGTTCCCAGGGGAGAGGTTTATGTACTGCTGTTGCCTTAGCAAAATATTCCTTAAAGAATTACACCTAATATGTAATGTCCCTGAAGCAGTACCAGGAGAAAAGTTTTGTAATGTATTGCGTGAGCTGCATGTTTGGTTTCAGCATGTTTTAAAGAAAAGCAGGATGTGGGAAGGCGTTTCACACTGGGGTTACTTGTATTTCAAGCAGTGTACATGAGACCTGTGTATAAGATATGCCTTATATTATTATAAAGCTGCTGCAATTCCACCAGCACCAATTTCCAAATGAAAATCTTTATAAATGCGCCACGTCTTTATTTAGTCCTAGAACATAAACACGGATACATGTTGCTTTATATTAGATTAGTGTTGAAAGTTTTCCATTCAGTTTTCAGGTTTATTAAATAGAGAGAAAATACAGTGGTATCACTTGGTTTTAAAAAGATATTGTGGATCACGATTCCATTTTATTTTCATTTCCTTATTCCTGTAAGCAATTGTGAATGACACCTGCGCCGGGCGCTTTGGTATTAGTAACATCACTTTATTGAGGAGAGTGACAGCGCTGAACACTTGCTATCTATGAATCGGTGTTGTGCTGCTACGTTATCTCGCATGCACAAGATCTTTCCTCTGGTCACGCACCCATGTTATTGTCATTGTCAACAAACAAGGAACCAAAACAAGATGTAGAACAGGTGAATGAGACACTAAGCTGGTGGTTTCACCAACACACATTTATATTAGAGGCGGTTCAACATTTTCCCAAGCGTACAGAGAACGCTTTTTTTGCCCCCCAACCCCCCTAAAAGCATATAAATAAATGTTGATGATCTCTTGGCAGGGTTTTTAAATAAGGTATTAAACAAAACAATGGTCAAACCTCTTTTATAAAACAAATCACTGTATTTCCTTGATCAATACTTCTTTGATACACCAGTCAAATAATAATGAAATCAATAAAAAATATACTTTTAAAGAATTCTTTTTAATGACACCTGCTTTAATATTAATATTAAGACATTTAATTTTAATAATAAAAATTACATTGTTTTTAATGATATTATTGTACATTAATATATAATTCAAAATGTCTGCATTTTTTATTGGTCATTGGCTTTTGGACGACCACGCTTCAGTTTGTGATCAGCAAGGGCGTAGGCTGGTCTGACCGTTGGGGGGTGGGGTGGGGGGGGGGTTTGTCTTCAACATTAACAAACTAATTAATTCATGGAATTATTTTCAACATTTAAACAATTAACTTGTGTATAATATGCACCAATATTTTTCATTCCTGTGGATTCTATGTCAACATGTAACATTGGAGGTCGTGTGTGTGTGTGTGTGTGTGTGTGTGTGTGTGTGATTCAAGTTATGTCAAGAAGTGTGTATTGATTCTGTGGTTTGAATTATCAGCAGGAATAAATATGGTTCTCGCTCTCTCTTTCAGACTCAAGGGGGAACTTGCCTACAATTATAAAGGACCGAGAACCAAAGATGACATCATAGAATTTGCCAACAGAGTGTCTGGGTGAGATTTTTGCTTCTGAGCCAGTTGTCAGACCTTATCTGTATTTGCTTATTTATTTATTTTTATTTTTCTGTCATGCAGTATTTTACCTTTAGAATGAATGAGGGCCAGGTTTTTATTATGTATATATTTGCATTATTATTGACACTATATACAATTTGTTTTGATGTTTATCAGTTTCAGTGTCCAGGTTTGTGATTCTCCAAGTTTCTGAGAAAAGGAAAATCAGAATATTCTCAACAGCGCCAGGATTGAGTTCTACTTAAAATTATCGAAAACGATTTGGTGGTTCTCTTGTTTATAGCTAAGCTTTCTTTAGCTGTTAGCAGCTCTATGTAATTGGATACTTGAGTGATTTGCAGTGCGTATTAGTAAGCACTCTCTGGGAATAACCTGTAGACCAGGGGTGTCAAACTCATGCCACAAAGGGCCATGTGGCTGCAGGTTTTTGTTTCAACCAAGCAGCAGCACACCTGGTTTTGTTCATTTAAACAGTGAGTCTTCTGGCAGTTGATTGGTCAATCTGTGTGCTCTTTACAGAAACTGACCAATCAACTGCCTGAAAACTTGGCTCATTCAAACAACTGATCCAAGTCAGGTGTGCTGTTGCTTGGCTGAAACAAAAACCTGCAGCCACATCATGGTCCTTGCTGTACTGTTCTTTGGGTAAAGCACTTTCCTGTTATCAAACTTGGGTCAAAACCCAGTATCTTATTTATTTGTATTCATAGGCCCGCTGTGCGGTCACTCCCAAGCAGACAGATGTTTGAGCACATCTTGAAGAGACACAGTGTACTGTTTGTGTATATAGGAGGAGAGTCACTACTCAAGGTAAACTTCAGAATATCTATGCTCTCACACACACACACACACACACACACACACACACACATACACAAACACATGAACAAAGACATGCTCCTGCTTTCTCACAAAGTTAGAGAGAATTAAAATAGTCTCAAGGCTTACCCCCCCCCCCTCTTTTATTCACACACGTACACACGTACACACACACACGTACACACACACACACACACACACACACACACAAAATCCCTGGTTCATAAGAGGGCGTCCTGTGTAAAGCATCATAGGCATGGAATGACTTGATTGACTTGAACATATTTTATTCATTGAAGAAAGGGATTGGGCACAAGATATCCAACTTAGTGAAGCCCTCTCAGCACGCAGGACAGAAACACACTGACGGCTATGCAGCTACTCTTGTCAAAAGTCAGCAATGGTTCTTTTACATGCCTCACACCACAGACAGTGAGAAACATGGCCGGCCATTGATAACCCAGTTAGCTGCACTGGGAGGACGGTGACAACCCATTGAGAGTGGGGCTTGAACCCCCAACCTTAGGATCGGTGATCCAGCACCTTACCACCAGGCCACCACTGCCTGACATGGATAGTTGCCCCGTGTCTTTCCCACAGGAAACCCAGTAAGGCTTCTATGTTGTTGAGTTGATGTTTATAGTCTGCTATGCAGATCACTTGCAGTCTAACTCTGATTTGCTCAGATCCTAACACTTGTGCATTTTTTTTCTTCTACCTATTACTCAACTGTGAGAAATGTCTGCTCACTTTCTGACTAATATGTCCAACTGTTTGGCAGGCTAAACTCTAATCAGAGGAATAACAATTACTTGCCAAGGGTGAGCTGGGTGTCAGTGCTTCATCAAGAGTTATAATTCAATTCCACTGCATCCACCAACGCCTGAATCAAATAGGTGTCTAATTGTATGGAAACAGAAGCAAGAAATGCACACTAGGGTAGATGCATAAACTCTGATTTCACGTATGAGCAGGGACATAGTAATAATTTAGCTTTGACTATTTTTAAGACTTTTATTATATACTATGAAGAAACACAAAGAAAAGCAAACTAGAAGTAAATTTGCTGTCAACCTGCAAGTGACCACGACAAACCAGGCATGCCTATCATCTTGACTATTTCATCGAAAAATAATTATAATCATAGTGCACTGCACGGTATGGGAAGTGGTGGCCTGGTGGTAAAGGGCTTTGGATTGCTAATCCGAAGGGTGGGGGTTCGAGTCCCACTCTCCACAAGGTTATCACTGTCCCCCCAGTGCAGCTAACTGGGTTATCAAAGGCCGGCCATGTCACTCACTGTCTGTGGTGAGAGGTTCACATGAAAGAACCATTGCTGACTCTGGTGAGGAGTAGCTGCAAAACCGTCAGCGTGTTTCCGCCCCTTGCTAAAGGGTTGTGTCAGGAAGGGCATCCGACCTAAAAACCTATACCAAATCAAACACGTGAATCAGATGATTCGC
Source organism: Plotosus lineatus (assembly GCA_024760905.1). Lineage (NCBI taxonomy): Eukaryota > Metazoa > Chordata > Actinopteri > Siluriformes > Plotosidae > Plotosus > Plotosus lineatus. Next base: position 15,490,115 of record CM045739.1, read on the forward strand.
TGTGGCGACCTCTGAAAAAAGGAAAAGCCAAAAGGAAAAGAAGACAGTGCACTGTTCCCTTGTGCCTAGACTGTTATTCCCTTCACCTCTTAGTGGTGCTGAATGTTTTTAATATTATGGCTGATCAGTGTAAAACTTACTGGTGTTATATTTACTCTGAGAATTATGAAAGGACTCGCTGTGTTTATTTTACTTGTTTTGTGATTTCAGGAAAAATACATAGATGTGGCTTCTGAGCTTATTGTTTACACCTATTTTTTCTTGGCTTCTGAGGACATTATACCTGAGGTGAGATCTGACTCGGAATCAAAATAATCCCCTCACTAAATTTTGTTTTGAGCACCCCCACAAACACCTTGCATTAGATGCAAGATACAACAATACTCCATTATTACACTGTTAGTGATCTGCCTTGTTATGCAGATTAACTAATTTATATTTAAAATGGGCGAATTAATTTTTTTCAGTCTTTTCCATAAATATGATTAAAATAATGCTGAAACTACATTTACAATCATTGATCATCCTTTTGTAACTATTGTATAGATTAGAGAAACTTGGAATAAATAAAATTAAGTTATATAAATGCACTGTCTTGATTTTAAAATGATTTTTCCAAATGCTCATCTTTTTTAAACTATTTTTTAGAATGGCTGTATTATAATGCATTAGTTTCTTTGGTACAAGGCCCTTAAGTGCATCAAATAGGCTGTAAAGGGATGATATCCTGAACATTCAACAGACTGCTTTATAAAGTTGACCATCATAAAACAGTGAGTGGTGGAACAAAAGGAATTTGAACATTGAAACCTAAAGCCCAGATTTAAATGGATTTTTATTGTCTTTTTGCTTTAACAAATATACATCATTTAAAGCCAGCAGGAACATAAATGAAAATACAGGGATCCCTTACTTTCCGCGGTTAATTAGGAGCGAGATCCCCACGCGACCATTGAAATCCCCCCTGACTGACGTATACGTACATGTATATGTGTATATAATATCAATAAATACATATTCAATGCTATAAATGCTTATAACAACAATTATACATTTAAAAATAATGCATAAGATGTAAATAAAATATAAATATACACACATACGCACGCGCACACACAGATGCGCACCTCACGTAAAAATGTAAGTAGTTTTGTTGGGTTGTTTTTATTTATTTATTTTTTTTTACATAATGGGCCTTGTTGTGTGTGTATATGTATATGTAAATATGTATATGTAAATATATACAGTAAAACCTCCGCTGACGAACGCTTAAGCTCACAAACTTTTCGCCTCAAGAACATTAAATTTGCGAGCATATTGTCTCTGCTGACGAACTAGTTTTCGGCGGACGAATCAAACCACGTGGTCGAACAGCGCCACGGTGGCGGCCACGAGAAGCTGACGCACGCTCACGGCGTCACAGTTCGTCACACCCCTTTCTTTGAATGCGGAAGTGGTCTGTGTTTGATAGACATTTTGGACCATATTGAGTGTACTTTTGCTATTATGGGACCAAAAAAGACCCCACCACAGGCGGAGATCATTGAAAAACACGAACGAGGTGTGCGTTTGTGTGACTCAGCGTCCCAGTACCAGTACGCTAAGTCTACCACTATCCTTAAGAACAAGGAAGCTATTAAGGGTGCGTGTGTGGCTATGCGTGTTTCCAAACAGTAGGCGTTTCCAAACTCTCCTTCCAAACAGTAAGTCCCTCCCTCCCTCCCTCCTCCTCCCACTCCCTCCCTCCTCCTCCCACTCCATTCCATCAAGCCATCAACTACCATCACAAAGGTAAATAAAACGACTTTATTATACAGTACAGTTTATTTCTTTAATTACAATACAATAGACATTTATTATACATAAAATAAGGTATATTTTTGTGTAGTTTTAAGGCTTATTTAGTAGAAAATTATGTTTTATGGGGACCTGGTAACGGATTATTCTCATTTTAATGGTTTCTTATGGGAAATAAATGTTCGGAAGACGAACTTTTCGCCTCACACACACTTTCTGGGAACCAATTATGTTCGTGAGCAGAGGTATCACTGTATATATATATATTATTCTCTTTTACAACAGTATTTCTGCAACTGCCAAAATTGTTTATTGAGATTTCAAACTCCTTTCCTCCCAGCAGTATGTAACCTTATCTGAACTGCCCTCTGTGGTTGTGTTCAAAGATGGAACCTATTTCACTTATGATGGTGAGTGTTTTCTTCTGCATGTAAATGAAATGAGATAAAAGTACTGGAAAAGTAAACAAGTAGCAATAGACATTACTTCTATAACAGTGGACTAAGTAGCAGATAATTTACCTTCCAACTGTTGTTAGAGCAGCTTTGTACCCTAAAATGCAGAATTGCTCTTGTGCAGTGTACAGATG
>CM045739.1:15497500-15537500 GCA_024760905.1 Plotosus lineatus
CATCTGTGACCAGGAGTCCATGTGAGCTAATTGACCAAGCTCTCACGGGAGGGAGGCAACCAATTGCAGGCGTCTGAGAGCTCTTGCCCTCGGAGTGTGTTAGACTGCCCCCAGAATACACATGCACCGTAGTTCAAAACGAGACTGGTGGCTTGCATTGCATGTCATAGAAGGGCCGTGTGCATTTTTTCGCCCCTCCCTGGTGGTCATGTGATAGGGAAGGCAATACTTGATGGCCTTGACTTGAGGGTCAGAATTGGATGCATCAAAATTAGGGAGAAATGGCGGGGGGGGGGGGGGGGGGTTGGAAAGATTATTAAAATGATACATCTGATAAAATGATACAATGATCTGTCTATCCCATATCCGTACCACTTATGTAGTGGGATCATTGGGGGGTGGTCACTTTAAGTATGATGTGGAGGATACCCTGAGTTTCAGACTGTTAGTTATTTTGCTCTTTTTTTGACAAATGTGCAGGGATTTCCAGTTTGGCCATATGGATGGTAATGACTACATTAACAGCCTCATCATGGGGTGAGTATCACTTCTCTCTCTCACTTGATCCTTTAATTTCTATTTTATTTAAATTCAATCTTTATTTGTATAGTATAAATATGATTTATTTGCTTTTAAGAGAGCTCACTGTTGCAAAGCATGAACAGTCCAGAACATTGATTTTTTTTTTTTTTTTTCCCCATAAATTTTCACCACTTTGGAGTACAAAATTATTTTAATTTCTTTGATCAGAATGACGGTGCCATGGTCTAATAAATGTCAAAATCAAGATTTTCCTTAAAGGGAAAAGGCCACTTTCAAGTTAAAAAAAAAGGCTGAAATGCATTTTCGACTGGGGGTCTTCTCCCCACTTGACCCCCTAATGGGGTGTTTCCCCTACACCCCAGACCCCCGGCTTATTTTCGGAGTTTTTCAGCAATCTCCATTCTCAGGCTTGGAATAGTGGTGCTGGTGATTGTTGTGAGTAATAAGGAAGTGAGCATATGCCATCTCTCCTCTCGTGACGGCTCGGTCAATTAGGTCCCATTGACTCCTGGTCACGGATGGCCTTTGAATCAACCCGGATTTGAACTTGTAATCTCTGGGGTAATAATCACGCACCTTGTCGATGTACCACTCGGGAGCCAGAACCAGTGCTTACGCAAGTGCTGGAGTTTATAAAGAAAAATGCAGACAGTGGTATTTTTTGAATGGAATAAGAGTCCTTTTTCTTCTCTTTCTGTGACGGAGCAACATATTTCATTACTTTTTCCTTCATGTTTTGATTTATAATAAACCTCTGCAGTGTTCCCAATGTATTCGCGTCTGTTGAAATAAAACTTATTATGTGAAAGGAATTAAGAATCTTTTTTTTTAAACACTGCTGTTTTTCTGAACCCAACTGTATGTTCTTTGTGGATTTCTCAGTGCCCTGTTTTGAATATTATTCCAGTCCCTTTGGACTTTTATTAACCTTTTCCAGAACTTTTCTCTTTTTTTCAAGTTTAAATAATGTCAAATAAAAAATGCTGATGTCACGCTGATTTTGATTTGGTTGCATTACAGTGAGGTAGCTGTGCCATCTGTCATTGTCCTGAACACATCTAATGAGCAGTACTTCCTGCCCAGCCAGCCCATACAGGATCTGGATCAACTGATCGCCTTCATGATGAGTATCCTGGATGGCACGGCTCAGGTGACGTATATTTCTAAATAAGAATGGCATGATTTTCCCAGTTCACCGTTTGGGTTTTACTCGTGATGTCGGATTCATTGCAACTAAAACCTTTGACTGGCGGCAAATTGGCACTGTATAGAGATGAGGATTGGACTGATTTCGCTTTACTTGTTTGGCATAGATTATTTATTTACTTTTTCTGTGTTCTGCTTTCTTGGTTTAATGTTGATGTGTTCCTTTTTTCCTGATGTGCATTATTAATTTATTTAGATTTTTTTATTTTTTTATTTAGTTACTTTGAGTGAGATCCACAAAGATTATCTGTTATATCCTTTGTTTGTGTTTGTGCTCTCACTTTCAGGATCTCAATTTTACTTGAATTTCCCATACATTGTATTGTCTCTTTACTCCACGTCAACTTTGTAGAAAGTGTCAATCAAGATCTAACATTGCAAATCTCCACTTGTTACAGCTTTATCTCAGAGCTGTCATGAATAAACTCAAACTCGGGATTTTTTTTAAGGGTGACTTTTGTTCATTTCTAGAAATAAACCAATTTTAATTTAAATTTTAAGAAAGTTTTAAAATCTAATTTTTTTATGTAATTACAATTGGCTCTTCAAATAGTTTGAAGTCCAGAGACAGTAGTTTTAATAATATGCAAATTGTTTATTTTAATAAACCTTCAGTATATGATTTACAGTACAAAAAATTAAACTGCCCTGAAACATGGTCCTCTTTAAAGTCCAGTGCCATCCTTTTCCCAACGTCCTTTTTAAAGTGCCATTTATCTGTTCTGCCATTTTTAAACAGATATCACCATGTTTGAAAAATTTCTTATAACTATTTGTTCTGGAACAGATTGATCTCACTTTCTCTCCCACAGTCCATTTTAAAAAATGTATTTATTTATTTTTTATTTTGATATACTGTATTAATCCCATAAAGAAAATGATTTCCTCTGCATTTAACTCTTCCGAAGTGAGCTCACACTCGGCGCAGTGAGCTGCCACACACACACACACATACACACACACACACACACACACACCACACATTGTGGTGCCTGGAGAGCAGTTGAGGGTTAGGTGCTTTACTCAAGGGCACTTCAGCCATTTATGCGGAGGAAGGGAAGGTGCTGCTGGTTCCGGAATTAAACCAGCGACCTTTCGGCCCCAAAGCCACTTCTCTAACCATTCGGCTACGGCTGCCCCAATGCCGCTTCTTTGGTTGGTTAATGTGCTTAATCTGTTTCGCATACGCAGAACACCAACTCCAAGTTTAGTCCAATTAAACGTTTAAATGCAATCGGCTCCAGTTGAGCTATCCAGTATTCATAGTCTAACTTTCAGAAAGCCGATATGGTACAATTTTAGTCAGAATATGTTTCCATGTATTTAAAAAGTCCAGTTTTAATGGGCCCACACAATAATTTGACTTTCTCCAACATCATGTAAACATACTGTACATGAAAGTTTCCATGACATGAACAGAGCTCCAGCCTAGTAACTTAATGCTTGAAACCAAGAACTGTTGCTTGCAACTATATTTTATAAATGTTATTTTATTTTTATAGTTTATTTATTTATTGGTTGATTTTTCATACTAGAAACACAAAAGCATTAACAGTTCTATTTAAAGTACCACTTTGTTCGGACCACTGACACCACTCTTACTGTTTTTCTGTTTACATGAACAGGCTTACGGAGGAGATGGTTTTTTCCAAAGACTCAAGCGTGTGGTCTATGATGCCAGATCCACCATTATGGTGAGTGATGACCTCAGTTTTTCCCTGACATACTATGCAGATACAGTTGTGTTCAAAATAATAGCAGTGTGTTTAAAAAGTGAATAAAGCTCAGAATCCTTATAGTTTTTATTTCCACACACAAATGCATTGGGAACATGATTTATTCTATTCCAAATCTAAACATGAAGAAAATGTGTCAAAATGTGTTTTTCCTTTAAAGAAATCATAAAGTGAATACAAGACTCTTAAAAAATAGCAGTCTGTTTTCTTTACAAACTCAAACATTCACTGTATAAACTGAAAAATTTAAGATTTTGTTTTCCTGTGAATCACTTAACTAATATTTAGTTGTATGAACACCTGTTTCTGAGAACTGCTGCACATCTGTGTTGCATGGAGTCAACCAACTTCTGGGACCTGTAAACAGATTTTCCAGCCCAGGATGATTGGACTAAAGGTCTTCTGCATTTCTTGGTTTTTGCCTCAGAAACTGCATTTTTGATATCACGCCACAGGTTTTCTATCAGATTAAGGTCCAGGGCATTGGACCACTGCTCCATAACGTCAGTCTTGTTGGTCTGAAACCAAGTTGTTTCTCATTTACTGGTGTGTTTTGGGTCGTTGTCTTATTGGAACACCCATTTCAAGGGCATTTCCTCTTCATCATAAGGCAGCATGACCTCTTCAAGTATACATAGGTGAAAACAAAGGCGGTTTCTAATCGTAGCAGGATTCACAAGTAACCTTCGACCTTCTTAGATCTTCCTGGAGCTGATTGTTGGCGGAGTCCTTGCAATGGTAGTTTTTCACTTTCTTCCACTCTTTCTGGTTTTGGTTGCCATTTTAAAGCATTTGCGATGATTTTAACTGAGCAGCCTGTCATTTTCTGCACTTCTTTATGTTTTCCCCCTCTCTAATAAACTTTTTAATCAGGGTACCCTGTTCTGAACAATATCTGGAACGACCCATTTTCCTCAGAATTTCAGAAAGAAATGTTCTATAACCAGCATGTACAACATTTGCTTGCTTCCTTCCTTAAATAAGGGAAAATAATTGGCACCCGTTTTTCAGGGATGAATGACATCATTAATTTAACACCACACTGGTATTATTTTGAACATCAACCTTTCAATTCGTGACTCAGTTACACAGAATCAGCAGCATGTATGTCATGACTGTTTGGTCTGTTGGATACTATTACTCTACTACACCTGTGAAGAAATTATTTGCCATGTAGAAATATCATTTCTACCAAAAGCTGATTGAGCAGGTGACTGAGATTGTTTTTAATACAATTGTATACCTTGTGGTCTGATTTGGTTTAGGTCAGGGGTCGGCAACCCACAGCTCCGGAGCCACATGCAGCTCTTTCACCTCTCTGATGTGGCTCCGTGGCTTTTCAAAATACTAAATGTTTACTTTACAGTGGCCGACGGGTGCTTCATCTGCAAAAAGAAAATGCCGCTTATTTACTCACATCGGAAGCACTTCGGGCTCCCAGGGGTAGAGAGTTCACCTGAGTGATGGGAGAATCTGCCTAAGGCATACTCCTGTAATGGTTGGGTACCCACAGGTACCCAAGCGGGTAACATTCCAAAAGTGCTCTTTTTAGGGTTGAACATTACATAGATGAAAATTAACAGTCAAGGGTGCGGGTGGATATTTATTTGGTGTGGGTAGGGTGATATGGTGTGTGTGTTCTTGTGGACATGGCTATCATTATATTAATCAGCTACACTGAGAGTCTCAGTGCTTTTGATCTGCTGTGATGGTGGATTTCCAAACCCTTGCACTCATGGCAAGCAGTGTTCTCGCCACTCTTAAGCGAGAGAGATTCTTCTGCCGCCGGGGTTAGTAATCCAGGAACGGAAATAAGATAAGATAAGATAAGATACAGCTTTATTAATCTCACAATGGAGAAATTCACTGTTACAGGCTCTTGAGGTACTATCAGTAGGGGGTGCAAAAATAGATACAAGTACGAACATACACACATACATATATATTATATAAGTAAATAAATAAATAGATACATAAATAGTATAAATTACTAAACAATAAAAGAAAAGAATGGAGCAACTTTATAGACTGGCCTATATTAAAGTGTAATGTATCTGAGTGCAGAGTAGATGGGTTGATATGGTTCACAGTCAGTGGGGTAGATGTGGTTGATTAAAGTGCACGGGGGTTTTATTGCACATAACCGGTATTTTCACAGACAGTTACAAAGTGGCGTTGTACAGTCTGATAGCGGTGGGAATGAACGACCTGCGGTAGCGCTCCTTCCTGCACTGAGGATGCCTCAGTCGTACACTGAAGGAGCTGCTTAGCTCCTCGACAGTCTGGTGCAGTGGGTGAGAGCTGTTGGACAGGATGGATGTGAGCTTTGCTACCATCCTCCTCTCACTCACCTCCTCCACAGAGTCCAGTGGGCAGCCGAGGACAGAGCTGGCCCTCCTGACCAGCTTGTTCAGTCTCTTTCTGTCCCGCTCTGTGCTGCCCGGGGCCCAGCAGATGGCAGCGTAGAGGATTGCAGAGGCTACCACAGAGTCATAAAATGTCCTGAGCAGAGGTCTGCATATGCCGAAGGACCTGAGTCTCCTCAGAAGGTGGAGGCGACTCTGGCCCTTCTTGTACAGGGCGTTGGTGTTGTGGGACCAGTCTAGTTTATTGTTAAGGTGAACACCCAGGTACTTGAAACTGTATCACAGCTGAACTAAGAGATGGTGGATGAGATGTGGTTTATGCACAGCAATCTTCGAATTAAATAACTCTCCTCCCAGTGACAAAATAAAACACCGGGTCTGGTTCAGTCTCCACTCTGAGAATAGGGCGGTCAGTGCAGTATTAAGCATTTTAAAAGAATGTCGAGCAGGCTTCTTCTTAAAATAAGTCTTCATATATTTTTGTGTGTTGCTGTCGTTTTTGTAAATTAAAGCTATGACAAAACAACATTAATATAATGAATAAAGAAAAAGAAGATCCACGAAGGAAGTGATGGTGAGGTAGGCTACCCAACCCGGTAACACATCTGGCTGTCCCTCCCTTCGTGGGATAGATATTCTTTTTCTTTATAAAAATACAAGAAGGACTCAAACACATTCATTCTATTTCTGAACCGTTCATTCTAATTAGGGTCGCAGGGAAGCTGGTGCCCATCCCATCCGACTCCGGGCGAGGGCAGAGTACACCCTGGACAGCTCGTCAGGCCATCGCAGGGCAGGAAGACGCTGACAGCTATGCAGCAGCTCTTGTCAAAAGTTAGCAATGGTTTTTGTACATGAACCTCTCACCATAGACAGTGGGAGACATGGCTGGCCTTTGATAAACCAGTTAGCTGACTGCGGGGGACAATGACAACCTTAGGATCAGTGATCCAGCACCTGTACCACCAGGCCACCACTGCCTCAGGCCTCAAATAGACATTGGGAATTTTCATTGAAAGTCACCTTTTATTCAATGTCTTTTTTTAAATGTAAATGTTTTTGTTGCAAGCAGAATTGTAATTTATTGTCTCTGTAGTTGTTTAAATCAATGCAGAACATTTTTTTTTTACATTAACATAAAGTAAAAAAGGGGAAAACATTATATGCAGTGTTCTTCACTTCACTTCTTCACTTATCCCTTAACATCTGGGGATGTCATTGGGGCGTCTTCATGGCGAGACTTGGGCTGATTTGGCCTGGCGACGCCCATCCCTCTCCAGGTCGTAGAAACATGCTGACAACTTTGCAGCCTACTCTTTACGAAAGTCAGCAATGGTTCTTTTACATGCCTCTCACTATAGACAGTGAGAGACATGGCCTGCCTTTGATAACCCAGTTAGCTGCACTGGGGGGGACGGTGACAGCCCTGTGGGGACTCGAACCCCCAATCTTAGGATCGGCAATCCTGCGCCTTAACCACTAGACCAACACTGCCCATTATGCAGTGTTATTTGAATTTAAATGTCAAAGAAGGATTTGTGGCTCCCACTGTTTTCTTTACTGTGGAAAACAGGTTCAAATGGCTCTCTGAATGGCAAAGGTTGCCAACCCCTCGTTTAGGTTTACCTTAATCAAGGAAAGGTGATCAGAGATGTCTGTTGCAATCACCCCTATGGTATGGAGGCTCAAGCCAAGGGCCACTGTTTCTAAACCATACAACATTGCTGGCCTCAACACCGTCTTGTACACTTTACCTTTCATTCTTGCCGATACCCTCCTATCACACATCATACCGGACACTTTTCTCCAACCATTCCAACCAGCCTGCACACACTTCACCTCTTTTCCACACTCTCTGTTGCTCTGGATTGTTGAGCCTAAGTACTTAAAATCCTCCACCTTCCTTATCTCTGCTCCCTGTAACCTCACCGTTCCTCTTGGGTCCTTGTCATTCATACACATGTATTCTGTCTTACTGAGGCTAACCTTTATTCCCCTCCTTTCCAGGGCATACCTCCACCTCTCTAGATTTTCCTGCTCTTGTTCTCTGCTCTCACTGCAGATCACAATGTCATCTGCAAACATCATAGTCCATGGGGAATCCTGTCTAACCTCGTCTGTCAGCCTGTTCATCACCACAGCAAACAAGAAGGGGCTCAGAGCTGACCCTTGATGCACCTCACCACTGTCTTACATGTCTCATACATGTCCTGCACCACTCTAACATGCTTCTCTGCCACTCCAGACTTCCTCATGCAATACCACAGTCCTTCTCTTGGCACCCTGTCATATGCTTTGTAAAGTGTAGCTGCACAGCCGTCAGCGTGTTTCTGTCCCTTGCTAAAGGGTTGTGTCAGGAAGGGCATCCGATGTCAAAACCTATGCCAAATCAAACATGTGAATCATTCGCTGTGTTTCAAAAGCTGAAAGGAAATCTCATTTCATTAAGCTATATTTTGATGAGTTTTACCGATTCCCAATTGTTGTAAGGTATGTTCATAACAGTATGAGGGTACTTATTAATGCTGAGTGCAAGCACGGACTCAGGCATGACTAATTATGGCAGTATAACTACACAGAGAAAACCAGAAGGAACACAGAAAGATAAGTGATGTGCACATTGAGTGTCGAACTTGGATAAAACATTTCTAGTTAAAATACTGTCACAGATGAAATTGCATCTCAGGACATTTACATTTTCCAAGTTTTCAGGAGAAGGACCCCCTACTTTTATAGGTCTCTTGCCTGTGACCTTCAATTCTGAAGCCAATAACTTTCTCAAAAATGAAGCCTGCTGGGCACATCATTATTAACGGTCCTGTTTATCAGGGATCCCCAACACCCGGTCCATAGACCGGTACCCGTCCGCAAGCAAAATCTTTCATGGTGCAAATTATAGTTTTTTTTATTAGAGCTTCCAGATCTTGTTTAAAAGAAATAGACAGTTTTAGACATTGCCACAGAAGCACTGAAAGCCATTCTTCCATTTCCAACCACATATCTATGTGAGGCGGGGTTCTCTGTGGTGACAGCCACCAAAACAAGACCACAAAAACAAGAGTAGACTCTAACCAGACCGCGGAAACATCTTCATACATAAAACTGGTCCCTGGTGCAAAAACAGTTGGCGACCACTGCTGTATATGGTGTATCGCTGGACATTTAATAATCGATTAAAGTGGCCACTTTTTTTTTTTTTTTTTGCATTACAGCTTTACTGTTTATATTACATGTTATTAATTGTGTGTGTGTGTGTGTGCGTGTCAGTCTGTGTTCCGCAGTTCTCCAGTGTTGGCATGTTTCCTGTTTGGCCTGCCATTAGGTGTCATTAGCCTGATGTGTTATGGAATATGCACAGCCGAGTCAGATGATGACATGGAGATAAAGCAAGATGGACAAACAGACGAAGAGGGGGAAGAGGAAGATGATGATGTAAGATGGCGTCTGGCTGCACCAATCAATGGCCCAGGAGAGGGCGATGAGGAAGACGAAGACATGGAGGAAAAGAGTGAAGTGATGAAAAAGCTTGATTAAGACAGCGAAGGTGTGTGTGAATGAAAGGGTGGATGATGATGATAAAAATGCAAGAGTTTAATGTTTATTCAGTCTGGAAGCAAATCTTGCACTCTGACTTACTACTGTACAGTTTAAAGGGTTAAACATTTTTAGGAAGTTCCTGTTTTAAATTTATATCTGTTTAAAATTTGTCAAATTATGAGGTCAAAATATTCTGAGGTGTCAGACAACAGACTTTTTTCTCTGGGGAAATACTCGCATCTGAGCCAACTTAAAATCATAAAAGTCTCTTTTTGTCGGTTGTTCTTGGATGCTTCAGGTCGTCCTGATGAGCATTTTATTCCATCACTCATTTATCCATCTCTCCACTGTGCAATATTGCTCTTGCTTTGATGCACTGCATTGGTTTTAATAATAGATGGAATGATAGCTGTAGATATTAGTTACGCCCATGCTTCAGCAAGGTCAAGCGCCATCTCGCAATCAGTTGTATGACATCCGAGAACCCAGGCGCTACCCCCCCCCAGACACACACACACACACACACACCCCACTACCATACCACTGGTTCATGATATGGTTTTAAATGTAGAATCTTCCAGCTAAAAAATGCTGGATTATGATGGCGCTAAATGGAATGCAGGTTAAGAGACTGAAACCTGATGTGTTTTTACTTTTATGTTTTTGTATATTCGATTTTGTTTTTAATAAATCTTAAAATCATCAATCGAATATCAAACGCTTATTCAGGATATCTTACGTGGTTCACTTGGTATGTCTTTGCTGTCCTGCACACAAAAAAAATCCAGTCTGATACATTGATGTATGCATTTCCTGAATGTAGAGCTCTCCGCAAAGTCTGCAGGGTAATTATTACAAAAACGAGTGGAAAGACTCAGAAAACTGATGATTATTTATCAATATAAAGATCCTGTGAAAAAACTTTTAGCTGTGCAGGGCAGTTACATGTGTTTCTTGTTCAATGGCAAAAAGTCTTGCCATTGCTTCCAGTCAAAAAATAATGATCTATTTAATCAAATGTTAAATTTGTTTGATTTTTTTTTTTCCAGTAAAAGAACTGTTTTCTTTCTCTCATCATGTGTGCTTTTATACTAAAAACCATTCAGTGATCTCACAGCTCAGGATCTCTCTCAGTGCGTCTCTCTGTCACACTCACCATGCTCGCAAACAGCTCTGCCAAGTCAACACAATTTTTGGACTTTAAAACAATTAAAATTTTCTGAAAATTTCAATTTTCTGTAGTGAGAGCTCCACTGTAAAGTCATTATGATTTATTGTTTGATAAAAAGAAAACAACTGCAAAAGGTTTCAATAACAAAATCAGGTCAATTCTCTTCTGAATAGACCAGTTTCCTTTAGCCAATCACCTCAATGGTTTCTGAAGTAAATCTGGTGCAATTTGGCAGTACAGTGATCCCTCACTTTCCGCGGTTAATTGGGACTGAGATCCACCTGCGACCATCGAATTTCGCGAAGTAGGACCCCCCCCCCCTTGATTGACGTATACGTACATTTATATGTGTATATAATATCAATAAAAACATATTCAATGCTATAAATGCTTATAATAACAATTAAACATTATTTTTTGTGTGCTTAAAAAATTGGAGTGGGTAGGCGCTTATTAAAATGGTCACCAGCGGCATGGAATGGTAAGTGCTTATTAGCATAGAGGTGGAAAACATGAATAATAACAGAACAATAAAAGAGTTTTACTGGTATTTGTGTTATTCATTTTATGGTATCAACCAAATTACTTACATGAAAGCTGAAAATAAACAGAAAACAGCATAATTAAATAAAAACCCTTTAATTTTCCCTCACAGTGCTGTTCCTTTAAATATTTTCCCCAATCAACATGAATATCAACTTTAGCACATGGCAGTTGAACCAATCAACACAAAGGTCAACTTTAGCACATGGAAAGTTGAAAAGCACATGGCCACGAATGTTTTTAAATGTATGAAGATAGTGGGCAGGAGAATCAGGTGAAAAATACTCATCCCTATGTGATAGGTCCATATCTGGCTCATCGTTCCATTCATTCAGAGCATCCCACAGTTTTGCTGTAGCAGTTTCTAATGGTTCATCTTGTTGGACATTTACCAAGACAACACAACAAAATATTTTCCAGTTTTTTTAAAGCATGGCGGAACAATCAAATGTGTTGTTACTGATGAACATTGTAGACATTCCCCAGTGGCAGGGGGTCTTGAAATACCATGTAAACTCACTTTTATAGGCAGTGAACACCTCATTTTACCGTTACAGAGACTGATCGAATAAAATTGGTTTGATCTACTACTTTGCTCCCAGTACACATGGGCACTTAATAGATGCAAGATTAAAAAAAAAAAGAGGAACACCCCCCCCACACACACACACACTTATTGGAGCAGGGCGCTTATTACGTCGAATACGGTATTTTTGATGGGAGGCTTTGGGTTGTTTTTTGTTTGGTGTTTGTTTAGGGTTTTGTTTTTTGCATAATCGGCCTTATTGTTGTGGCATTTTTGTAAACTTTTTCCCCTATTCCTCCATAATTTCCTTATTTTTTAAATTCAATTAATATGAAAAAAAAAAAAGTGATGCACTGAAGCCGCATGAATTGAAGCGCAAAGTAGTGATGGATCCTTGTATATTAAATCTCCCTTTTGCCAGATATAAATAAAAATAACTCGTTATAAATGATTGTTTTACACTCTACAATAGTGTTCTGTAAGTGTTTCATTCTTGACAGTAATAGCCCACATGACAGCTGTAAATGCCTAACACTTGATTCAAGGGTTTTAAAAATGAGATGGTGAGAACCAGGACTTGGGAGGCAGCTTGGTTACACATATCAGAAAATTGAACCAAGCGTGGTTGATTAGTAAACAAATAAACTGGCTTACACTGCCACATCTGTGTTGGGTAGCTAAGCATTTTTATGAAAAACAGAACATTGCAAGTCAGATTTGCACCCTGAACCCACCTGGATCACAGAGAGAGGTAAGCAGTGCCAGTTCTATTGGAATCGTAATATATAATGGATTTGTGTCACATCAATAAGAGGTCTCTGGCCCAAAATTTTCTTGCCCTGTGAAGGTTTGACACAATTCAACTTTGAGGAACGATGAAGCAGAAAATATATTTGTCTTGAATATGAATATTGTTGCCCTCGACCAGAGTCGGCTGAGCTGGGTGCCAATCTCCCAGTGACCCTAATTAGGATTAAGTGGCTTAGAAAATGAATGAATATTCAGAAACCAGCACCCTATAATCAACCTCGTTTCAAAGTAATGCAGTGCTAGTGTTATATGGAGCAAAATTTCTCTGGATTTCATGTATTTATTTATATTTTTTGACAGAATTTATTTTGATTTACATTGGAGCACTGCTTTGTGTTTTATGCCACCAAAAAAACCAACCAAACAAAAAAAAAAAACCAACCTGCATATTTTGGTTCGATTTCGATGTTCAATTGTCAGTTGAGGCAAATGGAACCCCCTCACATTGTAAATAATGGCACCTCATGCAGTAATTTTTCCTCAAAGAAGTGCTTGATTCGGCTAAGTAATAATAATAATGAAAAAGTGTAAATGAATGATAAATAATAATAATTAAAAAGAAAATCCCAGTTTCTCATCAGTGTCCTCCCCCAGAACTTAGTGCCACAGCTATTTTATTTTTTTTACTGCCATGCTTAAAACCTCAAATGTCTCGGAGAAGGTAAAAACGACACGGAAGGCCTGTGATCGTGAGATCGGTTTAGTTCTGTTTGAAATAGAACTATTTTCTAAACATTTTCGGAACGGCAAGGCTGCTGCTCTATAGACATTTGTCGTCGTCATCATCATCATCCTCCACAGTCATTCAGAGTTTCATACATGTTATATGGACCTGTTAAAGACTACTCATTTATGATGTATTGTGAATCATAAAATTTAAATAAACAAACCAATACTTCTAAAAGGTTCGTGTTATTTATTCAAAATTATTCTCAACAAATTGTTCGAAGTCACCTCAAGCTACGAGTTTCACTCACTTTATCTACATTTAGCTTTAAAAGCTTTTGCGGTTTGGCAGTCACCTCATTTCTATATTTTGCCTCATTTATGTTTTGATAAAGTTCTGATGAGAAACTGGGGATTTTTATATCCACTCATAGAGAGCATAGCAGAGATTTGTAGGAATAAACACGTACTATGCATTCAAGCTTTTTAATTTTTATCAAGTCTAGGTTTAATTCACCTGTATGTTTTTACAGAAATAAAGCCTGGTTGGTCTCCAGTGGAGTGTGAGTGCAGGTAGCAATTTTTCCATGTTCTTATAATGTTTTAATGTACAACTACACTTAAACACGTAAAATTAATTAGAAATGCATTTCACAATAAGCCTTAAATTCCAAAAGGAAAAAAACAGACATGTGCAATATTCAGCAGTTGTACAAGCCGTCACAAATAAATATAAAATCAGCAGAAAGTAGCGTCAGGTGCTATCAGCCAACACGGTCTTAATTCAGAGCCTAATTTCACTGAATATTATTTGTCATTTCTAATGTAACAGCAAAGAAACCTAACAGAATAAATGAAAAGAGATATTGAGAGATAAAAAAAACCCTATGCCTCGACTAATAGAGTGAGGGCTTTCAGTGTAAACACTGAGTGAATTCTAGATAATAAAATGCACACGATCCATGCAAAACTGAACACAGGATAAAAAAGATACAACAAATATTTGTAAGCACATAAAATGTTTTATCTGCGATTGCCTGCCGAGCTGTCTAAGGTGTACTCCTCCCTCGCCCAGAGTCATCCGAGATGTGCGCCAGCCTCCTCGTCACCCTAATTAGGGTCAAGCTGTTCAGAACATAAATGAATGAACAGACATTTTCATGGATGGATAACCTTTAAGAGAAACTTCATTAGTGATGATTTACAAAATGTTGCTTTATTTTTGGTCAGTTGCCACGATTGGCATGTTGAGCCCAAAGCTGGCTTGTCTTCTTTTTGCCCATCAAGTTACTTCACATTAGCCATTTTCTTTTTCAAAACTTCATTCATCAGACTCGTATCTGTAGAAGAAGCACAGAGATATGGGGTATCTGATTAACATCAGTTATAGATTAAAACCCCAATTCCAAAAAAAGAGATGTAAATATCAATAGAATACCATAATTTACAAGTCTCATAACCCATACAGCAGAAAATAAAAACATCAAAATGTTTGAAGGAAAAAAATTACACTTTCATTAAAAAAAAAAAAAAGATGGCATCATCATATCTTAAACAAGAGCATTTCAGAGAGTGCAAATATTAAAGTT
This sequence comes from Plotosus lineatus, assembly GCA_024760905.1. Lineage (NCBI taxonomy): Eukaryota > Metazoa > Chordata > Actinopteri > Siluriformes > Plotosidae > Plotosus > Plotosus lineatus. The sequence continues at coordinate 15,512,194 of CM045739.1, forward strand.
CGTCAAAAAACTCTCATGTCAATGTAGACAACCTTGAGAGAAGCAGCAACTGGTCAGTAATATGACGGAATATAAAAAGAGCAACTGGGCAGCGTGCACCCCCAAATTTCTGGAACAAGTTCAGAATAACATTCCTTAATTTAAAATCGAGACTTTAAAATGTCATCAGCTGCAGTACAGACACTCCTCGCTTTACGTTTATTCGCCTTACATTTTTTTTTCGATTTTACATTTTTTTGTAAAAAAAAACAAATAAATAAATTTTTTGTAAGTCATTTTGAGTTTAGCGCGCTCTCCGTAGTACGAGACGTTCGTACATAGCACGTAGAATGCTACTTACGCACGGCGCTGCGTCGTCCTACGTCATTGCAACACACTGAACGTACCCTGCTTCTTCCCAGTTCACCGCGTGTTACCCTTGTGTTAAGACGTCGTCTCTGTGATCTTTGTGTTTACACTGTTTTGCGTATTTGTAACCCTAAGCAAATATGGTTGGTCAGAAGCATAAGCCTACTAGTGATAGTGGTAATCAGAATCAGTGGTAAGTGAATTTGATTAAAATTTATTTATTTGAAATTATTTTGCTTGAATTTAATATATTTGAAATTAATGTTGATATTATTTTACAATGTTATGTTTATAATAATTGATTTAGGGGTGTTTTATGAGATACGGTAATGGTATTTGTGGATGTATAGTACAGTATGAACGGTCATACGTTACTGGAACATACAGTAACAACTTGCGATTTTTTTTCCCCTTACGTTCGGCCGTTCGGAACGTAACTGAAATGCAAGTCGATGAACATCTGTATATATTATCCAAAAATTTAGAGAGGCTGAAAAAATCTTTCTTGCCCAAGTCTGGTTGTGAGCCACCACCATCTTGATGCATTGCTCTGACAAAATATTTGTGTTTATTTCTGAGTTCAACCAGCATATGTTATATTCACTAAGAAAAAATACCTCAATTACAGACGCTCCCCGACTTACGTTTTTAAATGGTTCCAGATGGCTGAACGTAAGTTGAAAGTGAACATAAGTTGTTACAGTGACGTATGACATATGATGTGTGACGTATGACAGCCAGCTAATTGGTTCCCACGTGTGATCAACTGCAATTATTCCAATTATTTCAGCAGAAAACCAGCTCTACCTAGAGCATGCCATTGCTTGAAATCACGAGTGGACATAAACAATCAAATATGCAAACGACTGTCAAAATTTCTCACGGGTGGTATCAAGGATAGACAAGAAGTCATTAAATAGATTAAAAAAAAAAAAAATCAAAATGCCTGATTAATCCTTAGGAGAGTGTAAATGTCCATGCATATAAAGTGGAAAGTGTTTGGTACTAATAAGACCCGTCCATGATGAGGCTGAACCAGATAGAAAGTCAATCAACAGGCCCATGGCAACTTGGATGCGGTTATGGTAACATATCACGAACACTCCACTTAAATGTCGCTTATATGGTAAGGTTGCAAAAATAAATAAATAAATAAAAATAAAAGTCGTCTTGAAGGAGCTTTGATAAAATTCATCATCATGGTTCTGAGTCCAAATGAAAAAAGGTGTTCTGGTAGATGAGATCAAAATCAAACTATTCGGCTGCAAACCCAAACAATATGTCTCGCAGAAAGCCAATATAGATTACAATTCACTGAACAACAGTCGTTCTATTACATCAGCCGTGTTGAGCTATCAAATATAACTCGAAAATCAAGTCAACAATCAGTATAGTATTTGTACAGTTTTATCTCATCTACAGCTTAACAATAGATTTTATTATGCATTTTATATATTTGCAATTTCTTAAATTACAGCATAAATATGTTGTAATGGCAGGATCTAAATTGTTGACATTAAGTTTAATATTTATTCTGTGAATCTTTTAGAAGTTGAAGCCATACGTCAAAAAAAAAAAAAAAAAAAAAAAAAAAAAAAAGCAGTATAGGCACTGTCATAGATACATCATAAAATTCATATGTTTGATAATAATAAATAGTTTTCGGAAACAAAATCTGTCTTGGCATACATTTGGATACTGGATTGTTTTATTAGTGAATACATCACTAAAATTCTTTATTTTTACACTTCTTAATTTTAGGCATCAATGGTGTAGAAAAATATATATATATATTTTTAGCTTGTTTTTTTAATTAATTCAATGAAAGCTTGTTTTTTTAAATTATTTATACATTAACAGTGCTCAGCCTCGGCTTGACCAACTGAAGCAACACACACACACACACACACACACACACACACACACACACACACACACACACACAAAACGCCACCTCCAAAAGCTTGCACAGTGGCCTTTGTGTTGGTCATCATGTATTACACTTCTTACCTTGACATCCCCATCACTCTGGTGTAGGGTGTGTCTGAACTCATCATATAACAGGAAAACCTGAGTATCTTCTCCTTTCTCAGGGGTCGCCGCAGCCAAATCATCCGATTTGCATGTTTGATTTGTCATAGGTTTTTACATCGGATGCCCTTCCTGACACAACCCTTTTAGCAAGGGGTACAAACACGCTGACGGCTATGCAGCTACTCTTTACGAAAGTCAGCAATGGTTCTTGTACATGAACCTCTCACCATAGACGGTGAGAGACATGGCCGGCCTTTGATAACCCAGTTAGCTGCACTGGGGGGTGGACACCTGAGTATCCAACTTCCAATATTTCTAATCACTTCAAAATGAGGGAACTCAAACATAAGTGCGTTGTAAGCTGCCACCATCATATCCAGATGTAACCATCTGAAAATAAAAGCTGAAATTCTGATCTATCATTTCATATTTATCTTCTGACCTAAAGCCCACGCCTTTAAGTGGATGGCAAAACAATATTTCAAGCATTTTAACATATTCAGGGGAAACGGTTAAAAAGCGTGAACCGATTTTTGAGATGCATATTAAAGTGTCTGACCTTTGCAGTCGTTTTCTGAGCTCCTTAATCTGGTCATTCTTCTTACTCAGAATCTCTTTCATGTTCCGATACGCAGCTGTTTGCTGAAACTTCTTTTCTAATTCCTAAAGAAATACACAAATCATTTTAGAAAAGTAATTTAAATGAGCATTACAACTAAAAATGCTTCTTGCTCCTCTTCAGGCCTCTTGCTATCTTTCGGTTATCTGTACACACCACAGGTAGTAAAGCTGACTTATAGCCAAGCACTCTGCAGTAGTGCTGTCTCCCCATGTGTAACCATGGTAACTCAGGGATTTGTATAGGGGTTGTGTTTGAAATAGCAGCATTGTGTGTAAAAAAGCGAATAAAGCTCAAAATCCTTAGAATAGCTCTTATTTCCAAAAACACAAATGCATTGGAAACACTACACATGCTATTCTAAATCAAAAAAAGGAAGGAAACTACATAAAATTTGTCTTATTCCTTGAAAAAAAGTGAATACAGGGATCCCTCACTTTCTGCAGTTAATTGGGACCGAGATCCCCAATCTCTACTGCAGTGGTTCTTAACCTTGTTGGCGGTACTGAACCCCACCAGTTTCATATGCTTATTCACCGAACCCTTCATTAGTGAAAAATAAAATATGTCTTGAATTTGAAAAAAAAAAAAAACATAGGTCTCTGTTTTTACTGGGGCACCAAAATGAACCGTGCATTAACATCACTGTGTTCAAAGAACAAAACCAATACAATGCATGAACTCCGCCCATCACAACTACTTACATTTTTATGTGAGGTGCGCATATGAGTGCGTGCGTGCGCGTGCGTGCGTCTGTATGTGTGTGTATTTGTTTTATTTACATCTTATGCATTATTTTTGAATGTTTAATCATTATTATAAGCATTGATAGTATTGAATGTATTTATTGATATTATATGTACATATACATGTACATATACGTCAGTCAGCATAGGGTTGATACGACTTTGCAAATCATGCAGATAGGACGCCGACTAATATCACGTTCCGTTATATATGTGAATCCATGTTGTACATATTCGTCCGACCACTTTCTTTTTTACTCAACATAGTATGGATTAAAACATTAAGAAAGAAATCACATGACGTACCATCACAACAGTCACAATTCGACTACTGAGCACACCAAATTTCCTGCAGCACAGATTGGCCAAGCAATGTAGCGTGATCATCTGCAGCCAGTGATGGCCAAGCAGGGCATGTCATCATGAATATGAGTCTGGTGTGTGTCTTGACCTCCGCCGAACCCCTGAGACTGACTCACCGAACCCCAAGGGTTCGATCGAACCCAGGTTAGGAACCACTGCCCTACTGACTGACGTATACAACAGTGTATATAATCTCAATAAGTACATATTCAACGCTATAAATTCTTATAATAGCTAAACATTCAAAAATAATGCATATGATGTAAGTAAAATATAAATATACACATACAGACACGCACACACAGATGTGCACCTCAGAAAAATGGAAGTAGTTTTGATGGGGGGTTTTGGTTTGTTTTTCTTTATTTGTTTTGTTTTGGGGTTTTTTTTTTTGCATAATTGGCCTTGTTTTTAGGTATTTTCCTTAACTTTCCCCCATTGTTCCTTAATTTCCTTATTTTTTTAATTCGATGAATATTAAAAAAAAACAAACAAAAAAAAAAACGATGCACTGAAGCCGCATGAATTGAAGCACGAAGTAGTGAGGGATCTCTGTATTAGACTGTTCAAAAAAAAAAAAAAAAAAAAAAAAAAAAGCAGTGTCAGAATTCTTCTTTACAAACTCAAACGGTGTTCCAGCCCAGGATGATTGGATTACATTCCACAGTTCTTCTGTATTTCTTGGGTTTGCCTCAGAAACGGCATGTTTGATGTCACCCCACAAGTTTTCTATTGGATTAGGGTCCAGAGATTGGGACGGCCACTCCATATGGGCCTGATAGTGGGTCTCAGAGTCTCATTCTGGTACCTCATGACAGTCAGGGTTTCTCTGGTTTGCAGATGGAGGTCTGTGTAGCCCTCCAAGGACATGCCTCCCCAGACCATCACTGGCCCACCACCAAATCGGACATGTTGGAGGATGCAGCAGGCAGCAGAACATTCTCCACTGTGTCCAGACTCTGTCATGTCTGTCAATGTACTCAGTGTCTCCCTGCTCTCATTCGTGAGGAACACAGGGTGCCAATGCCAAATCTACCAATTCTGAGCACAGGCTCCACTTGTGTATGTTGGGCCTCATACACCCTCGTGAAGGCTGTTTTTGACAGTTTGAGAAGAATCATGCACATTAAGTGGCCTGGTGAAAGTCATTTTCGAGGGCTCTGGCAGTGGTCTTCCTGTTTCTCCTCTCACACAGTAACAGATAATGGTCCTACTGGTTTGTTGTCCTCATATGGCCCCTCCACATCTCCTCATGCACTGACCTGTCTCCTGGCACAACCATATGGAACTCTAGTTTCCCAACAGAATTAATGGCATTTCGACACATCTTGGATATACTGCATCATCATCATCCTCCTCCACTTAATCCGGGGTCGGATTAAGGTGCCCAAGCCACTGCAACTGGCTCCTCTCGGCGCTTCTACTCCAAGATCCTCCCGGATGGCTGAGCTTCTCACCCCATCTCTAAGGTAGAGAGCCCTGCTACCCTGCAAAGGAAGCTCATTTCAGCCACTTATATCCACAATCTTGTTCTTTCAGTCATGACCCAAAGCTCATGACCATAGGTGAGGGTTGGAATGTAGATTGACTGGTAAACTGAAAGTCTTGCCTTGTGGCTCAGCTCCCTCTTCTCCCCACCTGCAACACGTTTGGCCTGCTGGTACCTGTCTGCTGCCTTTGGTTTCCCACGGGCCAATAAGACCCGATAGGCCTCCCTTTTCAGCTGAATGGCCCCCTTCACCGCAGATTACCACCAAGAGAGGTACCAATGACCTTCCGAGGACAGCTATGGGCTGCCGCCTCAACAATGGAGGCACGAAACATGGCCCATTCAGATTCCATGTCTCCCCACCTCCTTCAGGATGTGGTTGTAGCTCTGCCAGAGGTGGGAATTGAAGAGGTGCCCCCCCCCCCCGCCATCAGAGCCAGCTCACCACCAAGTTGTGATTAGTTGACAGCTCAGCTCCTCTCTTCACCCAAGTATCGAGAACATGCGGCCGCAAGTCTGGTGACATGACTACAAAGTCGATCATCAAACTGATGCCTAGGGTACTTATGGACACCCATATGTTTGAACACGGTGTTCGTGATGAACAAACGGTGACGAGCACGGAAGTCCAACAACGAAACACCATTCGGGTTCAGACTGGAGAGGCCGTGCGTACTGATCACAACCTTTCAGGTCATACTATCGCTGCCCACATAGCTGTTGAAGTCTCCCAGAACAACGACATTGGATATACTGATCATTGGCAATCCAATAGGTTCATGGTTGACTTTCTATAGTTATTATAACATTCCCATACTTGATGTAACTTTGGTACAACTTTATCATCTTTATCATTTCGTTATTTGATGATACACCATGGGTTTCAGCATTGGAAATGCTCATGACTGTAATCGTTAGCTTACGCCGAAATTTACATACAACTTTAACAGACTAAATGAGGTCCATTTCTAAATAACTATTACTATTATTAATAGTAATAATAGTAGTATTAACTGTGTATGGTAATAACTGAAATGTTTTGAATATACATAAGCTGAATGTGTAACGGCATTATAAGCTGCACAGTAAACCAGAGACACATTTAGAATCAATACCTTCTCAGCAAGAGCGAGCTGATCTTGAACATGGAGCAGATCATGTTTAGCTGACAACAGACTGTCCTGTAGTACTTTCTGTGATGAAGTACTGGCATCAAGTGTCTTCTGAAAATCGATTTGCATGGCTGCCACAGTGTCCTCCAATTCAGAGATCCCCTGAGCGTACATGGCATGCTGAAAGACAACCAAATTCTACCTTTATAAATTTGTTGAGTTCAAGTTGTCTGGAACACTGGATCTTCTGGACTGGATGACTATAAAGCTCACGCAGTATATACTAACGTCCAAAGAGCAAACAAAAGACAAAATAAATAATGATAATTCGTTCAATAAAACAAAAATTTTCCGAAGAAATTGTGGACTTGTCCCTGTCCACACTTGAGATGGAGCAAACGATTGGACTGAAACTCTAATCATCTCACCTAATTACAATCATTCAATCAATGAAGCAAAATACAGTAAAACCTCCGCTGACGAACGCTTAAGCTCACGAACTTTTCACCTCAAGAACATTAAATTTGCGAGCATATAGTCTCTGCTGACGAACTAGTTTTCGGCGGACGAACCAAACCACGCGGTCGAACAGCGCCACGGTGGCGGCCACGAGAAGCTGACGCACGCTCACGGTGTCACAGTTCGTCACCCCCTTTCTTTGAGTGCGGAAGTGGTTTGTGTTTGCTAGACATTTTGGACCATATTGAGTGTACTTTTGCTATTATGGGACCGAAAAAGACGCCACCACAGGCGGAGATCATTGAAAAACACGAACGAGGTGTGCGTTTGTGTGACTCAGCTTCCCAGTACCAGTACGCTGAGTCTACCATTGCTCCCATCGTTAAGAACAAGGAAGCTATTAAGGGTGCGTGTGTGGCTAAGGGTGTTTCCAAACAGTAGGCGTTTCCAAACACTCCTTCCAAACAGTAAGTCCCTCCTTCCCTCCTCCTCCCACTCCATTCCATCAAGCCATCAACTACCATCACAAAGGTAAATAAAACGACTTTATTATACAGTACAGTTTATTTCTTTAATTACAATACAATAGCACATTTATTATACATAAAATAAGGTATATTGTTGTGTAGTTTTAAGGCTTATTTAGTAGAAAATTATGTTTTATGGGGACCTGGGAACGGATTATTCTCATTTTAATGGTTTCTTATGGGAAATAAATGTTCGGAAGACGAACTTTTCGCCTCACACACACTTTCTGGGAACCAATTATGTTCGTGAGCAGAGGTATCACTGTATTTGTTTTGGCAGGGGTGGTTGTAAAGAATAGTGAAGCAGATTATCTTATTTTGGGTTATAAACATACCTGCTGATCTCCCTGGAGTTTCTTAAGATCCTTCAGGGCCCTCTCAGCCTCACACTTTTCATCTAGAGCACTCATCGCCTACAACACAGCAGTAGCAGAAACAGTTCTACAAACCTTTATGCATAATGATTGAATTTACCTCGACAGGCATGAAACTCTGATTCCAGTCACCGAAACTTAACGTACGACCTCTGTTGCAGAATATCTGCATGTATATACAGGGCTTTACAAACATCCACCACCCACAAAAAAAAAAAAAAAAAAATTATATATATTTATTTATTTATTTAAAATATAAAAGTAGCTTAGTTATACATGAAGAATTTGCCCAGAACAATCATCGTGGGAGGAAATTATCCCTTTAGAACACACACACGCACTCTAACTGACAGGCAACATGAATGCCCAAACACTTGTCCCATCTTGACTTTTGTGGTGAGTGTGAATGGTTGTATGTTGCCCTGCTATGCTAAGGGTGTACCCCACCACTGCACCTCCATGTTGCCGCAGCTCACCCAACAGACCAGACATTTTAATCCCCACAAACATCAATGAACCTTTGGCATCAATGCCATGCTTTCAGTTCATTGTTTGTCTTATGGTGGACATCCTTTGTTAGTTACTTACCATTGTATACTACAAGACCTATCGTTTTGAAGATGAACAGACCCAATTGTTTAGCCGTCAGAGTGGCCCTGGTCAAGGTCACTGCTATCTATCTGCCTACTCATTTTTCCTGCTTCCATCACATCAACTTTGAGAACTGACTCTTCACTCTGCCTACTGTTGAGTCCGGGGTCATGATCAGACAGCCCATACGCTGAAAGTGCCAGTGTTTCTACTTTGTTTCATTGTAATCACCTTTAGAAGAAGTGAGCTGTATCTTGTCAGGCCATTAAATAAGTCTGCACGATGGACATCACTTTGTTATTATAGTGATTAATGCAACATGATACTCAAGAACAGTGCAGTTGTGCAACATTTCCACGTGTTTTGTTGCCTTGCACTCTTCAGTATTGTTTCCTGCATGTTGATTTCAGTGTGAAATTTGATAACAGTACTTTGTTTATATCTTATACACACAAGGTGAACTGTACGTATCATGGAAGTTAAGGTGTGCACCATCCTCAAACAGACAGACCCTCTTATTTACAGTGTGATGGGTCCTGCAAGCTTCTACAGGATTTTCTTGTTTGAATTATTATATAGAAACCCTGTGGTATCTTGGACTTCATTACAAAAACATTGCGAAGAGGAAACTTTGCATTCTTGAAACACCAATTAACAGCAGTGCAGCAAGTCAGGGTTTGTTAACCCCAACTCTACTCAGTTAGCCAATGTGCATGTTAGCTATGCTTACAGTAAACACATTCATTGCTCTCATCTCATGATGTCCGGCCCTCAATTTGTCATAGCCCAGAGTTGGGTTGTATAACAAATCTCTACCTGGCTTTCCAGTGTTTGGAGTCTTGCTCTCAGTTTGTCATTTTCCTCTTGTAATCTGGAAATTTCCTGGTAATCAAAAACCGAAACTATTATCCACAGAGATATATGCAAGTAATTTGACTTTCAAATACAGAAGCAGTTTTAATGGATAAATATGAAAATACTGACAATCCTTTTACCTTGTTGAGTAGTTCTGACACGCCTCCCTCATTCATCGGGGCTAGCTTTGGTTTACTGGATTCCTGATTTATCTTTAAAATACACCAGAGTTCAGTCCTTTGGCCAACTTTCACATATACAAGATACTGTACCAAGCTTAGAATGATGAACCTACTGTATCATAAAGCACATTCTAACCACACTTCATTGTAAGCTTAGATTTTCTGAGGTAACAGCAGTGTTAACATGAAGTAAAGTGGTACCTCACCTTACGATAGTCCCAGCAAACGAAAAATCCAGGTTACGAAAAACATTTTCCAAAAAAAATGTTTTGTCTCTGTATACGAAACAAGGTCTCCTTACGAAACGCGTCAAACGCGCCATTCAAACATTAAAATGCGCCATTCAAACATTAATTGCACGAGCTGCTCCCCCATCAATGACGTTCAAACATCTCGCCCCGCTGGCATCCCATTGGTTCGGAGGGATGATGCAGCTCCCTCCCATTGGCTATTATGGAGCTGTATCTTGCATAATGCTTTCCATGTAAAGGACAGAGTTACTGTTGTTTCATGCTTTAGTTCTTGACTCAGGCTTTTAACCTTCCATAAATATTTGTAAGATTGTAACTCTGCTAAGAAGACATTTTCAACACACGCACGCACACTCACGTGCGCGCACACACACACACACACACACACACACACACACACACACACACACACACACACACAGACACACACACACACACGTGCGTGTGATTTCCGGTGCGAGTGAAAAGAAGAAACGGGCTCGAGTGATATCGCAAAGGAGTATGGCAAAGCCCCTCTACCATCGGTACGATATTGAAGCAGACGGAGGTCTTAATACGTATGCTTTTATAATTTTTAAAGGGTTTAGGGGGTAGTATAGGGGGCCTTGGACTGAATCACGTGTTTTGCAGGTAAAATACGGTTCAATTTACGAAAAAATCCAGGTTAAGAAAAAGGCTCTGGAACGGATTAATTTCGTAAGGTGAGGTACCACTGTATTTCATGAACAAATGGAAGCCCCATGTGCCAATAGTGTAAGTCATTATTATACTTAATGGGCCTTCCATTTCTTAAGGTGCTCTCACGTGATACTGATCATGATTTCAGATTGCCCCCATCATATTCTGACCTTATAATGGACGACACTAGAATTTCGCCATCACCAACCTTGCTGTTAGTCTGAAAATCAGTCTTTTCAAATGCTGCTACTTGTTCCAGTAACTCTCTGAGGGAGGAAAAAGAAGATCAGAGCTGAAATTTATATACTTTCTGCATCTTCCATATAGGAAGGCTTACCCATTTTAATGACGTTTTATTTGAGTATATAAACTTAAGTGCATGTATACATATATAAAAGTTACCTGTAAGAAGAAAAGCAGATAAATCCATAAAACAGAAACAGGATTAGCAGGGAATATCTGACAGCTATTCTGACTCATACCTCATTATGCCATACTGTCCTGAAAACTCACTCACCACTGGCATAGTAATGTGACTGAAAGTACCTCAAATTTATTTGTAATTGTTTATAACTAATTATCGACTTCAACTTTGTATGACATGAATAAATGTCCAGATCTCTGAGCCTTGGCAGATGAAACCCCCTTGATCTACAAAATCTTCGTATCTCCCTGTGTGATCTTGTTTAGATTTTAGAATGATTATTTAAATCAGTGCATTGTCCAGGAAAATATAAAATGAGACGATCAACAGAGTAAGAAAAATAAGACAATCAAGTTTTGTAGACCGGTGGAAACATGAATAGCAGCACAGACCAAAACAGATATCCGACCAACACAACATTGCAGCAGTGTGTGTAAGATCAGTGAAAAAAGAGAAAGGTACATCAGAAGAAGATGCACGTTTGTGAAAGTGGTTTGTTTCCTGGCAATGTGCCAGTTTTGAGCTATACAGCGATTTAAATGTACCAAAACCGCATTTCCGCCACAAAAAGCTCAAACTTACCACTGCCATTCATGCATATTTAGAAAGGAAAGGTTCCCACATGTCCAAATATATATGACTGAGCCAGGCTTAATCAGGGCGTGAGGTCCACGAATGCGACCCAAATTGTGACTACTTGTGATTTTCCCTTGAAAATAGCTTTTTTTTGAACAACTCAACCTGATGCATTCATACACCATGAAATCATCAGAAGCTGAATGAGGGCGTACAAAGATAAAGTAAGAGGAAAAAAAAACTTTTTCATTTTTTGTAATTCTGGTTTTCGGGGCCCCTCCCCTTAAGAGGGATGTGGGGGTTTTTTATGGTTGGTTTTTTTTTGTTTGTTTTGTTTTTTCTTCTGAAGGGTTTGAAAGATAAGCATGATTGTACATCCACAAAAAAAAATCTGATAGGAATTGGAGAGGGTGCTGTATCACCCCTGAGTGACTCTTAAAAAAAAAAAAAAGACTAAATCTCAAAAACAAAAGGAGCAGCTTTGCTGTTCTGATACTTTCACGGGGCATGTAAACAAATGTAAATATAAATGTGACTGTATAAACTTTGCAGATAATTATATTCAGTTAATGTGCTGTAAAGAGAGACACTTGGTATGATTCAGCTGTTTGGGTCTGGAATTTTCCATTAGTGGACCTGGCCAGGTGATGTGGAATTTTCCAGAATGGAACTTTCTGGAACTTTAGGGAATCTATATGAAGGACCTATTGCCAACTGGCTCCAGTCTCTTCAGTTGACACAGATCACCTAAGGAGTGTCTTGGGTCTCTTCAGCGCATGGATGATCCAAGGAAACTCATTGTAGTGGATCATCTCATCCAAGGCGGATCATGGAACGCGCGTCACCCAAGTTTCGTCGTTCGGGACTTCATCGCCAAAGTCCATCATCCCCGTTCACCCACAGCCCGTGCGAGGATGTTCATCATTTGTTTCTTTCGACACGCAGGATTCCAAGCCTTTCCCCGCCAATGCTAAATCTCTAGATTTACCATGCTGCAGGTGCTTGGTGACTTTGGGACCCTTTGTTTAATTTGTATGTTGTTTAGCTCTAAGATGCAAGTTATTATTTTGTCTTATTTTTTTCATATTATTAAATTGTATATAGTTTATGTCGTGGTCTGCCGTGCTTTGCTGGTCTTATGGGGCAATTTCCATCTCCTAGATTCCATACGTAACAAAATTGGGGGCTCGTCTGGGATGGAATTCATTTGGTTTATGTAACAGAGGAATGGACTTCATTACGTCTAATTTTGGCACTGTTCCACAATTTGTAGATGCAGATTTTGTTGCGGCCATTTCTTTTTAATACAACTTACTTTTCCAGCCTTTTCACCCCGCCCTGACTTTTTGGAGACACGATGATGCCTTCAAATTCAAAATGAGCTCATATTTATTGAAACTATGAAATTACTCACTTTCAACATTTGATATTTTATGTTGTACTTTGAACACAATTTTAGTTTATGAGATTTGCATATCATTTGCATTCTGTTTTTATTTCCATTTTATTCAGTCTCTCCTATCAAATCTGCACAGAGGAGTGGGTTTTGTACCTGCTCTCCAGCTCGGAGATGTCAGTCTGTAGTTTCAGGTAGAACTTCTCTGCCTGGGAAAAGAGCTGGTGCAGGAGTAGGACATTGGTGTGGGCAGTGTTGATGAGCTCCATTTCCACCTCGCCACGCACCACCACATGGAGTCCATCCAGCATATCTGATACCTCATCCACTGTAAATGTCTCCTCAGTCAGTCTAGAGGGAAGCAGTGACAATTTGTTATTGATATCATTTGTTTGTTATTATTATTTGTTAATTTTACCGAGAAAGACAGAATGAGATACATATAGTGTATGATGGGAGAAAATGTAATGTGTGTGTGTCTGTGTGTGTGAATAATGTAAGAAGAAAACGAAAGTAAAACAGATGAATGAGATAAAGTACAGTGGTACCTCAATCTACAAAATTAATCCATTCCGGAAGTGGTTTTGTAACCTGGATTTTTCGTAAGTTGAACCACATTTTACATGTAAAACGTGTGATTCGTGCCAAGGCACCCAATACTACCCCCTAAACCCTTTAAAAATGATAAAAGTATACCTTTTAAGGCCTCCTTCTGCTTCAATATCATACTGATGGTAGACGGGTTTGGCCATATTCCTTTACAATATCATTCAACCGCATGCCATGAGCCCGCTTCTACTTCTCACTCGCACCGGGAATCACACATGCGTGTGTGTGTGTGTGTGTGTGTGTGTGTGTGTTAACTATGTCTTCTTAGCAGAGTTATAATCTTGCAAACGTTTATGCAAGTTTAAAAGCCTGAGCCAAAAAATAAAGTTGCAATGAGCACACTTGAAAAACTCATGAAACAAGCTGCTGCTCAAGGGAGCTGCGTCATGACCCTAGCCAATGGGAGGCCAGCAGGGCGGGATATTGAAAGATAGTCAATGGGAGAGCAGCTCGTGCATTGTTTGAATGTTTGAATGGCGCGTTTGAATGTTTGAATGGCATGTTTCAATGGCGCGTTTCGTAAGGAGAACATGTTTCGTATACAGAGACAAAAAAATTTGGAATTTTTTTTTCGTAACCTGGATTTTTCATTTGCTGGGACTATCATAAGGTGAGGTACCACTGTAGATCAATATCTCCTATATGGCAACAGTGTGATCTGATTGGTCGGCTATCCGAGTGGATAAAGCTTAAAGCAAAATGACAGATGCTTGAAGTGCATCACAGGCACTTAAGCAGGCAGTAACCTCGTCACACCTTAAAATGAAAAATACAGCATAGGAATCTCATTTTAGTCTGTTTTTCATGGAATTGCTTATAGTATACAATAAATTTTGAATTAGTGTACAAACAGCTTTACAGAGATGGTTTTCTTACATCTTTGTCTCGTAAGTTGGCACACCTCTTGCTCAATGCACTCCATTAGCTCCCAGGGCCGGATTTCTTACAATGCCCTCCATGTACTACAGTAACCCTGATTATGCTTAAAATGTATCATCTCAGCTCAGAACAAATCTCTCACCAGGCCAGTCTCTGTCATGGTTCAAATATGGAACCATTGCTGACTTTCGTCAAGAGTAGACTACAAAGCCGTTGGCGTGTTTCTGCTCTGCGATGGCCTGGCGAGCTCAGATAGCCTGCTCGCTCGCAGAGTCGGCCGAGTCGGTAGAGTCGACCCTAATTAAAATTATGTTTAGAAAATGAATGAACTACCAAAACACTAATAAGGCTTTAAAGCCTTTTTTTCCCTTTTTTTTGTAAGTACAGTGGTAACTCACCTTACGAAAGTCTCACCAAACAAAAAATTCAGTTTACGAAAAGCATTTTCATAAAATTTTTGTCTCAGGATACGAAACAAGTTCACGTTACGAAAGCGCCATCCTAAAGATTCAAACAATGCACGAGCTGCTCTCCCATCAATGATGTTCAAACATCCCGCCCCGCTGGCCTCCCATTGGCTAACAACTGAGCTGTCATGCATGTCACCTTCACTGAAGCACCATCTTGGACAGGTCCACCTGATACCATCTTGGACAGGGATCCCATTGGCTCGGAGCGATGACGCAGCTACTTCCCATTGCCTATTATAGAGCTGAATCCACCATGATGCTTTTTATGTAAAGGACAGAATTACTGTTTTTTATACTTTATTTCTTGGCTCGGGCTTTTAACCTTCTATAAACATTTGTAAGATTATAACTCTGCTAAGAAGACATGGTCAACACGCACACACACGCACACGCACACACGTGTGTGATTTCCAGTGCGAGTGAGAAGAAGAAACGGGCTCGAGTGATATCACAAAGGAATATGGCCAAACCCGTCTATCATCGGTACAATATTGAAGCAGATGGAGGTCTTAAAAGGTATACTTTTATAATTTTTAAAGAGTTTGGGGGGGGTAGTATTGGGAGCTTTGGAACGAATCACACGTTTTACATGTAAAATGCGGTTCAACTTACGAAAAATGCAAGTTACGAAAAAAGCTCTGGAACGGATTAATTTCGTAAGGTGAGGTACCACTGTATATACTACAGTAATCATGTACCTCAGGCTCGGTGGAGGTCCCAAATTGAATAGTCCCTTCAACGTTCTGTCTCAGGGACTATTCAGCGACATTCACCTCAGCTCTGCTGCAAATGATTAAATAGAAAGAAGTAAAATATAGATTATAGATTTGCTCTTTGAACTGGAATATCATCTCTCACCTGCTGTCTTTGAGTTCCTTAAAACATGAGTCGATGGTCTTGAGTCGCAGGAGCCGCTTGGAGCGAGCGAAGCGCATATAATTTATGACCTCGTTCTGGTGATGTTCACTGAAGCCAAAATCAGCCTGAAATTAAATTACATAGTTGTTTTATATATATATATATATATATATATATATATATATATATATATATATATGTGTGTGTTCACATAACTTGTTTATACGTAAGCTGTACGTGGCTATTCCCACCTATTACACTGCCCTTGTCTGCACATACTGTATATATTGCACTTGCTGCTCTATGTAATTCTGATTGGATGCAAAACTGTATTTCATTACCCTGTAGACATCAAAATAATCTGAAAATTATAATCCTTTCTCCAAAGAAAATAGAACGATGTAAACAAATTTCCTTTAAACACACAGATGGATGGGAAGTGAATGTATTTTTATGCACAGTACAGACTGTATAGTCTTGGGTCAGTTCTCTATTCGATAATTACAGTTGTTGTTCATGGAACCTAATAGGAAGCCGATAGTTACGCCCACAGTGCCAAGTTCTTATCTCTGTCTTATATTATTAAAGGCACCACTTTATGAAACTTTAACACTTTCTCCAAACACTTACAGAGAAAGATTTTATTTTAAATGTAAAATATGATGTTAGGATTTGTACAATTACAGTGATCCCTTGCTACTTCTTGCTTAAGTTTCTGCAGCTTCAGTGCATCGTGGGATTTCATCGAAAAATAAAAAAAGGAAATGAAGGAAAAATAGGGAAAAAAAGTGAAGGAAAATGCCACAAAACGAAGCCAATTATGCAAAAAACCTCAAACAAACAAACAAAAACAACCCAACAAAACTACTTACATTTTTATGTGAGGTGTGCATCTGAGTGTATTTATATTTTATTTACATCTTATGCATTAATTTTGAATGTTTAATCATTATAAGCATTTATAGCGTTGAATATGTATTTATTGATATTATATACACATATACATTTACATATACATCAGTCGGGGGGGGGGTGTCGATCCTACTTCGCTGAAATCGGTGGTCGCGGGGAGGTCGCGGTCCCCATTAACCGTGAAAAGTGAGGGATACATGTATGCACCTTTGTTTCTGTGTCACAGTTTGATGACTAGCATGAAGACCAATTTAACTCGGACATGTTTTTGAGAGCTCAGCCAATTGGAGTCCCAGTCACGAAAATCGAACAAAGTGCGAAATCAGGTAATTTTCATTAAAAAAAGAAAACTTATACTGTCTTTTTTTTTTTTAACTGTACAAGATAAGACGATTTGATGCAAAACTGTGTTGAGCGAATGATTAATTCATGTCTATTCACCTAGCCATGGATGTTTAGTCCAAGTCTACTCATGGCGAGGGTGACTCAGCAACAGCGTGGACCTGCTGAGCACTAGGGATGTCATTGACCATCGGAATATCGCAAAATCGCAGATGTAATTATGTCGATCCATAATCGATACCTATAAAAGGGGATATCGATACTTCTAACGTTATATAAAATTCATCTTCTATTGAATTTCATACAAAGCAGTTTTAATTTAAATAACACTAGAGCAAGCGGTATCTTTTAATAAATAAAATAATGTATGAAAAAAACGATATAGTTTCAGTCGAAAACCAGCTTAGCGTAATGCCGCATTTCACAGTCTTCGGTCTCAACTTCGGTATTATTAAATATGCTAACAAAAACATAGGATTGCCGAGAACGGCTGAGTGTTAGTCCAAGCTTCCTGTGTTCATGACAGCGTCTGTAGTAAATGGTACGTCTCGCCTCTCTGTATGGGGTTCAAGGCCACTGATAGTTTTCTTGACTTGAACTGAAGTGTCAATCAATCAATCTGGGTGCCATGCCAGAATTCTGTCAAGGCGGCAGCCATAACAGCTTGACATTGCTGAATACGAAGGGCAAAAAATCGGCAGTAGAGGCCCAATGTTCTCTCTGAGGGTGTTTTTATTGAGACACCATCTCCAGCTAGCTGGCTGTTGACTCTAAACAGTTCATCCGCCCTTTGATAGATTTTGTTTTTATTCCTACTGGGTTGCTAGCCACCCCACTCACAAAATTTGAAACCTGGTAGGGGAGCCGGTTTAGTCGCCGACCACTCGACCATGAAACTTTGTACTGGCTTACATGTTACCAGTAGCAGGGCAAAACCTGACCTGACAGTAACTGATCTATGAAAATGTAATTTTGGCCATTTTAGTGTATAATGGACTATAAAACGGTATCGTCCTGATGATGTTTAAAATACAGCAACTTTTGACCCAATAATGATCTCTTCGTAAATTAGGTATGGTTGTCTTTGGTTTTTCCTGTTCTTACTCATTCAATGTTATATGAGATATTATTATATAAAACAAAAAGTGCCTTGGGATACCTTCTACCAGTATGATGGCTGTCAGGAATCCTGGGTGTTTCATGGAAAGGAAATGCTTGATTGGTTTGGTCGTTTTTGATCAAACTGTTGCATGTAATTTTTGTCCCATTTAGTATTGAGTACCCCAAGTGCAAGTTCAAACATGTTTACGTGGTAATAATATGACTAGTATTCTACACCTATTGTCCTGTTTTACCAGAGATAATCTCTATATCGCAAAATAAAAATGTTTCATCCTTCCAAGATGGCGGCGGCTTAGTACCGACGCACTTATATCTTATCTAGTATTATAAGATATCTGTGTAGCAAACTCTGTAACTAGCAATCTCTAGGTTCCCCGCAGTTGCTAACTCCCTGTTCCAGTGTTAAAGATACTGTCGGTAAAATCAATTTAAACTCCAAGCATATTTTTTTAAAGCTTGGTTTATTAGAATCTCAGTATAGACAGGTGCTCAGTGAATTGAGCTCACTAGCCTACCGGTGCTAAGCTAATTACTTACCATGGCTGCAGGAGGAAAACGAGACTTTATGCAGAAAAACACAGACCACAGAACCTAAACTCGTTTCACAGCATGAGGGACAACCAGGATGTGCACCGTGATTTCTAATTATTATTTATATCCGGTACTTTTATGAACTCTTCTGTATCTTTTCTCTCGGCGTGTTTAAGTTGCTCCTGGCAACGTAACAGCGTCACTGCTCGACACATAACAGGAAGCACGATACACTCAGTTTGCGAGACACCGGAAGTGGCGGTAACTGACCAATCATGTGAATCGCTGGGTTGTTTTCGGTTCTGCCTCCTAACAGTTGGATTTGATCGTATCTCACTAGCTTAGTTCTGATTGGCTGAGAGGGATAGAGGGCTATTCCCATGGCAACACAGTTATTATAATTATAATCTCTCACTCAGTCACTTATTTGCCAAGCTGCTTAATCCTGCTTGGGTCAGAGGGAACGTGGAGCCTATCTCAGCCAGTACTGGGTAAATAGGCAGACACATTAAAAACAACAACAACAACAAAAAAAAAACACAACACTAAAAGAAGCCTACAAACTTTCCAAAGAGAAGATTTATGGATGTGGTGAAGGAGGGTGTAAGAGAAGAAGATGCAGAGGATAGGGTGAGATGGAGGCAGATGATTCGCTGTGGCAGCCCTTGAAGGGAACAGTCAAAGAGAAAAGAAGAAAGAAGACTAAAGAAGCCTATAAATGTTTCCACAAGTTTTTTTTTTTGGAGTATCAGTTGTGCTTGGTAACAGAACAAAAGTCATCTACAGTCTGACAACTGTAAAGGTCTGATTATCAAGCTGGTGTTCAAATTCTTAAAATGGCCATGACTCCATCATTATTCATCCAAAACAAGCAATTTTGGTGCCAAAGCCCATTTTATGGGGCACAAGGAATCAAATTACCCCCAGTGCAGCCAACTGGGTTATCAAAGGCCAGCCATGTCTCTCACGGTCTATGGTGAAAGGCATGTAAAAGAACTACTGCTGACTTTCGTCAAGAGTAGGCTGCATAGCCATCGGTGTGTTTCTGCCTTGTGATGGCCTGGCGAGCAGGCCATATTGTACCATGCCCTAGCCCAAGTTGGCTGAGATGAGTCCCCACGACCCTCCTTCTTCTTCTTTTCCTTTTGGCTGTTCCCTTCAGGGGTCCCCACAGCAAATCATCTTCCTCCATCACACCCTGTCTTCTGCATCTTCTTCTTTTACACCAACTACCTTCATGTCCTCCTTCACCACATCCATAAAGCTCTTTTTTGGTCTTCCTCTAGGCCTTCTGTACATGTCCAAACCATCTCAATCTAGACTCTCTGACTTTGTCTCCAAAACCTTGAACATGTACTGTCCCTCTGATGTACTAATTCCTGATCCTATCCATCATTGTTACTCTCAAAGAGAACCTCAACATTTTCAGCTCTGCTACTTCAAGCTCTGCCTCCTTTCTTTTCCTCAGCGCCACTGTTTCTAAACCATACAATATTGCTGGCTGCATCACCGTCTTGTACACTTTTTCTTTCATTCTCGCCAATAATCCCCTATCAAACATCACATCGGAAAGTTTTCTCCAACCATTCCAACCTGCCCGCACACGCTTCTTCACCTCTTTTCCACACTCTCCATTGCTCTGGATTGCTGAGCCTAAGTACTTAAAATTCTCCACCTTCTTTATCTCTGCCCCCTGTAAACTCACCGTTTCTCTTGGGTCCTTCACATTCACACACATGTATTCTGTCTTACTGAAGCTAACCTTCATTCCTCTCCTTTCCAGGGCATACCTCCACCCCTCTAGATTTTCCTGCACTTGTTCTTTGCTCTCACTACAGGTCACAATGTCATCTGCAAACACCATAGTCCATGGAGATTCTTGTCTAACCTTGTCTGTCAGCCTGTCCATCACCATCGCAAACAAGAAGGGGCTCAGAGATGATCCTTGATGCAGTCCCATTTCCACCTTGGATTCTTCTGTCACACCGACAGTACACCTCACCACTGTCTTACATCTCTCATACATGTCCTGCACCACTCTAACATATTTCTCTGTCACTCCAGACTCCTCATGCAATACCACAGTTCCTCTCTTGGCACCCTGTCATGTGCTTTCGCCAGATCCACAGAGGCACATCGCAGCTCCATCTGACCTTCTCTGTACTTCTCTATTAACATCCTCAAAGCAAACACTGCATCTGTGGTGCTCTTTCTTGGCATGAAACCAAACTGTTGTTCACAAATTCTGACCTCTGCCCTTAGTCTAGCTTCCACTATTCTTTCCCATAACGTCATCATATGGCTCATCAACTTTATCCCTCTGTTAGTGCCACAACTCTGCACGTCTCCCTTGTTCTTAAAAATTGGCACCAGCACACTTCTCCTCCATTCCTTCAGCATCTGCTCACTCTCTAAGACTTTGTTGAATTTTCTGACAAGAAAATGTATATCAACATACCTGTGGAAAAGGTCCACATACCTGTGGAGGTATGTCATCAGGACCAACTGCCTTTCCACTCTTCATCCTCTTCAATGCTCTCCTCACTTCATCCTTACTAATCTTTGCTACTTCCTGGTCCTCAACAGTCACCTCTTCTATGCTTTTTTCTCTCTCATTTTCCTCTTTCATCAAATCTTCAAAGTACTCATTCCATCTTCCCAGCACACTTCTGTCATCAGTCAATACATTTCCTTCTCTGTCCTTTATCACTCTAACTTGCTGCACATCCTTCCCATCTCCATTTCTCTGCTGTGCCAACCTGTATAAATCATTTTCTGCCTCTTTACTTTCCAGCCGAGCATACCAGTCATCATACGCCCTCTGTTTGGCCTTTGACACTGCTACCTTTGCATTACGCTGTGTATCCCTGTACTCCTGTTTACTCTCTTCGGTCCTCTCAATGTCCCACATCTTCTTAGCTAACCTCTTCCTTTGTACACACTCCTGCACTTCCTCATTCCACCACCAAGTCTCCTTATCTACATTCCTTCCAGACGACACACCAAGTACTCTCCTACCTGTGTCCCTGATCACATTTGCTGAGGTTGTCCAGTCATCTGGAAGCACTTCCTGACCACCCAAAGCCTGTTTCAACTCCTCCTTGAAGACAACACGACACTCTTCCTTTTTCAGCTTTCACCACTTTGTCTTCTGCTCTGCCTTTGCCTTCCTCACATTCCTCACCATTAGCATCATCCTGCACACCACCATCCTATGCATTTTGGCAACACTCAGCCACTATTACTTTGCAGTCACTGACTTTTTTCAAAGTGCATCGTCTACACAAGATGTAGTCTACCTGTGTGCTTCTACCTCCACTTTTATAAGTCACCATATGCTCCTGTCTCTTCTGGAAGAAAGTATTTACCACAGCCATTTCCATCCTTTTTGAAAAACCGATCAACATCTGTCCTTCTGTGTTCCTGTCCTGAATACCAAATCTGCCCATCACTTCCTCATCCCCTCTGTTGCCTGCACCAACATGTCCATTGAAGTCTGCACCAATGACCACTCTTTCACCTCTGGGGGTACGCTGCATCACTTCATCTAACTCACTCCAGAATCTCTCCTTCTAGCTCACATCCTGTGTGTGGGGCATAAGCACGAACAATATTGAACATCACGCCTTCAATTTCTAACTTGAGACTCATCACTCTGTCTGACACTTTTCACTTCTAGAACATTCCTGACCAACCCCTGCTTCAAGATGACTCCTACTCCATTTCTCTTCCCATCTACACCATGATAAAACAGCCTACACCCTGCTCCTAAGCTTCTCGCCTTGCTACCTTTCCACCTGGGTGGTCTTCCTCTAGGCCTTCTGCCCGGTAGTTCCAACCTCAGCATCCTACTACCAATATATTCACTATCCCTCCTCTGTACATATCCAAACCATCTCAATCTAGCTTTTCTGACTTTGTCTCCAAAACCTCTTACATGTGCTGTCCCTGTGATGTACTCAATGGAATCAAATTCGTATTTTTAAATTATAATTATCACATGTTTGGGGAGTATGATGGTGTCATTGTTAGCATATTCTCCTCACAGCAAGAAGTTCCTGGGTCTGGGTCCTGGGCTTGGCAATATGACGCAGAGCTAGTTGGAACCTGTTTTGGTGGGATGTGAAGTGGGGCTGGTTGGGATGTGGGTAACCAGGGGTTGATGAGGATATTACTGCCTTGCATGTTTTTCTCGTGCTTAAGTGGATTTCTTCTTTGTACTCCAGTTTCCTTCCACAATAGAAAAACAAGCACATTTGGCTAGTTGACTGTTCCTTAATTGCCCCAGGTGTGAATGTGAATGGTTCTATGTGTTGGCTTTGCAATGTCCTGTTGAGCCCCTCAGAAAATATCCACCTTTGCCTGGAATCAGTTGGTATAGGCTATAGCCTCCCATTGCATTCCAGACCATCGCAGGGCCAAAAATCTCTCATACTTAGTAGCAATTTGGAACAGCCAATTAGCCTAATGTGTATGCCTATGGACTGCAAGAGGAAACCAGAGTACCCACATAAGCAACTTTGTGAGAACTACACATAGAATTGCCTGAGCCAGGAACTCGAACCCAGAACGTTCTTACTAAGGTGGACATGCAAACAACTACACCGCCATATCACCTTTCCTAGCATTACAATATGTTTTGAAAATAATTGATTGGTGAGGGCCTGGAACGCAACTATCGTTTAGTCCAAAAAGGTTTTGAACCACTATCTGATGCCTCAGAAGGGGAAAGCAGTTCCCCACAAACACTATTTACAGTGGATGTGGAGCTGCTCAACTTGACTGGGGATGTTGTCGGGAGGTGGAGGAAATACTTTAAGATAAGATAAGATACAGCTTTTTTAATCTCACAATGGAGAAATTCACTGTTACAGGCTCTTGAGGTACCATCAGTAGGGGGTGCAAAAATAGATACATATACATACATACACACATACATATATATTATATAAGTAAATAAATAAATAGATACATAAATAGTATAAATTAATAAACAATAAAAGAAAAGAAGGGAACGACTTTATGGACTGGCCTATATTAAAGTGTACATGTATCTGAGTGCAGAGTAGATGGGTTGATATGGTTCATAGTCAGTGGGGTAGATGTGGTTGATTAAAGTGCACGGGGTTTTTATTGCACATAACCGGTATTTTCACAGACAGTTACAAAGTGGCGTTGTACAGTCTGACAGCAGTGGGAATGAACGACCTGCGGTAGCGCTCCTTCCTGCACTGAGGATGTCTCAGTCGTCCACTGAAGGAGCTACTCAGCTTCTCTACAGTCTGGTGAAGTGGGTGAGAGCTGTTGTCCATGATGGATGTGAGCTTTGCTACCATCCTCCTCTCACTCACCTCCTCCACAGAGTCCAGTGGGCAGCTGAGGACAGAGCTGGCTCTCCTGACCAGCTTGTTCAGTCTTTTTCTGTCCCGCTCTGTGCTGCCCGGGGCCCAGCAGATGGCAGCGTAGAGGATTGCATAGGCTACCACAGAGTCATAAAATGTCCTGAGCAGAGGTCTGCATACTCCGAAGGACCTGAGTCTCCTCAGAAGGTGGAGGCGACTCTGGCCCTTCTTGTACAGGGCGTTGGTGTTATGGGACCAGTCAAGTTTATTGTTAAGGTGAACACCCAGGTATTTGAAACTGTTCACTATCTCAATGTTCTGTCCCTGGACGTTCACTAGTGATTGTGTGTGTGTGTTATGTGTTAGTGTGCTTCTTCTGAAGTCGACCACCATCTCCTTCGTCTTCCTGGTGTTCAAGCACAAGTGGTTGCGCTCACACCAGTCCACGAAGTCAACGTTGACCGACCGGTACTCCAGCTCGTTCCAGGACCTCCTCAAGCCCACCAACATACCATTTATTGAAAAAGAAGACCTTGCGGGTTTGGGTGGCGGTCTGCTCACTCCAAGGGGTGAGGTCGCTGAGGTAGTCAAAAAGCTCTTCGGTAGTTGGGCTCCGGGGTTTCTGAGATCCATCCTGAATATCTTGGGGCCCTGTATGTTGTAGAACTGTCTTGGTTGACATGGCTCTGCAACATTGTGTGGTCATCGGGGGTCATACCTCTAGATTGGCAGACCGGGATTGTCATTTTGAAATGCTTTTTTCAAAAGTGGGACTGGATGGTCTTTTCCAACTATCAGTGTCCCCCTGGAAGAGCTGGAGGAAGTGGCTGAGAAGAGGGACAAAATAATTTTTTTCAGCTACGTACTTGTATCTGCATTCTTATTCTTTGGAGCACTACCCAAATCTCATGACCACGTGTGAGGGTTGGAACGTTGCCTTTTCTGCTTTGCTGGCCCTTTACCATTAGACAGGTGTAATGCCTTCATTACTGTATTCATCTGTCCATCTCCTGCTGCAGTCTGCCATCACTTACGAACAAGGGCCCGAGATACCTGAACTGGGCACCCTGAACATCTCATAAAACCATCGTGGGACTAACACATACAACCAGTCACACTTACACCTATGAGAAATTTGGAACAGCATTAGTCTAACGTGCATTTCTTTTGCCTATATGAGGAAACTGCAGTCCCCAAAGGAAACCCATGCAAGCATGA
>CM045739.1:15542500-15645000 GCA_024760905.1 Plotosus lineatus
CCTTGCTGGTCATAGTGGGATGCTATTCGGTGATCATTCACAGACTGATACAGGCTCGCAACTTTGAGAAGCACAAAGCGCTAAGAGTCATCTTGGCTGTGGTGGCAGCCTTTGTCCTTTCTCAGTTGCCATACAATGGGCACTTGGTTGTAGAGGCAACGCAAGCGTATAATATGACCATGACAGAGTGTGATGTTGTAAAGGCCTTCGATGTAGCTGGGCAGGTGGTAAAGAGTCTGGCTTATACGCACTGTTGCCTGAACCCAATCCTGTATGCTTTCATCGGAGTACGCTTTCGAAAGGATCTGCTCCATCTGTGCCACTGTTTGACGTCAGGGATCGGTGGTGTCAAAAAAGTGCAGACAGTTCCCAAGAGACCATCTGTCATGTCTGACACAGATACTACACCAGCACTGTCTTTGTAGTCTATTGTTAGCCAGCTACCCGTTTCCAAATGCTCCATGTATGTTACGACACTCCAGTTGAAAATGAGCAGCACCTACTTTTAAGTCTCTCTACCAGAATATTATCAAGGGACTCTAAAGTAGGTGTGCAGTGCACCATATGGACGGTGATGGCAAACGCAGAAGATGACAAATACTCAATCCTCAGCTCCACAAGGAAGAACTGCAAAAAAAGCACCTTCCAATACGACCCTTGACTCTCAGTTCATGTTTGCCATTTTCCGCTGTTCAGCGCTACCATTTAACACACTACTGTTCATGTGTAGTGTCCACTGATAGAAACTTTCCAAAATGAACAAGTGGCTGATACGTGGTTTTGTTTAAAGAAGAATTTAAGCTTTATTAAAATGCTTAAAAAAATGTTTTTTTTATTATTATTTTTTTTTCTTAGTTAATGGAGTTAAGCTGCCAGAGATTTTTTTATTTTGAATTTTTCGTTCACTTCATGCATGATCAATAAAATGCATCTTTTTTTTTTGTAAATATAGGGTAAATGGTATACAGTATAGGGTTAAGGGAAAAAAATATTTTTGTTTGATCTTTATAATATTCTGTAATCATACCTTTAAATAAAGCATATTTGAGAACGCCTATGAGTTGTGACTGAGGCTTATTACAGTGAGCCCGCGCTACTTCGTGCTTCAGTTTCTGTGGCTTCAGTGCATCGCGGGTTTTTCAAAAATATTCATTGAAAAATAAAAATAAAAAAATAAAGAAATTAAGAAAGAATAGGGAAAAAGGTAAGCAAAATGCTGCAAAACAAGGCCAATTATGCAAAAAAAAAAAAAAAAAAAAACCCAAACAAACAAAAACAAAAATACCCAACAAAACTACTTACATTTTTATGTGAAATGTGCATCTGTGTGTGTGTGTGTGTGTGTGTGTGTGTGTGTGTGTGTATTTATATTGTATTTACATATTATGCATTATTTTTGAATGTTTAATTGTTATTATAAATATATATAGTGTTGAATATGTATTTATAGATATTATATACACATATATGTATGTCTACGTCAGGTGGGGGGGGGCGATCGGGGAGGGGGGTCTCGGTCCCCATTAACCGCGGAAAGTGAGCCTTTTCTTTATTTGTGCTTTTGTCAGATCACAGTATTTTGTGCTGCTACATAATTATGTAGAAATTCCTGAACATTGAATAATCAACGAGCCAACAGATATAAACAAGTCCTTCAACCATAAATCATAAATTTTATAAATTACATGATCTGGATTTAAAACTGTGCTTGCTAGCACTGAAGACATGTCAGGATGATCGAGCCAAAGCTCGAGTAAATTATTTAGAAGAGCCATTTCCAAACATTGTAGCAGACGGCAAGGCGGCACAGTGGTAGCATGTTTGCCCCTCAGCACGGAGGTCTGGGTCGTCCGGTTTCTTCCCACAGTCTACAAACATTCACAGTTGGCTAACTGGCTGTTCCAAATCACCTCTATGTGTGTTGGCCCTGAAAAGGATCTGGCAAGCTGTCCAAGATGTACCCCACCCTCACCCCAGAGTCGGCTGAGATATGCACCAGTCTCCCCGCGACCCAAGTTGTGATGAAGTGGCTTAGAGAATGAAATAAATGAAAAATTATGTGACTCAAGTTACTATTTCTCAAAACATTTATAATTTTTGCGTAATAAGTTGGTGTGGTAGTGAACACGTCCACCTCAAAGCCAGAAAGTCCGGGGTTTGAATCGGGCTTGGTGAGGACTTGTCTATGTGGAGTTTGCATGTTCTCTATGGGAAAAAAAAACAAAACGTGAGATAAACACGGACTGTTCACCAGTGACAGCCGAGTAGTTGCAGCGATAAATAAAGCGAGGAGTGAGGAGATGAGGTAAGTACTCGACCTACTCACATTTCAGAAACAAATAAATTGAGTCGGCTCAGTACATCACTTAACCCGACCACAAATAACTCAGAGCTGGTAGAGCTCAATAATAATAAAAAAAAAAAAATCAGGTAGTCTGTAGACTGTCTAGACATGAGTTACCCCTGAAACTATACAGTAATGTTATTGAGGCTCACGGAGGTGGCACAGTGGTGTGTAGTGGTTTGCACTTTCACTTCACAGCAAGGGCCTGGGTTCAAGTCTCAGGCTTGGCAAGGGTGTGTCTGTATGGACTTTGAATGCTCTCTCCATGCGTGTGTGTGTGTGTGTGGGTTTCCTCTGGGTGCTTCAGTTTCCTCTCATAAACCTGCACATTAGTGAAGTGTCTGTGTGGAGGAATTCCAAAAATTAAATGAGATTATAATTTGTTAATAATACCATCAATTAATCATGTGCCTTCATATATATTGTTTTTAAAACAAAGTAATAACGGCAGTTTTCTTTCTGTCCTTCTTTCTTTTAAATATCAAGCTATTCTTAGAATCTGAACTCGGATTAATTTCACATTTCACATGAGAAAGCCGTGCAGTGTTTACAACTCGGCTAACGTTTTTTCTGTGGTGAGTGACAAGCCTGTGATTGTGGCTTCTCAGTGACTTCAGTTGCCTGTCAATCTGCTGACTAAAAAAAAAATATATTTTCACGCGTACGACACCTACCAGAAATATACTTATGAAATTTCCTTTACTTAAAAGATGTTTGAATTGCAAACAAATAAACTACAGATAATTTAAAAAATAAATAAATAAATAAATTTTTATTTCCTAGATTTCTTGCATTTTGGCTTCATGTACCAAATCCCACAAATTTCAAATCAAATAATTTTAATTATTTGAATATATATTTTTAAATCAAGTGACAGAAAAACAAAAATAAACAAAATCACTCAGTATTAAAAAAAAAAAATTGACAAATATTAAAAAAAAAAACAAAACCACATTTAATCATGCTTTGCCGTGTGGGGATCATGCTAACCACTATTCCTCCTCCTTACTGCCTCTTGTATTTGATTAATTAACTAAAACGAAGATACATTAATGACACCGATGAATACTGCATCTGAATTTGTCTGGTACCTTCCGAGTCGTAGGACGACTCTTGGCGATCTGCCATGAAGGATAACGCCTTGATTATCATATTCATGGAGGTTTTCTTGGCAAGGATAATGCAGTGGTTTGCCATTGCCTTCTGCACGATGCGAACCGATGGGCGATTAGCCCACTGTGCATGTTTTTGGACTGTGGGAGGAAACTGGAGTACCCAGAGGAAACCCACACAAGCACGGGGACAACATGCAAACTCCACACAGAAACACCCAGGCCAGGAATCAAACCCAGGCCCTCTTGTTCTGAGGCAGACGTGCTAACCACTACGCCACCATGCCACCACATGTGAATTAAACTTACTTTAATTAGGAATCGAGGTATAATACTGCTCAAAGTATGCTTTATTATACTTAAAAAGACTTTCATTATAATTAAGGGTAAAATTAATCAGGTTAAGTGCTCAGGTAGCCAGAATGTAGCCTCCGCTTATTAGAAAATATGAATTGCAGGAATCCCAAAATAAACAACTAAATGGTCCCATGAGTCCAGGAATGATGCAAAAACTACTAATCTGATTTTTAGTCAAATTTGGTGGAGGGGTGGAGCCTGGGTCTGAAAAGTAACCAATTTTTTTAACGGTGATCTATACGCTTATCCTAAAAATTCCTGTCTTCATCATCATCATCATCTTCCGCTTAGTCCAGGGTCGGGTCGCGGGGGCAGCAACCTAAGCAAGGAGGTCCAGACGTCCCTCTCCCGAGCCACTTCCTCCAACTCTCCCGGGGAGACACCAAGGCGGTCCCAGACAAGCCGAGAGACATAGTCCCTCCAGCGTGTTCTAGGTCGACCCCGGGGTCTCTTCCCGGTTGGACCTGCCCGAAACACTCCACCAGGGAGGCATCCCGGGGGCATTCTGACCAGATGCCCGAGCCACCTCAACTGGCCCCTCTCAATGCGGAGGAGCAGTGGATCTACTCCGAGCTCTCCCCGGATGGTGGAGCTTCTCACCTTATCTCTAAGGGAGAACCCCGCAACTCGGCGAAGGAAGCTCATTTCAGCCGCTTGTATCCGTGATCTTGTTCTTTCGGTCATTACCCAAAGCTTGTGACCATAGGTGAGGGTTGGAACGTAGATCGAGTGATAAATTGAGAGCTTCGCCTTGCGGCTCAGCTCCTTCTTCACCACGACGGACCGGTACAGGCACCGCTTAACAGCAGAGGCTGCAGCAATCCGTCTGTTGATCTCTCGCTCCATCCTTCCCTCACTCGTAAACAAGACCCCAAGATACTTAAACTCCTCCATTTGGAGCAGGACCTCATTCCCGACCCAGAGTGTGCATTCCACCATTGTCCGACTGAGAACCATGGCCTCAGACTTGGAGGTACTGATCTTCATCCCGGCTGCTTCGCACTCGGCTGCGAATCGCTCCAATGAGAGCTGGAGGTCCCGACTTGATGAAGCCAAAAGGACAACATCATCCGCAAAAAGCAGAGACGAGATCTGATGGCCACCAAACCAGAACCCCTCATCGCCTCGACTGCGCCGAGAAATTCTGTCCGTAAAAATTATGAACAGAATCGGTGACAAAGGACAGCCTTGGCGGACTCCAACTCCCACCGGAAACGAATTCGACCCGCTATTACCAATACGGACCAAACTCTGGCTCCGGTGATACAGCGACCGAATAGCTCGTAGCAACGGGTCCGGAACACTGTACTCTTGGAGCACGCCCCACAAGCTCGTTCGAGGGACACGGTCGAAAGCCTTCTCCAAATTCACAAAGCACATGTGGACAGATTGGGCAAACTCCCATGCCCTCTCCAGAGTCCTGTGGAGCGTATAGAGTTGGTCAAGAGTGCTACGGCCAGGACAAAAACCACATTGCTTCTCCTGAATCCGAGGTTCGACTATCGGTTGGATCCTCCTCTCTAGTACCCCTGCATAGACTTTCCCAGGTAGGCTGAGGAGTGTAATTCCCCGATAATTGGAACACACCCTCCGGTCCCCCTTCTTAAAAATTGGGACCACCACCCCAGTTTGCCAATCTAGAGGTACAGCCCCTGATGACCACGCGATGTTGCAGAGATGTGTCAACCAAGACAGTCCTACAACATCCAGAGCCCTGAGATATTCTGGGCGGATCTCGTCCAACCCCGGAGCATGACCACCGAGGAGCTTTTTGACAACCTCAGTGACCTCCACTCCAGTGATGGGCGGACCCCCACCTGAACCCCCAGGGTCTTCCTCTTCCACAGAGGGTGTGTTGGTCGGATTGAGGAGGTCCTCAAAGTATTCCCTTCACCTCTCGACGACATCCCCAGTCAAGGTAAGCAGCTCCCCACCTCCACTGTAAACAGTGTTTGTGAAGAACTGCTTCCCCCTCCTGAGGCGTCAGATGGTGGTCCAGAACCTTTTTGAGGCCAACCGATAATCACTCTCCAGGCTCTCACTGAACTCCTCCCACGCCCGAGATTTTGCATCTGCGACAGCCTCGGCTGCATCACGTTTGGCCTGCCGGTACCCGTTTGCTGCCTCGGGAGTCCCACAGGCTAATAAAACCCGATAGGCCTCCTTCTTCAGCTGGACGGCCCCCTTCACCGCAGGTGTCCACCACTGGGTTCGGGGACTACCGCCACGACAAGCACCGACGACCTTACGGCCACAGCTATGCACTGCCGCCTCAGCAATGGAGGCACGAAACATGGCCAATTCGGATTCCATGTCCCCCGCCTCCTCCAGGACGTGCTTGTAGCTCTGCCGGAGGTGGGAGTTAAAGGCCTCTTGGACAGGGGACTCCGCCAAACGTTCCCAGCAGACCCTGTTTACACGCTTGGGCCTGCCAGGTCTGGAAGGCAACATTTTTCCTGTCTTCAACATTGGAGAAATGTTCATCCAATGCCCACTAGGGGGAAGCATTTCATTCATTATAGCTATGCCACGTTATAATGCAGTACTAGTACTGTAATCCATTTGTGCCTGACTGAGTTACCTTGCATTTTATTAATTGACCTTTTATTTTAACAACTTAGTTAATGTGCTTAATATTCTTATGCTACCGTCATGGATAATAACCAGTCCCATTGAGTGTACGTATTTGATAAAATGTCTGCTACTCGTTTATATAGAGTGTCAATAAAGGAGTTTGTAAAGTTTGCAAATGATGATGCTAAGGTTTAGCATTTTTAATTTAGATGCATTTTTTTTCCTGTTGAGTCTTAAAGAAAATGAAGATTAATGTATCACTGCAATCCTGGAGTCAGAGCGATCACATAAACTGTTGTAACAGAGCTGGTGCTATTTTGTTTTTCTACCTGTTGTGGTTAAGAGAAAGAACAAATATTGTGATGTTGTTGAGGTTTTCATGGTTCAGCAGCTGAAACCTGATGGGTTCTCTCTCTCTCTTTCTCTCTCACACTCATTCAAGGAAGCTGTCAATCAAGCTGTTCCCTGGTCTATAGAGCACGCTACTTTTTGGGCTAATGCTCTGGTAGTTAGTTTAGTTTGGTATACAGTATTAAATTTTAAAGAATTTGCGATTTACTTAAGTGGGATTCTCAAAGCTCTTTTGTCTTATTACTTATTTATTTATTTATTTTTAAACAGAGTGCGTTTTATACACTAACCATGCACATATGAAAAAGCACACAGTTCGTGGGTTTTTTGTTTGTTTAGGTGGTTCACAGCTGTAACTGATCTTTTTTTTTTTTTAATTTTTTTTTTTTTTTGGGAAAAAATATATCATGACACCTTTCTCATGAACCACATCAGGTCTTTAGTAGATTTGCTGGTGTCTGAATATAAACAGACAAAAGTGCACTCCTAATGACACTTAAAAAGAGTAAAAGTAATTATAAATTAAGAACTACTTGATGGGGATTATGTGATACTATACAGTATATTTATGTACCGCCTAAAAGGAGAGCTCCTGGGAGCTATCTCTACTGGATCAACTTCAACCCTGGAGGAAATAAATAAATAAATAAATCCCACGTTGAACAGCATTGTTCTGAAGTGAATGTCGAAAATAATACTGAGGGTTGAACAATTTATGCATTTGTTTGTATTACCTGTTTTGTGACTTTAATTATTCATTTCATGAGTTTACGTTCCATGCTTCTAGTAATGTTTTGCTTTATCACTGTTTTCTGCCTCCCTGAATTAAGTATTTTTTTTAATTCTGTGCAAGTCTGAGTGGTGGTATATGATCCTGTTTAGTGTTTCGGTATCCTGTTGGGTTTCAGGTTTTTTTGTAAATAATAAATCTGTCTTATTTTATTGGTTCCATGACAGACTTATTGGGTTTCCAGTGGAGGTACGGACATGGAACAACCATCTTGGTCATGTTACATGCCAATGGGGCTTTGCTCAGGAGTTCTACTAAACTAAATAAATGAATAAAAATAAAGACCACTCTTTTTATTAGCTTTTCTAAAGGATCATAGTCAGGCAATCAATCAGTCGGTCATCATCTTCCGCATGATCTGGGGTCGGGTAGTGGGGGCAGCAGCCTTAGCAGTGAGGTGCAGATGTTTCTCTACCAAGCCACTTCCTCTAGCTCTTCCAGAAGGACTCTGAGGAATTTCCAGACCAGCTAAGAGACATAGTCCCTCCAGCGCCCCGAAGATCGCTTTCCAACATACATTAATCACCACACAAGGAAAGTGTTCAGGATGCCTTCTTATCAGATGTCAGAGCCACCTCAACTGACTGGACCTCATTAAAGACCAAGAGGGTGCATTCCACCCTTTTCCGGCTGTGAACCATGGCCTCGAATTGGAGGTGCGGATCCTTATCCCAGCTGCTTCTCACTCAGTTATGAATCGCTAGAGAAAAAACTGAAGGTCCCAGCTTGATGAAGCCAAAAAGACATCGTCTGCAAAAAGCAAAGATGAGATCCTATGGCCATCAAACCAGAACTACTCATCCCCTCGGCTGCAACTAAAAATTCTATCCATAAAAATGATGAACCCAACCGGCGAAAGAGGACAGCCTTGGTGGACTACAACCCTCACCAGAAACAACTACCTTGGGGACCTCAGCTCCAGTGACAGGCAGAAGTCAAGGTTCTTCCTCATCCACAAAGGGCATGTTGGTGGGATGCTGTGGTGGGATTGTTGGTTTCTGTTCACTGACCCCCACATTTTTTGGTGAAACAATTGCAGGGGTGAGCGACCAAGGTTGACCATGTCTGCGTGGCCTTTATGAAGAATAAAAAAAACAATAACAACTCAACAAGTCCCAGGTCACTCAGTCTATTGAGCATCAAGCTTGCAACTGGAGCGTCCAGGCTTCAAGTTTGGATGCTGTGTTGACTTTGTGTTGTTCCTCTTTTAAAGTAAATATTACTTCCAAAACATGGTTGTCATGAGCTTGATGCAGCCAGTTGCGGTAGCTCGAGCGTCTGGTTAGAATGTCTCCCTGGTGTGGTGTTTTGGGCTTGGTGTGGTGTTTTTCAGCTTTTCTGGGAACACCTTGGTGTCCCACCTGGAAGAGCTGCAGAAAATGGTTGGGCGGAGGGATGTCTTGAGGTCATTGCTTAGGATCCCGCAACCCGACCTCGGGGTAAGAGGAGGAGGAGGAAGAAGATGATGATGATGATGATGATGACTAGAGTGGATTTGATGAAGTTCAACTGCATTGTCATTACACATGTACAAATGAAACACAATCAGAAGTGGAGAGAGCAACACGTGTAATAAATAAGTGCAGTAGAGATAAGGGCAGTGATTAAGGTGGGAATAGTCA
This sequence comes from Plotosus lineatus, assembly GCA_024760905.1. Lineage (NCBI taxonomy): Eukaryota > Metazoa > Chordata > Actinopteri > Siluriformes > Plotosidae > Plotosus > Plotosus lineatus. The sequence goes on from CM045739.1 coordinate 15,551,651, forward strand.
TCCACAGATTATGTACACAGATGTGATGTGAGCAGTTATGCACAGATATGGCAGCGTCAAGGTGAGAATAAATTAGCATTAAATTACATAGGAGCAATATACAGATGTTCTATATTACTATACTCACTCACTCTCACTCACTCACTCATTTTGTGGACAATTTCATCCTAATTATACTCATGGGGAGGCTAGTGCCTATCTCAACTGACTCCGGGCGAGGGCAGGGTACTCCCTGGACAGCTTGCCAGGCCATTGCAGGGCCAACACTCACATAACCATTCACACCTGTTCATGTTTTTGGACTGTGGGAGTAACCCGGATATATCACTATGCAGAAGACAAATATGGAAATGTAATGGACAAATATACAGATGTGTTATATGTATAAAGAGACATATATCCAGATATGCAGTGCGCTCTGAATATATACACAGTAGAGGAAGAAAAGCACGGTGAATAGACTGTAACAACATAAGCATGTGCATGTGCATGAATGGTACAAATAGTGCTGCTATCATGTAGTGTGGATGGGTTCAGTCGAAAGACAGCTGTGAGGAAGAAGCTGTTCTGAAACCTGCTGTTTTTGTTTTTTCCACAAAAGCTCTTGAAGCACCTTTTGGAGGGAAGTAACTGAAAGGGTTTGTTGGCAGAATGAGAGGAGACCCAAAGAATGCTGTGTGCATAGCTAAGAAGTCTCTTCTTGTGGAGATCCTCAACAGCAGGAAGTGAAGTTCCTGTAATTCGCTGACTGATTTTCACGACCCGCTACAGTGCCTTGTGGTCAGCGACAGAGCAATTCCCATACGAGACTGTAACGAAGTTGGTCAGGATGCTTTCTACTGTGCAGCAGTAGAGGTTACTCAGGATGTCAGCTGACAGGTGGTTCTTCAGTGTCAAGAAGAACAGGAATGAATGGGCCTTCTTGATCAGACTGGAGGTTCATTCATTCATTCATTTTCTGTAACCGCTTAATCCTAATTAGGGTCATGGGGAGGTTGGCGCCCAACCCAGTTGGATCTGGGTGAGGGCAGAGTACACCCTGGACAGCTTTCCAGGCCATTGCAGGGGGGGAAAAATGCTGATGGCTATGCAAGTACTCTTGTCAAAAGTCACACCATAGACAGTGAGCGACATGGCTGGCCTTTGATGACCCAGTTAGCTGCACTTTGGGGGGACAGTGACAACCTTGTGGAGAGTGGGACTCGAACTCCCAACCCTAGGATCAGCGATCCAGTGCCCTTTACCACCAGGCAACCACAACCCCCCCCCCAGAAGAAAAATGTGTACCTCAACAAAATTACACAGAGAGTGAGAGAGAATGTGAGCGAGTTACAGAGAGAGACAAACAGAGAGAGAGAGAGAGAGAGAGAGAGAGAGAGAGAGAGAGAGAGAGAGAATGTGTGAGAGAGACAGAATGTATGAGAAAAAGTGAAAGAGTGAATGTCTGTGTGAGAGAGAGAGGATGTGAGTGAGTGAATGTGAAAAAGAGGGGGAGAGTGAAAGTGTATGAAAGGGAGAGAAAGAGAGAGGGGGAAGAAAGAGAGTGAATATGATGGAGAAAGAGTGAGAGTGAATGTGAGAGAGAGGATGTGAAAGAAAGGAAGAGAGAGCAAGAGTGGACATTAATGAAAGAGGGAGAAAGAGTGAATGTGCGAGAGTGAGAGAGTGAATGTATGTTTGAGAGAGTGTGACATAATAAATGTGCATGAGAGAGGGAGAGAGAGTTAATGTGTGAGAGAGTGAATATGAGAAAGAGAGAGTAAGTAAGTATGTGAGAGAGGGAGAGAGTGAATGCATTTGAGAGATAGAGAGAACAGTGAATGAGAGAGAGATAGAGAGAGTAAGAGAGCGTGAATGTGTGTGTGCATGAGAGAAAGAGTGTGAGAGATAGAAAGGTGTGTGAGGGGGAGAGAAATTGAATGGAACAGAAAGAGTGAATGTGATAGAGGATGAGAGAGAGTGAATGTAAGAGAATGTGAGTGAGAGAGAAAGAGGTGAGAGAGAGAGTCGATGTATGAAAGAGAATGTGATTGTGATGAGAAAAAGAGAATGTGAAAGCAATTGTGTGAGTGTCAGACAGAGTGAGCGTGAAGGAGAGAGAGAAATAGAAGGAGCGTGAGAGAGACAGAATGTGTGTGTATGTGAGACACACACACAGAGAGAGAGTGAATATGAGAGAGCGAGAGAGAGAGAGAGAGAGAGACAGAGTGAAGGTGTGTGTGTGAGAGAGAGTGAATGCAAAAAAGAGAGAGATCAGGAGAGCGTGAGTAAGACAATGTGTGAAAGTGTATGTGAATGTGAGACAGAGACAGAGTGAGCGTGTGAGAGAGATAATGTGAAGAGAGATAAGAGAGACAGAGAGATAATGTGAAAAGAGAGAGAGAGAGGACGGTGAGTGAGAGACAGAATGTGTGAGTGTGTGTGAATGTAAGAGAGCGAACGAGTGTGTGAGAGAGGGAGAGAGAGTAAATGTAAGAGAGTAAATGTGAGAGAGAATGTGTGTGTGTGTGTGACAGAGTGGATGTGTATGAGAGAGGGAGAGAGAGTAAATGTGTGAGAGAGAGAGAGAGAGAGAGACAGAGAGAGAGGGAGAGAGTGAATGTGAGCAAGTGGAAGAGGGAGAGAGTGAATGTGAGAGAGAAAGTTTGAGAGAGAGAGATAGAGAGAGAGAGAGAGAGAGAGAGAGCGAGTGTGTGAAAGAGGTCTTTACACATGTATAAATATTGAGTGACGGAATACAGTTTAGAATCCAGTCAGAGGTGCAGAGAGCAGCAAGAACACACATGCCAGAACACTTTTTATTGATTTCAGCTCAACATTCAATGCAGTCAATCCCTCTACGTTAACCACAAACGTGAGGAGCTTGGATTCAATACCTCTTCTCTACAACTGGATCATGGACTTTCTAACCAACAGACCCTGGTGTGTTAGGCCAGGCGACAATGGCTCCTTCACGATCACACTCAACACTGGCACACCTCAGGGCTGTGTGCTGAGCCAGTTCCTCTTCTCCTTGTTCAACCATCACTTATATATGGATCCAACTCCCTTATAAAGTGTGCAAAAAGACACTATGGTGATCGGTTCATCAAAGACAATGATGAGTCTGACTACAGAGCAGAGATAAAGGGGAACACTCATGACACTATCCATATCAACAACATGGCTGTTGAACGTGTTTTCAAATTCTTGGGGATTTCACCTCTTCGGCTGAATGAATGTTACATGAGCAATGTCCTTTTTCAGCATCAGGTGGAGTATTGACCAGATGGACCTAATTGCTGTTCAAGTTCAAAATTTGCCTTCAAAACTGTTGACCCTAAACTGCATACAAAATGACATCACCCATGACCCCAACGTGACAAACACACAACCCTCTGATCTGGAGTCAGACTTGCTACCTTTGTGCCATGAGGTCCAACCTACTGCTTCAAAGACCATCATCAAATAGGTATTTTAAAACACACAGCCAAGTGGTGGGCAACAACTGTGGACTGTTCATCCTCACATCTTCTCTTAAGCCTTGTTCCTGGATATGGCACAAAGAGGATCAGTTTATTCAAAGGAGATTGTCAAAAAAGTGTACCTTCAGGTCTCAAGTGTTCTGACTGTTTAAGGTTTAAGGCTTTTACAACTGAGTCTGGAAGTTTAGTCATGAGAGCACCAGGCTTTTGATTAATATCCCTGTTTATGAATGGAATATACCTGTGTGTTAGCGATTAGCTGTCCTGGAGCTGAAAAGCCTTGCTTAGATGAAAATGCCGATGCCTTTCAAATGAGTCTCATACCATGAGAAGCCATACATACTCATGAAATAAAGACGAGAGTTAAGAATGAAGGTATCAAAAAACTTTGTCAAATAAGACCATCACCCAATGTTCTCTTCCTCAAACCATCATCTTGGTCAGCTCCTTTGTTACTTCATATGGGTTAGACGATGGGCAATCAGCAGTAAAAGAGTTGTAAGGCTTCTTCTTGTCAGTTCAACAGAGCTCAGAATACACCCTGTTGATCTGGGTCCTTGAACATTGCTGTTTTGCATAAAAGAGGTCAGAAACAAAATTGCTGAAATTTAGTAAGAAAATGATGTGAGGGGAGACAAACATCACATGGTTTTGAAAGCAAGATGAATTCAGGCATCGCTGGTCACAAGCAGATGATGCCTTGTTCAGTGAAAGGATTATGAGGTGTGCAGAAGCTGTTCTAATTGCTTCAAAAATAGCTCGTCTGAGTAATCATGTTTTTAGAAAGTCATAAACTTTCTCTTTTTGCACCAGTTGGGATTTCCACCGATGGGATTTCACGTAATCTAAACGAAAAAAATATTTTTAGTGATTACCACTGAGTGCGCTTGTCTCTTGGTGATTGGTGTAAATGGCATGGAAACTATGTTGTTTTCATCTGAAGTTCGAGGTTGAGCCGAGGTTATTTGCTGATTTTCACCTCAAATTTTACAATCTTCTTATCTTCTTAAAGATCCTTATCTATTTCTGACATGCCGGATTCCTCTTCTTACGTTAAAGTTCGCACCATTTTTAGGGTTTTTCTAACCATTCTCTTTGTAAAAACACAACATGCTTCCATTTGCATTGAGCCGAGTCACTTTACAACACTTCTGATTGGTCAATAGTCATGCTTCCATTTAAAACAGCCAATCAGAGAGCGGCTTACAATATAGCTTTTCATTCAAGAGCTCCCGCACTAAATTATCGCAAGAAACAATGAAACAGCGATGACTACCAAAATGGCCCTATACTGCCCCTAAAATTTTCTGCCCGGAGTTCAACAATTCACATAAATCTCCAATTTGAGATAAAAAACGCGGAATTCCGCGGATCCATGGAAAATTGTCATCCCTATTTGTAGTGTCACACTCAGATCGTACACATGGGTCAGTATGTCCACGGTAAAAGCTAAATCACAAAGCCAATCTGTGTCTTTCAGCTCAGGAAAATTGTCAGTGTTCCCAAGTCGCTCTAAAAATGAAATAATTTCCTGTTCGAGTTCCACACTTGTTGACATACTTTCCCAAAACTTAACCAGCGGACATTAGAAATGTAAAGCAAGTCTCTGTGAGCAGCATCAGTTTCTTCAAGAACATGAATAGACTGACAATGATGAAGTCTCCTCACTCGAATAAAGTTAACAAGTTTCACTACAGGCTTCACTATGTGGTCAAGCTGCAACTCGGATTTACACAGTGATTCTTGGTGAATTATGCTGATCCTCATGCTTGATTCTTGGATGGAAGTTACTCAGATAACATGTGTTTTGCTGAGCCTCCAAGCTAGCCACCAAACTATCAATGGTAACTGTGCGTTCTTGTGGTGACAGGTTGTTGGCGTAATTACCATGCTTGGGGGAAAATGGCAGCTGATGTTGTATTCTTTTAAAACTGCAATGGTTTCTTGGTTATGAAACACCCGGCACTCACTGTTGGCTTTTCTTTTCTTTGACATTGCTGCAGATAGACTCTGTGCAGTAGAAGAGTGATAACAGGAAGTGGCTCAAGCGCCGCAAAATCAACAGACTTTGCCTAATCCGCCACCTGGTGTTGAAACGCTGTCATTACAAAGTCAAATGAATGCAATCAATCAATTCACATCAAACACGAATAAACACCAATCAATCTTCGACAAGTCGAAAAACGACCAAACTTAAACTTAAAAAGACCAATGGCCAATGGGATGTGGTCTGCGGGCCATAGGTTGCCCACCCCTGATATAAACAAAAATGTAAAAAAAAAAAAAAAAAAACCCAGAAAGTTTATTTATATAAGTGTTATATCTCTTGCATCTCAAGCACTTATTCATTCATTCATCTATTTTATGAACCTCTTAATCCAGGGTCGTCAAACTCATGCCACAAAGGGCCATGTGGTTGCAGGTTTTTGTTTCAACTAAGCAGCAGCACACCTGACTTGGCTCATTGAAACAAACGTTTCAGTCTTCAGGTGGTTGATTGGTCAATCTATGTGCTCTGTGCAGAGACTGACCAGTCAACTGCCTGAAGACTCAGATCAGTTGAAATTGCAGATGAGGAGGCATCACAGTTATTTATACCGATAATGTCGGCCTTATACAAAAATCCAGACACGAATTTAATGCATTTGAAATTCTATATCCTAACATTATGTATGTTCCTGGAAAAAATATGCCCACGCAGCTAATTCCGTTAATTATTATTTGTTTAATAATTATTCCTACGTGAATTTACAGATTTTGTTTCAAGCCTGGTTGTTTCTATAGATAAAGTTTTAATTATTGGTGACTTTAATATTAATTTAGAACAGTGGTTATCAACCTGTTTTGAGCCCAGGCACACTTTTATCTTTGAAAAAATCTTGAGGCACACCACCAGCTGAAAATGTTAAAAATTGCCTATATTTCGCCTATATTAACAATTTAAAGTCTCATCAATTTTCTTTTATTTCATTCCTATAAAACACAAAGAAAAATTATTTTATAATTGTTCATATTTCTACCCACTCAGTATGAAACCTGGGCCTGTTTGGATGAACATGGTTCTGATATCCTGGCCGAAACCGAAGAAAGACACATACGAAGCTCTCGCTCTCTCTCTCTCTCGCTCTCTCTTTTTATTTTTATGGCAGTCAGGCTTGAAAAGCTCACTTCAAACAGATATGTCATGGAAAATGTGAGCAATGTCAAAATAGCTTTGTTTGCCAGAATGGGGCACTCATTGGCAGTTGCCAACCAAAAACTATCCAAAGGTAGATCGGCAAAGGTTAACTTTAAACCACGACCGTCTCAGTTCAGTTAGTTCCTCCTGCTCTTGGAAAGTTAGGTCCTTTCCAGCTGATACGGAGCTGTATGGGTCTCTGACCCAGCAACGCTTTCAGTTAAGGTTGAAGAGAAATAAAATGACAGCATCTCCACGAGAATTTTTACATGTTTAACTATTACATCACACAATGCAGCAGTGATAACATCTTGTAATGTCTTGGTGAGTGGGAACATGTCAAGGTTGCCACTTTCCACATGTTGTTGCTAGAGGTGCACCTTTGAACAGAATCCATTTATTTTATCTGTATTTGTAAGCAGGCTTTCATTTTGGCCTGCATTCCTGTGTTCAGATCATTCAGATGATGAAAAACATCTGCCAGGTATGCCAGCCTTGCACACCACTCATTATTTGCAAACAGCTTTGCGTAATCGGACTTCTCATTTGTCAGAAACACTTTAAGTTCCTCTCACAGCTCGTACACCCAGGCGAGCACCTTGCTGAGTGACAACCATCGCACCTTCATATGAAACAGCAAGGCTTTATGCTCCGCTCCCATTTCTTCAAATATGCGACTTTTCACAGGTTGTGACTTAAAGTTCACCATGCGCACATCATCTAACACAGGAACTAGGTCTGCTGCTAAAGTTTTTGCTACAAGAGCCTCGCAGTGTAAAAAAAACAGTGCGTAATAATCATATCTTGGGTTTCTCACCTTCACTAGGCTTACAAAGCCTTTGATGCACCTGACCATAACTGCAACTCCATCAGTGCAGACACCTGTGCAGTCTTCCCAATTAAGTCCTCGTTTTTCAAGGTATTCTGATGTGACTTGAAAAATTTCCTCCTCTGATGTTTTTTCTGGCAGTACCTTGCAGTATAGGAAGTTTTCTCTGATTGCGTCTCCATCCACAAAACACAAATTGGCCAATAGTTGAGCATGTCCACTAATATCAGTAGACTCATCCATTTGCAATGCTAATTTCTTATCAATGCGTATCTTTTCCAAAAGCACACTTTCAATGTCTGCAGACATATCATCAATATGTCTCGAAATTGTGTTATCTGAGAGAGGCTCCGGTCCGAGCATCTCATTCACAATGGCTTTGCAGGCGGGAAGTGTTAATGTCTCTGCCGCAGTGTGGGATTTTTTGATTTAGCATCAAGTTCAGCAGCGTGGTGGCTAGCTTTCAGGGCTCTCTCTCATTCCCCTTTGTGGCTTTTCTCATGAAAGCTGTCTGTTTCTCTATGTGTTCACGCAGGCGAACAATATAGTCCACATTCTTGTTCTGAAGTGAAGGGTGTTTCGTTTGGAGATGGCATTTAAGCTGACTTGGCACCATGCCAGTGCTGGCTAGTCTTTCACCATACACCAGGTGTAACGGTATCAGTGTAGTTTCATCTCCAGTAAAGGTGAATCCAAATGACCGATAGCTTTCGTTGTATTGCCTCATGCTATAGGCTTTCGCTCGACATCACTGTCTTTGCTTTCTTTTGACCACCACTCATACTTGGCCCTTCATCTGGGTCCGAATTTTGTTCAGGGTCCAGCTCAGAGTTGGCATTTTTCCTTTTCAGAAACTTTTCCATCACAGTCACTGTTGTGTCTTGCTAATCATCACCATCTGCCATCATCCACACATCACTAATTCTCTTGTTTCAAAGTAAAATGCAGTCAACAACTAAATACTTGCTTCCACCTACAGACGAAGAGTATTTATTGCATTATTTTAGACCAATTTGGTGAAATTGGATAATTTCCCACTGCATACCTGTATATCTCACGGAACACTACACTGAATTAGATAACCAATAGGACACTTTAAGAACAGCTTTCACATCTAACCTAGATTCAGTTGGGCTTAATCAGAATTTAATAGAACCCACTCATAAAGCTGACCATAATTTCAATTTAATACTAATTTAAACTATTTCAGATCATCATATCTCGCTTACAAAGCTTCTTAGTATTAATATACACAGCTTGCCACGATATTGCATTAAGCATACTTTTACATCAACGACTGCACAGAGTTTCATTAATAACCTTCCAGAATTATCAATTACGATTGGATCACTGTCAGGCCCCACAGAACTCGATCAAGCTATCGAGTGTTTTGAGTCAAATTTAAGCCAGACGCTAGATAATGTAGCACCGCTTTAAAGAAAACCAATCAAAGAGAAAAAAATTAGCCCCCCTGGTATAATGATGAAACATACACACTAAAGCAGCAAACCCACAAATTAGAACCAAAAATGGCAGCAAACGAAATTACTGGATTTCCAATTACAATGGGAGGAGAGTCTCCTTAATTATACAAACGCTCTTAATGCTGCTAGAGTGGTATATTTCTCAAATCTAATAGAAAATAACAAAAATAATCCAAAATACTTATTTAATATGATAGCAGAATTTACTAAGAATAAAACCATGAACAAAACGTGTAAAACCATCAATTTATAGCAGTGATTTTATGAACTTTTTTTAAATGTTAAAATATCACGCAAAAAAACTGATTCCATAAATTTCAAGATGTGTATGTCAATAACTAAAACAGTAAATAAAACAGCAAATCCGCAACTCAAATGTTTTAGCCCAGGGGTTGGCAACCCAAAATGTTCAAAAGAGCCATATTGTACCAAAAAACTAAAAACAAATCTGTCTGGACCCGCAAAAAAAAATAAATAAATAAAATAAATAAATAAATAAATAACCCCCTCATATAGAGGTTTTGCAGCTGACGTTATGTACACATTATCCCAATGTGGGTTTTGTTTATTCCGCCATATTGGTGTGAAAACAAACCATTCACTCCGGCCCCAACACAATAGCACAAGCGTGTGTAAGGGTTTAATACTGCATTTATTTATTAACAAGTGCAAAATGGCACTTAACTGTGTTGCTGTCGGTTGTACAAATTATAGAGGAAAGAAACCAGGTGTGAAATATCATAGATTCCCTGCTAATAAGGCCTGACGAGAGAAATGGATTTCTACTTCGAAAAGAGCTGATACCGACAACAAAAGGAAAGATTGGCGACCAGCTCCTACCAGTCGTGTATGTAGCGAACATTTTGTTGGAGGCAAGTAATTTTTACCAGTAGATATACAGTATTATTATTTATTGTCTTAACCACGGTTTGATTCTATTTAACTGTATATCTGGTGTCCATTTATAAGCTGAGGGCAGCTAAAATGCTATTTAGTCTTTATTATAACATGTACAGTATATATCATATAACTATTATAATACTTCATATATTTAGATCCACATGTTTTTGCTTAATACATAATGTAGGCAAAACGATAAAAGAAATGTGAGTCATAATTACCTTTGCCATGATTAATACTTTGGTGTCCTCACACAGCTTGCCATGGGCGATATTAGAGGCTTTCCTGGGTATAATATGCTCACGAAGTGCCGAAACCCATCCAGATAAAAAATACTCATACGCTTCCCAGATTTAACTTTAACAGTCTTTAATATGTGTTCTAACACACACAACAAACATGCCGTTCTTTGGTTTCCGCTTCACTTGTTTCATCCCACAATGCATTACAGAACCGCTATATACTGTACCAAGGTCCGGGGGGGAGTAATCATTAACAATGATTGCTACACTCTAAACCCTTTGAAACTTTTCAGTTTTTCGTGAGTATAATCAGATGTGCGATTAATCAAATAATTATAGATATCTGGGTATGTTAAACCAGGTATCCTGTCTGTTGCTTCATCCATGCAGTTAACAGACAAACCATCGAGCAAAACGTATGGGTCATTTGTTAACCTGATAACCGTAGTTTTTGAATATACTGTTGTTTATGATCGTTATCATAATTACCAGGAAGCTCGGAAAACACTGGGATTGTATTACGGCTGTCAACATTGATATTTATATAATCTACCAAGCTAAACACAGGCATCTCAATTGCAAAGCATACGTTTGTTTTCACTCCAATATGGCGGCATGAACAGAGTTGCGACTCGGCGTGTCACGTGACTGCAAAACCTCAATAAGCTTTATATGAAGGCAACACAGGCTGTAAGTGGATATTATTCTACTATCTAAATGACTAAGTAGGCTACAAATACAGAATGAGCATTCATGATTAAATGTTTATTTTCCCTGCAGTGCAACACCACGTGACTACTCTGTTGTATTTGATGCTTTAAGTTTAACTTCCATTACTATATTAATGGATTATGTTTTGTGCATTGATGAAATGATAGAAATTCAATAAAGAAATCAGCAGCACATCAGAGTTTACATACCTGCACAACAGTGCTGTCTGTTCAGTGTCAATCACATCACATGACTCATCACAGGTGATTGAGTACAAAGATTGTTCCTGCCTCCTGATGATTGGTTGCAGATGATGTGTACACCTCCTTTTTTTCCTCCTTCGTGCACAAGTTATCAACGTGATTGCTTGAATTGTGAGTGTTTTTAATGATTATTTAAGCCCTATGATGTCACTCAAACGCCATGCATCTTCTCCAGCTTCTGATAAGGAGCTTAAGCTCTTTATTTATTCATAAATATTATCACAGTACAAAATTAAAAAGTTTTTACTTAATCATAATTACATTTTACTACATTATTTTGATACTTCCGGCTTAGCGGCAAACCCAGAAGTTACTGTCACGTGATTCAAATGTAGCCAATGGTGAAGAGCTTTTGTTTCTCCCTCCTGCTGATTGGTTGCAGATGATGTGTACGCCTCTTTTTTCCTCCTTCGCGCACATGTCACCAACGTACAGGCTTGAATTGCAAATTCACGTTTTTTGAGTGTGTTTAATGATTATTTACCCTGGGCTGTCTCTCAAACGCACTGCATCTTCTCTAGTTTCTGGTAAGAAGCCTAAGCGCTTTATTCATGAAGAAATATCCTCACAGCACAGTTTGAAGATGCAATCCACTTCTTAAATCTATCTTCTTCTTTTTCTTTTCCTTTCGGCTGGAAACTTCATAGGTTACCATAGCGAATCCTCTGCCTCCATCTCACCCTATCCTCTGCATCTTCTTCTCTTACACCAACTGCCTTCATGTCCTTCTTCCCCACATCCATGAATTGTCTCTTTGGTCTTCCTCTAGGCCTTCTGCCTGGTAGTTCCAACCTCAGCATCCGACTCCCAATATATTCACTATCCCTCCTCTGTACATGTCCAAACCATCTCAATCGAGCCTGTCTGACTTTGTCTCCAAAACATTTTACATGGGCTGTCCCTCTGATGTACTCATTTCTGATCCTATCCATCCTCTTTACTCCCAAAGAGAACCTCAACATTTTCATATCTGCTACCTCCAGCTCTACCTCCTGTCTTTTCCTCAACTGTTTCTAAACCATACCACATCGCTGGCCTCATCACCGTCTTGTACACTTTTCCTTTCATTCTTGCTGATACTCTCCGATCGCACATCACACCGGACACTTTTCTCCAACCATTCCAACCTGCCTGCACATGCTTCTTCACCTCTTTTCCACACTCTCCATTGCTTTGGATTGTTGAGCCTAAATACTTAAAATCCTCCACCTTCCTTATCTCTGCTCCCTGTAACCTCACCGTTCCTCTTGGGTCCTTCTCATTCACATACATGTATTCTGACTTACTGAGACTAACCTTCATTCCTCTCCTTCCAGGGCATACCTCCACCTCTCCAGATTTTCCTGCACTTGTTCTCTGCTCTCACTGCAGATCACAATGTCATGTGAAAACATCATAGTCCATGGAGATTCTTGTCTAACCTCGTCTGTCAGCCTGTCCACCATCACCATAGCAAACAAGAAGGGGCTCAGAGCTGACCCTTGATGCAGTTCTACCTCCACCTTGAATTCGTCGGTCACGCCGACAGCACACCTCACCACTGTCTGATATCTCTCATACATGTTCTGCACCATTCTAACATACTTCTCTGCCACTCCAGACTTCCTCATGCAATACCACAGTTCCTCTCTGGAAACCCTGTCATATGCATTCTCCAGATCCACAAAGGCACAATGCAGCTCCCTCTGACCTTCTCTGTACTTCTCTATTAACATCCTCAAAGCAAACACTGCATCTGTGGTGCTCTTTCTTGGCATAAAACCACTCTGTTGTTCACAAATGCTGACCTCTGCCCTTAGTCTAACTTCCACTATTCATTCTCATAACTTCATCGTATGGCTCGTCAACTTTATCCCTCTGTAGTTGCCACAACTCTGCACATTTCCATTGTTCTTAAAAATGGGCACCAGCACACTTCTCCTCCATTGCTCCGGCATCTGCTCACTCTCTAAGACCTTGTTGAATGTTCTTGTCAGAAAATCTACTGCTACCTCTCCTAGATACTTCCATATCTCCACCGGTATGTCATCAGGACCAACTGCCTTTCCATTCTTCATTCTCTTCAGTGCCCTCCTCACTTCACCCGTACTAATCTTTGCGACTTCCTGGTCCTCAGCAGTCACCTCTTCGACTCTTTTTTCTCTCTCATATTCCTCATTCATCAGCTTTTCAAAGTACTCTTTCCATCTTCCCAGCACACTTCTGTCATCAGTCAATACATTTCCCTCTCTGTCCTTTATCACCCTCACTTGCTGCATATCCTTCCCATCTCTATCTCTCTGCTGTGCCAAACTGAATAAATCATTTTCTCCCTCCTTACTGTCCAACCTAGCATACAAGTCACCATACGCCTTCTGTTTGCCCTTTGACACTGCTACTTTTCCTGACGCTGTGTCTCCCTGTACTATTGTTTACTCTCTTCTGTCCTCTCAATGTCACACTTCTTCTTAGCTAACCTCTTCCTTTGTACACACTCCTGCAGTTCTTCATTCCACCACAAAGTCTTCTCATCTACTTTCCTTCCAGAGGACACACCAAGTACTCTCCTACCTGTCTCCATGATCACATTTGCTGTGGTTGTTCAGTCATCTGCAAGCACTTCCTGACCACCCAAAGCCTGTTTCAACTCCTCCTTGAAGACAACACAACACTCTTCCTTTTTCAGTTTTCACCACTTTATCTTCTGCTCTGTCTTTGCTTTCTTCGCCTTCATTACCATCAGCGTCATCCTGCACACCACCATCCTATGCTGTTTGGCAACATTTTCACCCACTACTACTTTGCAGTCACTGACTTTCTTCAAAGTGCATCATCTACACAAGATGTCGTCTACCTGTGTGCTCCCACCTCTGCTTTTATAAGTCACCCTATGCTCCTGTCTCTTCTGGAAGAAACTATTCACCAAAGCCATTTCCATCCTTTTTGCAAAATCTATCAACATCTGTCCTTCTGTGTTCCTATCCTGGATACCAAATCTGCCCATCACCTCCTCGTCCCCTCTGTTGCCTGCACCAACATGTCCATTGAAGTCTACACCAATGACCACTCTTTCACCTCTGGGGGTACTCTGCATCACTTCATGTAACTCTCTCCCGAATCTCTCCTTCGAGCTCACATCCTGTGTGTGTGTGTGTGTGTGTGTGTGTGTGTGTGTGGGGGGGGGGGGGGGGGGGTAAGCATTAATAACATTGAACATCACACCTTCAATTTCTAAATTGAGACTCATCACTCTGTCTGACACTCTTTTCACTTCTAGAACATTCCTGACAAACCCCTGCTTCAAAACGACTCCTACTCCATTTCTCTTCCCATCTACACCATGATAAAACAGCTTAAACCCTGCTCCGAAGCTTCTAGTTTTGCTACCATTCCACCTGGTCTCTTGAACACAGAGTCTGTCCACCTTCCTCCTCTGTATCATGTCAGCCAGCTCTCTGTCTTTATCTTTCCTACTTCCAACATTTAAAGTCCCTACTCTCAGTCCGAGACTCATGCCTTTCCTCTTCTCTCTCTGCCTATGGACACGCCTCCCGCCTCTCCTTCTTCGACCAACAGCAGTCCAATTTCCACCAGCACCCTATAGGTTAACAGCACTGATGGCGGTCATTGTTAACCCGGGCCTCGACCAATGTGGTATGGAAGTAATGTTTGTGATTTGCATTATAAAGTTTGGCATTGGCTTATGTCAGATGCCCTTCCTGACACAACCTTCTGCATTTATCCGGGCTTGGGACTAGCGTGAGGGAAAAACACTGGTTTTTGCCCCCCCTCACGGCTGCATTTGCATGAGGCTTCTTCTCCTCCTAAAAACAGCAAGACAGGCTGACTGAGCTGAAGGGGAAAGAAACAAAGAATTTGCAGATAAGGTGCATGTCCTCTGAATATATAATAAATTATTATCGCATGCAAAAAGGGTTTGAAGAACAAACATCAAAATTCTTGAAGGCCAAGGACATGCTTCTCTGTGATGGTTACATATAACACTGTTACGCTAATTGCTCTGAAACTCCAGCAATCAACATGGAATAATACGTCACCACAAAAGCTTAAGGAACCTATCAAAAGTATCACTTGAATTGTTGCCAAAAGTATTTACTGTCTACGATGGAAAATGTTGAAGAAGAAAGAAAATAAGGTAGTTACACATGTTGATTTAAAATGAGAGATGGAGGAAAGGTCATCACTGTGACATGTGATCATTTCTCGCAAGCTCTCGCAAATGGAACAAACCATGATGAGCGTGTGAAATAGCTCCAAAATTCGGTTGGAGATCAGCGGAAAAGTTCTGAGGGAAGTGAGGTCGCCGAGGGCCGGATGACATCAAATTAAGGGTGGGAAAGGGAAAACTGGGAGAATACTGGGGGGATGGGGAAATTATGCAAATTAAGGATGGATGGATGGACTAAAAAGCCCCAAAACTGCAAATATAATGGGAAACTGGCTCAGGTTGGAGGAACTGACTCAGCACTGTTGAGGAGTATATCAGGAGGGGAAGTCAAAGGGTTTTTTTAGTCAGACTGAGACTGATGGCAACATTGGCTCAGGGACGGGAGGATGTTTGACTGACTGCCTTCTTCCCACAGAGCTGCTTGATTGTTTGGAATAAAGGGATATCTGTCTCTTCCCATGTGTTATGGCAGGGATCTTTATTTGCTTAAATTTTAAGTGATATTTGAGTTAATTTACTCAGCACCAAGAACATGAAAAAAAGAATCGACTGGGACCTTCTTCCCACTGGCATTTGTCCAACTTGGGCAGGTTGGTTTGAGTTTTTCTTTTTCCAACACAAGATCACATTGTCTGCAGGGTCTGTTTATAAGTGTGAACATTTCATGGTGTGTATCAGTGCTCAGGGAGCTCAGGAGGTAGAGCATCAGGCTTTTAAACTGAGAGTCCAGGGTTCAGATCCCTGTTTGGGTACTGTGTTAACTTTGTGTTGGTCATGTCCATTATCCAAATATGAGTTCCCATATTCAGTGATGATCAAGCTTGTTGGATCCAGAGGAGAAACTTTGATGAGTTTGGAGTGATCCCCTCATTGCTCCACACAGGGATTCAGAGTTTTGTCTCTCACTATTTCACCCCATTGGCTGAGTGAATGTGACCTGAGCAAAGTCGTTTTTCAGCATCAGGTTGAGAGTTCAATCAACGGACCTCAAGTTCAAAATGTGAATTCAAAACTGATGACCCTAAAAACTGCTTGCAAAATTCCATTGCCCATGACCCCGGCGTGATTTGAACACACAGCCTTCTGATCTGGAGTCAGACGCGCTACCGTTGCGCCACGAGGCCCAAGCGCTCACTTCAGAGACCGTCATGAAATAGGGAAAAAGAAAGACACAACCGAGAGTTGGGCAATGACTGCGGACCGTTCGTCCTCAGATCTTCACTTTGGCCTTGTTGCAGGACATCGACCAAGCATTAGAAAAGCACAAGGAAGGTCAGGTTAATCAGAGAAGATTGCGGAAAATATGTGCTTTTGGGTCTGAAGTGTTTTGACAGTTCAACAAACTTGACAACAGAGCCTGGGAGGCTGGGACGTGAGAGCACCAGAGTTTTGATTAATATCCCCTGTGTGTGGATGGAATATACTTGTGTATTAGTGATGTGATGTCCTCGAGCTGAAAAGCCATCCTGGATGAAAATGATGATGCCTTTCGAATGTATCATTCATGCACAGAAACATTCTTATATTGTTTCATCTATTCACAGTGCCTTTCTTCCACTATCGTCGATACATCATGCACTGTCTATCTGTTTATGTGTCTCTTTATTCATATAGCACATCTGTCTATTTGTCCATAGTCCATTGGCATATTTGCATATTACATGGATACAGACTGTATATTTGTCCATTCCATCTGCACATTTGCACTTCTGGATTTTAATATCGAACATTCGTATATTGCTCCTACGTAAATGAATGCTTATCTATTCTCACCTTTGCACTGCCCATATTGTACACAACTGCTCACTTCACTTAGTGTCCATAATTCTGCACTTCAGATTGGATATTAAACTGTATTTTCTTACCCAGGATTGATGCATGTGTAATTCCAATAAAGTTGAATCTCATCTAATCAAATCTGATCTAATCCAACAAATGTATGGGATGCATTCAAAGTTGGGGGAAAAAAATTACTTTGATGATATTTGGTTGAAATTACATCAATAGATGTTGATCACAGTACTATGACGAGAGAAAATACTGAATTAAGAATGCAAAAAAATGGCTGAATGGAATACAGTATTATAAAATCTGAATATGACTGGAAAGCAATTTATGTAGTCATGTGAAATAACCATGCTTAAACCTGAAGTAACGGAAAGAAAGATTTATGAAACAATTTGAACATTACAAATCAGACTGCCTGTCCAAGGCAATGATTGACACCATGTCAGTCGAGGAAGGAGGTTCAAAAGCGATTGGGGAAGTTGGTGAATAGTCAGTTGGAGAAACGCACATGTTGGAAAGCAGAGGAGAAGGCACTTGAGAAGAGGACATGGGACAAGAGTAGTCAGAGTAGTTAGGCGAGGGAATGGGAAGAAATGGAGAAGCAGGAGGAATCAGACGTGACCCAGGAGAAGAAGATGAAGCCGTTGATTATCCGTTAGAAATGAGGTCGTCAGTCTGTGTAGACTTGTCACAGGTCTCCGATTGAGACTGAGTGCCCTGTTCATGGGTGACAGAACGTGAAGGCTCAAACTGGATAGCTGCCAGGAAATGAAGAAAACCCAGGAGATCAGCAGAGTGTACAAACGGGTGAGGTGGAACGCAGACTTGTATGAGACTTCGTCTCCTCCGAAAACAGCAAGACAGGCTGACTGAGCTAAAGGGGAAAGAAGCAAAGAATCGGCATATAAGGTGCGTGTCCTGTGAATGTATCGTAAATTATTATCGCATGCAAAAAGGGTTTGTAGCAGAAACATCAAAATTCTTGAAGGCTCAAGGCCCAGAACATGCTCCTGTGTAATGATTCCATATGACACTGCTACGCTAATTGCTCTGAATCTCCAGCAATCAACATGGAATAATATGTCATCACAAAAGTTTAAGGAACCTATCAAAAGGCTCACTTAAATTGTTGCCAAAAGTATTTACTGTCTACGATGGAAAATGTTGAAGAAGAAAGAAAATAAGGTACTTCCACATGTGGATTTAAAATGAGAGATGGAGGAAAGGTCATCAGTGTGACATGTGATCAATTCTTGCAAGCTCTCGCAAATGGAACAAACCATGATGAGCGTGTGAATAATTTAGGGCCTATTTTCGAAATCGCTCCAAAATTCGGTCGGAGATCAGCGGAAAAGTTCTGAGGGAAGTGAGGTCGCCGAGGGCCGGATGACATCAAATTAAGGGCTGCAAAGGGAAAACTGGGAGAACAGTGGGGGAATGGGGAAATTATGCAAATGTGTGATAGGAGGGTATCGGCAAAAATGAAAGGAAAAGTGTACAAAACGGTGTTGAGGCCAACGATGCTGTATGGGTTAGAAACAGTGGCCCTGGGGAAAAGACAGGAGGCAGAGTTGGAGGTAGCAGAGATGAAAATGTTGAGGTTCTCTTTGGGAGTAACGAGGATGGATAGGATTAGGAATGAGTACGTCAGAGGGACAGCACATGTAAGACGTTTTGGAGACAAAGTCAGAGAGGCTAGATTGAGATGGTTTGGACATGTACAGAGGAGGGATAGTGAGTATATTGGTAATAGGATGCTGAGGCTGGAACTACCAGGCAAAAGGCCTAGAGGAAGACCAAAGAGACGATTCATGGATGTGGTAAAGGAGGACATGAAGGTCGTTGGTGTAAGAGAAGAAGATGCAAAGGATAGGGTGAGATGGAGGCAGATGATTCGCTGTGGCGACCCCTGAAGGGAAAAGCCGAAAGGAAAAGAAGAAGAAGAAAGGCGGAGGGACTAAAAAGCCCCAAAACTGCAAATATAATGAGAAACTGGCTCAGGCTGGAGGAACTGACTCAGCACTGTTGAGGAGTATATCAGGAGGGTAAGTCAAAGGGGTTTTTTCAGTCAGACTTTGACTGATGGGTACATTGGCTCGGGGACGGGAGGTTGTTTGACTGACTGCCTTCTTCCCACGCAGCTGCTTGATTGTTTGGAAGAAAGGGATATCTGTCTCTTCCCATGTGTTGTGGCAGGGCTCTTTAGTTTATCAAGTTTTAATTGATATTTGAGTTAATTTACTCAGTACCAAGAACATGAAAAAAGAATCCACTGGGACCTTCTTCCCATCGGCATTTGTCCAACTTGGGCAGGTTGGTTTGAGTTTTTCTTCTTTCAACACAGGTGCACAGTGTCTGCAGGGTCTGCTTATAAGTGTGAACATTTCATGGTGCGTGTCAGTGCCCAGGTAGCTCAGTAGGTAGAGCATCAGGCTTTTAATCTGAGGGTCCAGGGTTCAAGTCCCTGTTTGGGCACTGTGTTGATCATTTCCGAGTTCCCATATTCAGTGGTCATCAAACTTGTTGGAACCAGAGGAGGAACTGTGATGATTGTGGAGTGATCCCCTCATTGTTCCACACAGGGATTCAGAGTTTTGTCTCTCACTATTTCACCCCATTGGCTGAGTGAATGTGACCTGAGCAAAGTCGTTTTTTCAGCATCAGGTTGAGAGTTGAATAAACGGACCTCAAGTTCAAAATGTGAATTCAAAACTGATGACCCGAAAAACTGCTTGCAAAATTCCATTGCCCATGACCCCGGCGTGATTTGAACACACAGCCTTCTGATCTGGAGTCAGACGCGCTACCGTTGCGCCACGAGGCCCAAGCACTCACTTCAGAGACCGTCATGAAATAGGGAAAAAGAAAGACACAACCGAGAGTTGGGCAATGACTGCGGACCGTTCGTCCTCAGATCTTCACTTTGGCCTTGTTGCAGGACATCGTACAAGCATTAGAAAAGCACGAGGAAGGTCAGGTTAATCAGAGAAGATTGCGGAAAATATGTGCTTTTGGGTCTGAAGTGTTTTGACAGTTCAACAAACTTGACAACAGAGCCTGGGAGGCTGGGACGTGAGAGCACCAGAGTTTTGATTAATATCCCTTGTGTGTGGATGGAATATACTTGTGTATTAGTGATGTGATGTCCTCGAGCTGAAAAGCCATCCTGGATGAAAATGATGATGCCTTTCGAATGTATCATTCATGCACAGAAACATTCTTATATTGTTTCGTCTATTCACAGTGCCTTTCTTCCACTATCGTCGATACATCATGCACTGTCTATCTGTTTATGTGTCTCTTTATTCATATAGCACATCTGTCTATTTGTCCATAGTCCATTGGCATATTTGCATATTACATGGATACAGACTGTATATTTGTCCATTCCATCTGCACATTTGCACTTCTGGATTTTAATATCGAACATTCGTATATTGCTCCTACGTAAATGAATGCTTATCTATTCTCACCTTTGCACTGCCCATATTGTACACAACTGCTCACTTCACTTGGTGTCCATAATTCTGCACTTCAGATTGGATATTAAACTGTATTTTCTTACCCAGGATTGATGCATGTGTAATTCCAATAAATTTGAATCTCATCTAATCAAATCTGATCTAATCCAGCAAATGTATGGGATGCATTCAAAGTTGGGGGAAAAAAAATTATGTTGATGATATTTGGTTGAAATTACATCAATAGATGTTGATCACAGTACTATGACGAGAGAAAATACTGAATTAAGAATGCAAAAAAATGGCTGAATGGAATACAGTATTATAAAATCTGAATATGACTGGAAAGCAATTTATGTAGTCATGTGAAATAACCATGCTTAAACCTGAAGTAACGGAAAGAAAGATTTATGAAACAATTTGAACATTACAAATCAGACTGCCTGTCCAAGGCAATGATTGACACCATGTCAGTCGAGGAAGGAGGTTCAAAAGCGATTGGGGAAGTTGGTGAATAGTCAGTTGGAGAAACGCACATGTTGGAAAGCAGAGGAGAAGGCACTTGAGAAGAGGACATGGGACAAGAGTAGTCAGAGTAGTTAGGCGAGGAATGGGAAGAAATGGAGAAGCAGGAGGAATCAGACGTGACCCAGGAGAAGAAGATGAAGCCGTTGATTATCCGTTAGAAATGAGGTCGTCAGTCTGTGTAGACTTGTCACAGGTCTCCGATTGAGACTGAGTGCCCTGTTCATGGGTGACAGAACGTGAAGGCTCAAACTGGATAGCTGCCAGGAAATGAAGAAAACCCAGGAGATCAGCAGAGTGTACAAACGGGTGAGGTGGAACGCAGACTTGTATGAGGCTTCGTCTGCTCCGAAAACAGCAAGACAGGCTGACTGAGCTAAAGGGGAAAGAAGCAAAGAATCGGCATATAAGGTGCGTGTCCTGTGAATGTATCGTAAATTATTATCGCATGCAAAAAGGGTTTGTAGCAGAAACATCAAAATTCTTGAAGGCTCAAGGCCCAGAACATGCTCCTATGTAATGATTCCATATGACACTGCTACGCTAATTGCTCTGAATCTCCAGCAATCAACATGGAATAATATGTCATCACAAAAGTTTAAGGAACCTATCAAAAGGCTCACTTAAATTGTTGCCAAAAGTATTTACTGTCTACGATGGAAAATGTTGAAGAAGAAAGAAAATAAGGTACTTCCACATGTGGATTTAAAATGAGAGATGGAGGAAAGGTCATCAGTGTGACATGTGATCAATTCTTGCAAGCTCTCGCAAATGGAACAAACCATGATGAGCGTGTGAATAATTTAGGGCCTATTTTCAAATCGCTCCAAAATTCGGTCGGAGATCAGCGGAAAAGTTCTGAGGAAGTGAGGTCGCCGAGGGCCGGATGACATCAAATTAAGGGCTGCAAAGGGAAAACTGGGAGAACAGTGGGGAATGGGGAAATTGTGCAAATTAAAGGCGGAGGGACTAAAAGCCCCAAAACTGCAAATATAATGAGAAACTGGCTCAGGCTGGAGGAACTGACTCAGCACTGTTGAGGAGTATATCAGGAGGGTAAGTCAAAGGGGTTTTTTAGTCAGACTTTGACTGATGGGTACATTGGCTCGGGGACGGGAGGTTGTTTGACTGACTGCCTTCTTCCCACGCAGCTGCTTGATTGTTTGGAAGAAAGGGATATCTGTCTCTTCCCATGTGTTGTGGCAGGGCTCTTTATTTTATCAAGTTTTAATTGATATTTGAGTTAATTTACTCAGTACCAAGAACATGAAAAAAGAATCCACTGGGACCTTCTTCCCATCGGCATTTGTCCAACTTGGGCAGGTTGGTTTGAGTTTTTCTTTTTCCGACACAGGTGCACAGCGTCTGCAGGGTATGCTTATAAGTGTGAACATTTCATGGTGCGTGTCAGTGCCCAGGCAGCTCAGTAGATAGAGCATCAGGCTTTTAATCTGAGGGTCCAGGGTTCAAGTCCCTGTTTGGGCACTGTGTTGATCATTTCCGTGTTCCAAAAAGGGAGTTCCCAGTGGTCATCAAACTTGTTGGAACCAGAGGAGGAACTGTGATGATTGTGGAGTAATCCCCTCATTGCTCCACACAGGGATTCAGAGTTTTGTCTCTCACTATTTCACCCTGTAACACCAGCTTGATATAGCTGTGCTAGATTATATGCTCGGTTCTAGAGGAGTAGAATGAATTGGGGAGATTTAAAGTTGAACAGCCGGCAGATTTATTACATTTTACAATAGCACAAGAAACAGTGCAAACAATGTTGTAGAACGCTTTTTACAAAATAAAAATAAAATAGGCTTAGAGTCTCTAAGGTTCGATTTGTGTGAATTCGGGAGGTCTTTTCCAGGATTGTGATCCGTTTGGGATAAAGGTGTTTTTATTTGTTCTTCTCTGGGATCCTGTGATTTGAAGTGGTTGGGTCTGTAGATCTACTCTCGCATCCAGAGAGCAGTTGGCCACACTGCTTCTGGATCCGCCCAGAGTTCTCACTGGGTTTCGCTCGCCATCCGTGTCCGAAACCAGCTTCAAGATCAGATCCAGGTCCACTAAAAATCCAGTCTGCACATGCAGTACAGACACAATGAATAAAATATTTCTTAACAGTAATTTCTAAATAAAATGAGATCTCATAAAATGTTCAAAATCTTTTACATTGCTGTTTTAACACTGGTTTTACTTCCATGAATTCAAAATGTATTGCTATGTAGCATAACAACTTATTTCTATGAAATAACACATAAATGAAATGACAAAAGTGCATGAAAGGCACTGAATGGAATGTAATACAAAACAAAAGTGCTTATCTGCACTACTTTAGTGCATTAGCAAAAGTGCTTCAACAAAAACATTTAGAAAAATAAAATGTAAGGCTCATTTTGTGCACAGCACAATCTTTGTTGTGTACTCCGACTGGTTTTAGCTTTTTAGAGACAAAAATAGTGCACACAGTTTTAAAAGTCACCATGTGTAAAGTTAGCATAGGTTCACCATGTGTAAAGTTAGCATAGGTTTTTAAGCTAGCTTCATGTTGTAATGACTGGAGTTTCCAAGAAAACAAACACTCTCCACCCGGTTTGATTGAAAGAGAACAAAACACATACAAGGCTCTGAAAAGTACATAAACTTAGTTAAACTTGTTAAAAGTTCACTTAAACACATTTTGGATCGTTTGACTCACTTGTGCAGCTTTTCGAGTGCTCTGTGTGTGTCCTGCTCTGCAGCATGCTCTGCTGCGCTTCGCTTGGTGCATGCAGCATGTGCTTATGATGCGTTCAAGGGGACTCGGAAAACTATATTGCTTTCAGGGAGCGTTGGAAATTTGGGTTTTTTACCAATAAAATTAGTAACCATGTAGTTATATGGGTTACACCCTCCCCCCTTGAATAAGCATGAGTCCCGTCATGTACTTAAATGTTTGTTTAAACATCATAGATCTGATGGTTTTCATAGCTACTAAATGACTCTAGGGCTTGGTTAAAGTTATCCAAGAACCTTTGTGCAAAAGATATCAGAGGTTGACCCAATTGAGGGTAATGAAACCGTCCTGGGGCTCGCTTTAATCTTTCAGATTTTCTCACATTGGAGTTTCATTTGTTGTTTCAATTGTCTGTTCTGTTTGTTGGTCAATCACATCACCATTTTGCTCTGTGTCCACAATATTAACGTCTGGTCCTCCTTGTATTTGGTTTTCATCATCTCCTCCTTCCATGACATCTGAATGTGATTCCTCATTGAGTAGTTCGGCCTCATTCTGCTTTTCCTGTTCATTGTCCATCTCGTCTGTGTCTGTCTCGACTGAAACTTTTGGGTGCAAGGAGGTATCCTTATTGAGTGAGAGTGGTTCATTTGAAATATCCGAGTTTGTTGTCTGGTTTTGTACATTTGATTGGTCTTGATTATTGTCATAAATCTTAATGAATGTCTCTGTTTCGATTGAAGGTTGTCCTGGCATGGGTTCATACTCCTCCTTTGATTCTGACAGATCTGTGTCCTGTGGTTCAGAAGGACTTTGTCGAGTTTTGCGTCTACGTGGAGGTTTTGGTCTTGTCTCAACTTCATCCTTAATGTCTGAGAGGTCACCACACGCAAGTAAAAGGTCTCGGTGAAGAGTTCTACTTGGACCATCACCTCTCTCTGGTCGAACCACATACACAGGAACATTTTCCATTTTCTTGACAACATGGTACACCATGTGTTCCCATTTGTCGGCAAGTTTATGTTTATTGCGCAAACGGACATTTTTGACTAAAACTCTATCTCCTGCTTCAAGAGTGGATTCTCTGACTTTCTTATCAAATCTGCTCTTATTGCGCTCTGCAACTTTTTTGGAGTTTTCAAGGGCAATTTGGTAACTTTCTTCGAGTTTAGCCTTTAGACTGTGCACATACTGAGAATGGGATGCAGGTGAGTCCCCTGTAACGGGCAACCCAAAGGCAAGGTCAACTGGTAGCTTAGGCTTACGGCCAAATATCAATTCATAAGGACTAAACCCAGTAACCTCACTCTTTGAACAGTTGTAGGCGTGTGTGAGAGGCTTGACAAAATCACGCCAATGAACTTTTTGGTCATCCTTCAGAGTACCTAACATACTAAGGAGGGTGCGATTGAATCGCTCTACGGGGTTACCCCTCGGGTGATAAGGACTGGTTCTCACTTTTTTTGATGCCAGTGATAGCACACAGTTCCTTAATCACATGTGACTCAAAATCCCTCCCCTGGTCACTATGGAGGCGTTCGGGGAACCCGTAGTGAACCAAAAAGTTTTCCCAGAGATTTTTAGCCACAGTGGTTGCCTTTTGATCACGAGTGGGCAAGGCCACCGCATATTTCGTAAAATGATCTGTGATGACTAACACGTCCTTGGTACTCTTACTATCGGGCTGAATTGAAAGAAAGTCCATGCAGACCAATTCCATTGGTCGCGTGGTTTTAATGTTAACTAAAGGCGCGGCTTTTTCAGGCAAGGACTTTCTTCGAACATAACGACCACAGTTCTTTATTTTGGTCTCAATGTCATGACCCATCTTAGGCCAATAAAATCTTGCCCTCACTAGTTTATGAGTCCTCTCCCACCCCATATGACCCATGTCATCGTGGAGTAACTTAAGAACAGTGGGTCTAAGTGAGACAGGGAGTACAAGCTGGTAAGTTGTATCTGGGTCACACTGTCGCCTCCTGAACAAAAGGTCATCCCTCATTTCAAGACGTTTCCATTCTCGGAGCATCAGTTTTATTTCAAATGTTTCTCTGTTGTCATGTGGAACATCTGCTCCAGCTTCAAGTAACTGAATGACATGATTGATGCTTGGGTCAGATCTTTGTTGTTCTTTAAGCTCATGAGCAGAAAACGAGGGAACAGTTACTTGACCAGATGTTTCAGCATCACTGTATCCATCAGGAATTGCATCAGCATTCATAGTCAAGGACTCAACAAGAATGACATGAGGTGAATCTTTGGTTTTCTCATTGAGAAAATGCTTGTGACATACTGCTGCAATAGTATCAGGACATAAATCACTACATCGAGGAGGGGATCCGAGAAGATGTGAGGTGAGTTGTTGTATTCGGTTCTCCTCTTCCAATGTCACATAATCCGCAGCTAGTGTTTGGTGGGGCCTTCGTGATAGGCCATCTGCGTCCTGGTTAGCCTTTCCACCTCTGTATTTGATTTGGAAGTTGAAGGTGGATAGCGCTGCTAACCAGCGATAGCTAGCTGCATCAAGCTTTGCAGTGGTCAGAATGTATGTAAGCGGATTATTATCCGTTACAACTGTGAATTCATTACCATAAAGGTCATCATGAAACTTTTCTACAATGGACCATTTCAGAGCTAGAAATTCTAGCTTATGAGCTGGATATCTGGTTTCGCTTGGTGTCAGCCCCCTACTGGCATAGGCTATGACGCGCATTTTACCACCTTGCTCTTGAATAAAGAGCGGCACCTAGGCCTGTAGAGCTGGCGTCGGTATGCAGAACATATTGGAGCTTTGGATCTGCAAAGCCCAATACAGGAGAGGATGTTAATTTCTCCTTAATGCATTCAAAGGCTGACTGACAGACAGATGTCCACCTCTCGGAAAAAGGTTCTCGAGGGTTGAAATACTTAGAAGTGTCGGTTCGTTTCTGGACTTTTCTATAAGGTGGGTAGCCACATGTAAGGTCGTTTAAGGGCCGAACTATCTTTGAATAATCTTTAACAAATCGGCGATAGTAGCCGGTGAACCCTAAAAACGACTTGAGCTGTTTCAAGTTTTGTGGCACTGGCCAGGTCTTAATGGCTGCTACTTTTTCAGGATCTGTTTCTCCGCCATTTCTTGAAACAATATGGTCTAAATATTTAACCGATATCTGAAAAAGCGACATTTCTGGGGGGACAACTTTAAGCCATATTCACGAAGACGGTCCAAAACATGCTTGAGCCTCTGTTCGTGTTGCTCTAGGGAGTCTGAGAAAACAATCAAATCGTCTAGGAAGACGAGCACCTCCTTAAGATTAATGTCTCCCATGCACCTCTCCATTAACCTCTGAAAGGTGCTGGGAGCATTTGTGATTCCCTGAGGCATTCAATTGAACTCATAAAACCCTAGGGGGCATACAAACGCTGTTTTGGCCTTATCTTCCTCATCCATCTCTATCTGGTAGTAGCCCGACTTTAAGTCCATGACAGAGAACCAGTTTGACCCAGATAGAGCGGAGAAGGTCTCTTCAAGATTTGTTAACGCGTAAGCGTCTTTAACCGTTTGAACGTTAACCTTACGGTAGTCCACACAGAGACGTACCTCACCCGTCTTCTTCTTAACTACAACGATGGGGGACGAAAAAAGGGATTCTGATGGTCTTATTACCCCGGCATCAAGAAGCATTTTGAGGTGTTTCCTAACAGCTTCGTAGTCATTTGGGTGAATAGGCCTCGATCTCTGTTTTATGGGTGTTTCGTCTTTAAGCTTGATTTTATGCTTAACTCTAGTGGCATGGCCAAAGTCAAGATCGTGGCATGCGAAGACATCACTGTAAGCACTCAGACTCTGTGTGATGCGACTTTTCCACTCCTCAGGCAGAGGTGAATTTTCAAAATCAAAAGTCAACTGGTCCTTCGGTGATGAGGAGTCTGCAGACAAGCGACAACAACCTGCTGAGTTGGTATTGGACAGGTTTTGAGTTTCCAAAACTTGGTGTGCAACATGCAGTTCAGCAAGGACACAGTTGCCAGGAAGCATAATGTCATGATCGGTTTCATTTCTTATCCAAACAGGGTGCTTGTAAGGACTTTGACTTGGCACTGTGATAAGACAGCAGTCAACAAAGATTCCACCTGGAAGGGCTGAGGACATTGGCTGCTCTACTACTGCCCATTTGTCTGTGAGTGGCGAACTTAAGTGGGCGTAGCTTTCAAGACAGACCTTCTCGTGAGCTGGAATAACATAAGGTGTGTTGCCCTCAGTGTCATTAGCCCAAGCTTCCCTGTGCTCTTTGTTTCGTATCTGTGCTCGAGGATTTTTAAAATCTGACTATAGCCATAGACAGCTGGTAGAATGGGAGTGTCTCGACAATGTTCCTCATATAAAACATCGAGGGCATTTGTACCAATTAACACTGGAAAGTCTGTGCTGGAGCGCAAATCAGGTACTATTAGAGCTAATGTAGAAATTTGAGGCTCAGACTCAACAAACTCTTTTGGAAAACCAACTGGAACTTCTACATAGCCTAGATAAGGTACCGCCTGACCGTTTGCACCCTCAACATCTAGGTCACTGATCAGCTGGATTGGAAAATCAACCAGGTGTCTCTGGTAAAAGGAGTGTGAAATAGTCGTAACTTGCGACCCTGAATCGAATAGAGAATTGCAGCTAACGCCAGCTATGTTTATATTAGTAGTGCACTTCTTACCAATTAAGCCCTTGGGAAAGCTAGAATGGTGTTTACTCGTTAGCGTACAACTCTGTTTTGGCTGGGGTTTCTGAGTGGGACTTGTGTCGCTACTAGTTCCAGTTTGTCCCTCAACTGAAACAGGAACTAGTTTAAATCAGTGTTACATTGGTCCTCCCAAGCCTTTTGTTTTGACCTAAGCTCTTTGCGCTTAGCTTCAACAGCTTTGGGGTTTGGGTCAATGTCACAAGAGGGGGCTATATGGCCATCCTCGCCACAGTTAAAGCAGAACCATGGGCGAGGCTTTTTGTTACCTTTGCCAAAGCTTTCACTTTTCGGCAGTGAGTTCTGTGTTTGTGTCCCTTTCCGCTGTTGTTTCTTTGCAACTTTGGGGGACTTTGTCTGAGGTTTCTTTTCAACTGTCTTTTCCATGGACGCTTTGAAGGAAGTTAACTGTTCTTGCAGTTGAGCAATTTGTTTCTGCAGTTTCTTGGTAGACGTTTTACTAGAATTGACTGCAGCAGCAGCTTGAAACTCAGTGTCTGCATAAACATTTAAAGGGTTGGACAGTACCTTTACTTTTGAAAGTCTTAAGTGCTGCTTCATTCGAGTGGACTTAGCCGCTTGTTTATCCTCCTCTGTCGCAGCAACAAAAGAAGTTCAGAAAAGGGAGGTGGGCTGGATTTCTTTTGTTCAAGATGGAGGCTGGCAATTAGGTTATCATCCCAGCACCCCCTACAGAACTGTTTTAAAAGCTGTCGATCAAAATCACTGACTGTAACGCCTCCCCCTTTAGCAACTTTGCTTAATGTAGTCTGGAGCCGGTGCAAGTATGTTGAAGGTTTTTCTCCGGCATTTTGGTTTGTGCTCAAAAATTTCGCAAACAGCTCATCAGTATCATTTACATTCCCGTATGCAGAATCGAGCAAGCTCAGAAAGTCTTTGGGGCTGGACAAGGGGCCCAAATGTTTGACAATATTGGCGACTGGTGGTAAGAGACTTTCAATAATTTTTCTTACTACCTGTCTTTCAGAAACAGAAGAGTCGGCAAGATAAAACTCTTCCGTATTAGGGCACGGAAATTTTCCAGAGAACGACCTGAACTTGGGAGAGTTCGGATAAGTTTGGGACGTGTCAGCACTTTTGACAATGTGCTCGACAATCACCCTCTGGACTTCAGGGGTGCTCAAGTGTTCGGGATTTAAAATAGGAGTTGGTGTGCTGTTGATTGGAGAACTGGGAATATCAGAGTTTGAGGTAGTTGTGAGAGTTTCCCTATTTGTTTGTGTCACAACAGAATCACCTGTTAAACTTTCAGTTACTGGAGTAGCGTCAGTGGAAGCTATACTTTCACTTTCAGCAGCAGAGGCCTGAAGTTTGTTAAGTTCACCAAGCAACAATTTCTCATAATCTATTCCGCTTGCTTTGGCAATTCCCTTTAAATCAAAGAGAAAAGACTTGGTCAGATCAGCTGTTAACTTATCACTATAAAGTGGGAATAAGAGCTGAATTTTGTGAACAACCTTTGGGTCAGATGTTGCTCTTTGACATGGTAGTTCAGCCTGAATTGACTCAATAGCAGTGCCATACTCAAATTCAACTACGGCTGTATTTTTAAAGTCAGGGTCAGAACTAGTAAGTTTCACTGTTCGTGTAATAGAACCATACTTTTCTAAAAACTTAATAACTTCTTCATCAGTCTCAGTACCAGAAAAACCACTAATTAATACAGCATTTGGTACTTTGATACCTTCACGTTCAATGATATCCATGTTTTTTTGTGGGAAAAGTTGTACAAAAACTGTCATAAAACTGCCAAACTGTATGCCAAATTATTAATTTAGAGGCAAAATGTAGCCAAAACTCCTCCTGGCTGGCTCGCCACTTTGATGTAACACCAGCTTGATATAGCTGTGCTAGATTATATGCTAGGTTCTAGAGGAGTAGAATGAATTGTGGAGATTTAAAGTTGAACATCCGGCAGATTTATTGCATTTTACAATAGCACAAGAAACAGTGCAAACAATGTTGTAGAACGCTCTTTACAAAATAAAAACAAAATAGGCTTAGAGTCTCTAAGGTTCGATTTGTGTGAATTCGGGAGGTCTTTTCCAGGATTGTGATCCGTTTGGGATAAAGGTGTTTTTATTTGTTCTAATCTGGGATCCTGTGATTTGAAGTGGTTGGGTCTGTAGATCTACTCTCGCATCCAGAGAGCAGTTGGCCACACTGCTTCTGGATCCGCCAAGAGTTGGCGGGTGAAAATGCTGATGCCTTTCGAATGTATCATTCATGCACAGAAACATTCTAAAATTGTTTCGTCTATTCACAGTGCCTTTCTTCCACTATCGTCGATACATCATGCACTGTCTATCTGTTTATGTGTCTCTGTATTCATATAGCACATCTGTCTATTTGTCCATAGTCCATTGGCATATTTGCATATTACATGGATACAGACTGTATATTTGTCCATTCCATCTGCACATTTGCACTTCTGGATTTTAATATCAAACATTCGTATATTGTTCCTACGTAAATGAATGCTTATCTATTCTCACCTTTGCACTGCCCATATTGTACACAAGTGCTCACTTCACTTAGTGTCCATAATTCTGCACTTCAGATTGGATATTAAACTGTATTTTGTTACCCAGGATTGATGCATGTGTAATTCCAATAAAGTTGAATCTCATCTAATCAAATCTGATCTAATCCAACAAATGTATGGGATGCATTCAAAGTTGGGGGAAAAAAAATTACTTTGATGATATTTGGTTGAAATTATATCAATAGATGTTGATCACAGTACTATGACGAGAGAAAATACTGAATTAAGAATGCAAAAAAATGGCTGAATGGAATACAGTATTATAAAATCTGAATATGACTGGAAAGCAATTTATGTAGTCATGTGAAATAACCATGCTTAAACCTGAAGTAACAGAAAGAAAGATTTCTGAAACAATTTGAACATTACAAATCAGACTGCCTGTCCAAGGCAATGATTGACACCATGTCAGTCGAGGAAGGAGGTTCAAAAGCAATTGGGGAAGTTGGTGAATAGTCAGTTGGAGAAACGCACATGTTGGAAAGCAGAGGAGAAGGCACTTGAGAAGAGGACATGGGACAAGAGTAGTCAGAGTAGTTAGGCGAGGGAATGGGAAGAAATGGAGAAGCAGGAGGAATCAGACGTGACCCAGGAGAAGAAGATGAAGCCGTTGATTATCCGTTAGAAATGAGGTCGTCAGTCTGTGTAGACTTGTCACAGGTCTCCGATTGAGACTGAGTGCCCTGTTCATGGGTGACAGAACGTGAAGGCTCAAACTGGATAGCTGCCAGGAAATGAAGAAAACCCAGGAGATCAGCAGAGTGTACAAACGGGTGAGGTGGAACGCAGACTTGTATGAGGCTTCGTCTCCTCCGAAAACAGCAAGACAGGCTGACTGAGCTAAAGGGGAAAGAAGCAAAGAATCGGCATATAAGGTGCGTTTCCTGTGAATGTATCGTAAATTATTATCGCATGCAAAAAGGGTTTGTAGCAGAAACATCAAAATTCTTGAAGGCTCAAGGCCCAGAACATGCTCCTGTGTAATGATTCCATATGACACTGCTATGCTAATTGCTCTGAATCTCCAGCAATCAACATGGAATAATATGTCATCACAAAAGTTTAAGGAACCTATCAAAATGCTCACTTAAATTGTTGCCAAAAGTATTTACTGTCTACGATGGAAAATGTTGAAGAAGAAAGAAAATAAGGTACTTCCACATGTGGATTTAAAATGAGAGATGGAGGAAAGGTCATCAGTGTGACATGTGATCAATTCTTGCAAGCTCTCGCAAATGGAACAAACCATGATGAGCGTGTGAATAATTTAGGGCCTATTTTCGAAATCGCTCCAAAATTCGGTCGGAGATCAGCGGAAAAGTTCTGAGGGAAGTGAGGTCGCCGAGGGCCGGATGACATCAAATTAAGGGCTGCAAAGGGAAAACTGGGAGAACAGTGGTGGAATGGGGAAATTATGCAAATTAAAGGTGGAGGGACTAAAAAGCCCCAAAACTGCAAATATAATGAGAAACTGGCTCAGGCTGGAGGAACTGACTCAGCACTGTTGAGGAGTATATCAGGAGGGTAAGTCAAAGGGGTTTTTTTAGTCAGACTTTGACTGATGGGTACATTGGCTCGGGGACGGGAGGATGTTTGACTGACTGCCTTCTTCCCACGCAGCTGCTTGATTGTTTGGAAGAAAGGGATATCTGTCTCTTCCCATGTGTTGTGGCAGGGCTCTTTATTTTATCAAGTTTTAATTGATATTTGAGTTAATTTACTCAGTACCAAGAACATGAAAAAAGAATCCACTGGGACCTTCTTCCCATCGGCATTTGTCCAACTTGGGCAGGTTGGTTTGAGTTTTTCTTTTTCCAACACAGGTGTACAGCGTCTGCAGGGTCTGTTTATAAGTGTGAACATTTCATGGTGTGTGTCAGTGCCCAGGTAGCTCAGTAGGTAGAGCATCAGGCTTTTAATCTGAGGGTCCAGGGTTCAAGTCCCTGTTTGGGCACTGTGTTGATCATTTCCATGTTCCAAAAAGGGAGTTCCCAGTGGTCGTCAAACTTGTTGGAACTGTGATGATTGTGGAGTGATCCCCTCATTGTTCCACACAGGGATTCAGAGTTTTGTCTCTCACTATTTCACCCCATTGGCTGAGTGAATGTGACCTGAGCAAAGTCGTTTTTCAGCATCAGGTTGAGAGTTCAATCAACGGACCTCATCGCGACTCAAATTCAAAATGTGAATTCAAAACTGATGACCCTAAAAACTGCTTGCAAAATTCCATTGCCCATGACCCCGGCGTGATTTGAACACACAGCCTTCTGATCTGGAGTCAGACGCTCTACCGTTGCGCCACGAGGCCCAAGCGCTCACTTCAGAGACCGTCATGAAATAGGGAAAAAGAAAGACACAACCGAGAGTTGGGCAATGACTGCGGACCGTTCGTCCTCAGATCTTCACTTTGGCCTTGTTGCAGGACATCGTACAAGCATTAGAAAAGCACAAGGAAGGTCAGGTTAATCAGAGAAGATTGCGGAAAATATGTGCTTTTGGGTCTGAAGTGTTTTGACAGTTCAACAAACTTGACAACAGAGCCTGGGAGGCTGGGACGTGACAGCACCAGAGTTTTGATTAATATCCCTTGTGTGTGGATGGAATATACTTGTGTATTAGTGATGTGATGTCCTCGAGCTGAAAAGCCATCCTGGATGAAAATGATGATGCCTTTCGAATGTATCATTCATGCACAGAAACATTCTTATATTGTTTCGTCTATTCACAGTGCCTTTCTTCCACTATCGTCGATACATCATGCACTGTCTATCTGTTTATGTGTCTCTTTATTCATATAGCACATCTGTCTATTTGTCCATAGTCCATTGGCATATTTGCATATTACATGGATACAGACTGTATATTTGTCCAATTCATCTGCACATTTGCACTTCTGGATTTTAATATCGAACATTCGTATATTGCTCCTACGTAAATGAATGCTTATCTATTCTCACCTTTGCACTGCCCATATTGTACACAACTGCTCACTTCACTTAGTGTCCATAATTCTGCACTTCAGATTGGATATTAAACTGTATTTTCTTACCCAGGATTGATGCATGTGTAATTCCAATAAAGTTGAATCTCATCTAATCAAATCTGATCTAATCCAACAAATGTATGGGATGCATTCAAAGTTGGGGGAAAAAAAATTACGTTGATGATTTTGGTTGAAATTACATCAATAGGTGTTGATCACAGTACTATGACGAGAGAAAATACTGAATTAAGAATGCAAAAAAATGGCTGAATGGAATACAGTATTATAAAATCTGAATATGACTGGAAAGCAATTTATGTAGTCATGTGAAATAACCATGCTTAAACCTGAAGTAACGGAAAGAAAGATTTATGAAACAATTTGAACATTACAAATCAGACTGCCTGTCCAAGGCAATGATTGACACCATGTCAGTCGAGGAAGGAGGTTCAAAAGCGATTGGGGAAGTTGGTGAATAGTCAGTTGGAGAAACGCACATGTTGGAAAGCAGAGGAGAAGGCACTTGAGAAGAGGACATGGGACAAGAGTAGTCAGAGTAGTTAGGCGAGGGAATGGGAAGAAATGGAGAATCAGGAGGAATCAGACGTGACCCAGGAGAAGAAGATGAAGCCGTTGATTATCCGTTAGAAATGAGGTCGTCAGTCTGTGTAGACTTGTCACAGGTCTCCGATTGAGACTGAGTGCCCTGTTCATGGGTGACAGAACGTGAAGGCTCAAACTGGATAGCTGCCAGGAAATGAAGAAAACCCAGGAGATCAGCAGAGTGTACAAACGGGTGAGGTGGAACGCAGACTTGTATGAGGCTTCGTCTCCTCCGAAAACAGCAAGACAGGCTGACTGAGCTAAAGGGGAAAGAAGCAAAGAATCGGCATATAAGGTGCGTGTCCTGTGAATGTATCGTAAATTATTATCGCATGCAAAAAGGGTTTGTAGCAGAAACATCAAAATTCTTGAAGGCTCAAGGCCCAGAACATGCTCCTGTGTAATGATTCCATATGACACTGCTACGCTAATTGCTCTGAATCTCCAGCAATCAACATGGAATAATATGTCATCACAAAAGTTTAAGGAACCTATCAAAAGGCTCACTTAAATTGTTGCCAAAAGTATTTACTGTCTACGATGGAAAATGTTGAAGAAGAAAGAAAATAAGGTACTTCCACATGTGGATTTAAAATGAGAGATGGAGGAAAGGTCATCAGTGTGACATGTGATCAATTCTTGCAAGCTCTCGCAAATGGAACAAACCATGATGAGCGTGTGAATAATTTAGGGCCTATTTTCGAAATCGCTCCAAAATTCGGTCGGAGATCAGCGGAAAAGTTCTGAGGGAAGTGAGGTCGCCGAGGGCCGGATGACATCAAATTAAGGGCTGCAAAGGGAAAACTGGGAGAACAGTGGGGGAATGGGGAAATTATGCAAATTAAAGGCGGAGGGACTAAAAAGCCCCAAAACTGCAAATATAATGAGAAACTGGCTCAGGCTGGAGGAACTGACTCAGCACTGTTGAGGAGTATATCAGGAGGGTAAGTCAAAGGGGTTTTTTTAGTCAGACTTTGACTGATGGGTACATTGGCTCGGGGACGGGAGGTTGTTTGACTGACTGCCTTCTTCCCACGCAGCTGCTTGATTGTTTGGAAGAAAGGGATATCTGTCTCTTCCCATGTGTTGTGGCAGGGCTCTTTATTTTATCAAGTTTTAATTGATATTTGAGTTAATTTACTCAGTACCAAGAACATGAAAAAAGAATCCACTGGGACCTTCTTCCCATCGGCATTTGTCCAACTTGGGCAGGTTGGTTTGAGTTTTTCTTTTTCCAACACAGGTGCACAGCGTCTGCAGGGTCTGCTTATAAGTGTGAACATTTCATGGTGTGTGTCAGTGCCCAGGTAGCTCAGTAGGTAGAGCATCAGGCTTTTAATCTGAGGGTCCAGGGTTCAAGTCCCTGTTTGGGCACTGTGTTGATCATTTCCGAGTTCCCATATTCAGTGGTCATCAAACTTGTTGGAACCAGAGGAGGAACTGTGATGATTGTGGAGTGATCCCCTCATTGTTCCACACAGGGATTCAGAGTTTTGTCTCTCACTATTTCACCCCATTGGCTGAGTGAATGTGACCTGAGCAAAGTCGTTTTTCAGCATCAGGTTGAGAGTTCAATCAACGGACCTCAAGTTCAAAATGTGAATTCAAAACTGATGACCCTCAAAACTGCTTGCAAAATTCCATTGCCCATGACCCCGGCGTGATTTGAACACACAGCCTTCTGATCTGGAGTCAGACGCGCTACCGTTGCGCCACGAGGCCCAAGCGCTCACTTCAGAGACCGTCATGAAATAGGGAAAAAGAAAGACACAACCGAGAGTTGGGCAATGACTGCGGACCGTTCGTCCTCAGATCTTCACTTTGGCCTTGTTGCAGGACATCGTACAAGCATTAGAAAAGCACAAGGAAGGTCAGGTTAATCAGAGAAGATTGCGGAAAATATGTGCTTTTGGGTCTGAAGTGTTTTGACAGTTCAACAAACTTGACAACAGAGCCTGGGAGGCTGGGACGTGAGAGCACCAGAGTTTTGATTAATATCCCCTGTGTGTGGATGGAATATACTTGTGTATTAGTGATGTGATGTCCTCGAGCTGAAAAGCCATCCTGGATGAAAATGATGATGCCTTTCGAATGTATCATTCATGCACAGAAACATTCTTATATTGTTTCGTCTATTCACAGTGCCTTTCTTCCACTATCGTCGATACATCATGCACTGTCTATCTGTTTATGTGTCTCTTTATTCATATAGCACATCTGTCTATTTGTCCATAGTCCATTGGCATATTTGCATATTACATGGATACAGACTGTATATTTGTCCATTCCATCTGCACATTTGCACTTCTGGATTTTAATATCGAACATTCGTATATTGCTCCTACGTAAATGAATGCTTATCTATTCTCACCTTTGCACTGCCCATATTGTACACAACTGCTCACTTCACTTAGTGTCCATAATTCTGCACTTCAGATTGGATATTAAACTGTATTTTCTTACCCAGGATTGATGCATGTGTAATTCCAATAAAGTTGAATCTCATCTAATCAAATCTGATCTAATCCAACAAATGTATGGGATGCATTCAAAGTTGGGGGGGAAAAAATTATGTTGATGATATTTGGTTGAAATTACATCAATAGATGTTGATCACAGTACTATGACGAGAGAAAATACTGAATTAAGAATGCAAAAAAATGGCTGAATGGAATACAGTATTATAAAATCTGAATATGACTGGAAAGCAATTTATGTAGTCATGTGAAATAACCATGCTTAAACCTGAAGTAACGGAAAGAAAGATTTATGAAACAATTTGAACATTACAAATCAGACTGCCTGTCCAAGGCAATGATTGACACCATGTCAGTCGAGGAAGGAGGTTCAAAAGCGGTTGGAGAAGGTGGTGAATAGTCAGTTGGAGAAACGCACATGTTGGAAAGCAGAGGAGAAGGCACTTGAGAAGAGGACATGGGACAAGAGTAGTCAGAGTAGTTAGGCGAGGGAATGGGAAGAAATGGAGAAGCAGGAGGAATCAGACGTGACCCAGGAGAAGAAGATGAAGCCGTTGATTATCCGTTAGAAATGAGGTCGTCAGTCTGTGTAGACTTGTCACAGGTCTCCGATTGAGACTGAGTGCCCTGTTCATGGGTGACAGAACGTGAAGGCTCAAACTGGATAGCTGCCAGGAAATGAAGAAAACCCAGGAGATCAGCAGAGTGTACAAACGGGTGAGGTGGAACGCAGACTTGTATGAGGCTTCGTCTCCTCCGAAAACAGCAAGACAGGCTGACTGAGCTAAAGGGGAAAGAAGCAAAGAATCGGCATATAAGGTGCGTGTCCTGTGAATGTATCATAAATTATTATCGCATGCAAAAAGGGTTTGTAGCAGAAACATCAAAATTCTTGAAGGCTCAAGGCCCAGAACATGCTCCTGTGTAATGATTCCATATGACACTGCTACGCTAATTGCTCTGAATCTCCAGCAATCAACATGGAATAATATGTCATCACAAAAGTTTAAGGAACCTATCAAAAGGCTCACTTAAATTGTTGCCAAAAGTATTTACTGTCTACGATGGAAAATGTTGAAGAAGAAAGAAAATAAGGTACTTCCACATGTGGATTTAAAATGAGAGATGGAGGAAAGGTCATCAGTGTGACATGTGATCAATTCTTGCAAGCTCTCGCAAATGGAACAAACCATGATGAGCGTGTGAATAATTTAGGGCCTATTTTCAAATCGCTCCAAAATTCGGTCGGAGATCAGCGGAAAAGTTCTGAGGGAAGTGAGGTCGCCGAGGGCCGGATGACATCAAATTAAGGGCTGCAAAGGGAAAACTGGGAGAACAGTGGGGGAATGGGGAAATTATGCAAATTAAAGGCGGAGGGACTAAAAAGCCCCAAAACTGCAAATATAATGAGAAACTGGCTCAGGCTGGAGGAACTGACTCAGCACTGTTGAGGAGTATATCAGGAGGGTAAGTCAAAGGGGTTTTTTTAGTCAGACTTTGACTGATGGGTACATTGGCTCGGGGACGGGAGGTTGTTTGACTGACTGCCTTTTTCCCACGCAGCTGCTTGATTGTTTGGAAGAAAGGGATAGCTGTCTCTTCTCATGTGTTGTGGCAGGGCTCTTTAGTTTATCAAGTTTTAATTGATATTTGAGTTAATTTACTCAGTACCAAGAACATGAAAAAAGAATCCACTGGGACCTTCTTCCCATCGGCATTTGTCCAACTTGGGCAGGTTGGTTTGAGTTTTTCTTTTTCCAACACAGGTGCACAGCGTCTGCAGGGTCTGCTTATAAGTGTGAACATTTCATGGTGCGTGTCAGTGCCCAGGTAGCTCAGTAGGTAGAGCATCAGGCTTTTAATCTGAGGGTCCAGGGTTCAAGTCCCTGTTTGGGCACTGTGTTGATCATTTCCGAGTTCCCATATTCAGTGGTCATCAAACTTGTTGGAACCAGAGGAGGAACTGTGATGATTGTGGAGTGATCCCTCATTGTTCCACACAGGGATTCAGAGTTTTGTCTCTCACTATTTCACCCCATTGGCTGAGTGAATGTGACCTGAGCAAAGTCGTTTTTCAGCATCAGGTTGAGAGTTCAATCAACGGACCTCAAGTTCAAAATGTGAATTCAAAACTGATGACCCTAAAAACTGCTTGCAAAATTCCATTGCCCATGACCCCGGCGTGATTTGAACACACAGCCTTCTGATCTGGAGTCAGACGCGCTACCGTTGCGCCACGAGGCCCAAGCGCTCACTTCAGAGACCGTCATGAAATAGGGAAAAGAAAGACACAACCGAGAGTTGGGCAATGACTGCGGACCGTTCGTCCTCAGATCTTCACTTTGGCCTTGTTGCAGGACATCGTACAAGCATTAGAAAAGCACAAGGAAGGTCAGGTTAATCAGAGAAGATTGCGGAAAATATGTGCTTTTGGGTCTGAAGTGTTTTGACAGTTCAACAAACTTGACAACAGAGCCTGGGAGGCTGGGACGTGAGAGCACCAGAGTTTTGATTAATATCCCCTGTGTGTGGATGGAATATACTTGTGTATTAGTGATGTGATGTCCTCGAGCTGAAAAGCCATCCTGGATGAAAATGATGATGCCTTTCGAATGTATCATTCATGCACAGAAACATTCTTATATTGTTTCGTCTATTCACAGTGCCTTTCTTCCACTATCGTCGATACATCATGCACTGTCTATCTGTTTATGTGTCTCTTTATTCATATAGCACATCTGTCTATTTGTCCATAGTCCATTGGCATATTTGCATATTACATGGATACAGACTGTATATTTGTCCATTCCATCTGCACATTTGCACTTCTGGATTTTAATATCGAACATTCGTATATTGCTCCTACGTAAATGAATGCTTATCTATTCTCACCTTTGCACTGCCCATATTGTACACAACTGCTCACTTCACTTAGTGTCCATAATTCTGCACTTCAGATTGGATATTAAACTGTATTTTCTTACCCAGGATTGATGCATGTGTAATTCCAATAAAGTTGAATCTCATCTAATCAAATCTGATCTAATCCAACAAATGTATGGGATGCATTCAAAGTTGGGGGAAAAATTATGTTGATGATATTTGGTTGAAATTACATCAATAGATGTTGATCACAGTACTATGACGAGAGAAAATACTGAATTAAGAATGCAAAAAATGGCTGAATGGAATACAGTATTATAAAATCTGAATATGACTGGAAAGCAATTTATGTAGTCATGTGAAATAACCATGCTTAAACCTGAAGTAACGGAAAGAAAGATTTATGAAACAATTTGAACATTACAAATCAGACTGCCTGTCCAAGGCAATGATTGACACCATGTCAGTCGAGGAAGGAGGTTCAAAAGCGATTGGGGAAGTTGGTGAATAGTCAGTTGGAGAAACGCACATGTTGGAAAGCAGAGGAGAAGGCACTTGAGAAGAGGACATGGGACAAGAGTAGTCAGAGTAGTTAGGCGAGGAATGGGAAGAAATGGAGAAGCAGGAGGAATCAGACGTGACCCAGGAGAAGAAGATGAAGCCGTTGATTATCCGTTAGAAATGAGGTCGTCAGTCTGTGTAGACTTGTCACAGGTCTCCGATTGAGACTGAGTGCCCTGTTCATGGGTGACAGAACGTGAAGGCTCAAACTGGATAGCTGCCAGGAAATGAAGAAAACCCAGGAGATCAGCAGAGTGTACAAACGGGTGAGGTGGAACGCAGACTTGTATGAGGCTTCGTCTCCTCCGAAAACAGCAAGACAGGCTGACTGAGCTAAAGGGGAAAGAAGCAAAGAATCGGCATATAAGGTGCGTGTCCTGTGAATGTATCGTAAATTATTATCGCATGCAAAAGGGTTTGTAGCAGAAACATCAAAATTCTTGAAGGCTCAAGGCCCAGAACATGCTCCTGTGTAATGATTCCATATGACACTGCTACGCTAATTGCTCTGAATCTCCAGCAATCAACATGGAATAATATGTCATCACAAAAGTTTAAGGAACCTATCAAAAGGCTCACTTAAATTGTTGCCAAAAGTATTTACTGTCTACGATGGAAAATGTTGAAGAAGAAAGAAAATAAGGTACTTCCACATGTGGATTTAAAATGAGAGATGGAGGAAAGGTCATCAGTGTGACATGTGATCAATTCTTGCAAGCTCTCGCAAATGGAACAAACCATGATGAGCGTGTGAATAATTTAGGGCCTATTTTCGAAATCGCTCCAAATTCGGGTCGGAGATCAGCGGAAAAGCTCTGAGGGAAGGGAGGTCGCCGAGGGCCGGATGACATCAAATTAAGGGCTGCAAAGGGAAAACTGGGAGAACAGTGGGGGAATGGGGAAATTATGCAAATTAAAGGCGGAGGGACTAAAAAGCCCCAAAACTGCAAATATAATGAGAAACTGGCTCAGGCTGGAGGAACTGACTCAGCACTGTTGAGGAGTATATCAGGAGGGTAAGTCAAAGGGGTTTTTTTAGTCAGACTTTGACTGATGGGTACATTGGCTCGGGGACGGGAGGTTGTTTGACTGACTGCCTTCTTCCCACGCAGCTGCTTGATTGTTTGGAAGAAAGGGATATCTGTCTCTTCCCATGTGTTGTGGCAGGGCTCTTTATTTTATCAAGTTTTAATTGATATTTGAGTTAATTTACTCAGTACCAAGAACATGAAAAAAGAATCCACTGGGACCTTCTCCCCGTCGGCATTTGTCCAACTTGGGCAGGTTGGTTTGAGTTTTTCTTTTTCCAACACAGGTGCACAGCGTCTGCAGGGTCTGCTTATAAGTGTGAACATTTCATGGTGCGTGTCAGTGCCCAGGTAGCTCAGTAGGTAGAGCATCAGGCTTTTAATCTGAGGGTCCAGGGTTCAAGTCCCTGTTTGGGCACTGTGTTGATCATTTCCGAGTTCCCATATTCAGTGGTCATCAAACTTGTTGGAACCAGAGGAGGAACTGTGATGATTGTGGAGTGATCCCCTCATTGTTCCACACAGGGATTCAGAGTTTTGTCTCTCACTATTTCACCCCATTGGCTGAGTGAATGTGACCTGAGCAAAGTCGTTTTTCAGCATCAGGTTGAGAGTTCAATCAACGGACCTCAAGTTCAAAATGTGAATTCAAAACTGATGACCCTAAAAACTGCTTGCAAAATTCCATTGCCCATGACCCCAGCGTGATTTGAACACACAGCCTTCTGATCTGGAGTCAGACGCGCTACCGTTGCGCCACGAGGCCCAAGCGCTCACTTCAGAGACCGTCATGAAATAGGGAAAAAGAAAGACACAACCGAGAGTTGGGCAATGACTGCGGACCGTTCGTCCTCAGATCTTCACTTTGGCCTTGTTGCAGGACATCGCACAAGCATTAGAAAAGCACAAGGAAGGTCAGGCGAATCAGAGAAGATTATGGAAAATATGTGCTTTTGGGTCTGAAGTGTTTTGACAGTTCAACAAACTTGACAACAGAGCCTGGGAGGCTGGGACGTGAGAGCACCAGAGTTTTGATTAATATCCCCTGTGTGTGGATGGAATATACTTGTGTATTAGTGATGTGATGTCCTCGAGCTGAAAAGCCATCCTGGATGAAAATGATGATGCCTTTCGAATGTATCATTCATGCACAGAAACATTCTTATATTGTTTCGTCTATTCACAGTGCCTTTCTTCCACTATCGTCGATACATCATGCACTGTCTATCTGTTTATGTGTCTCTTTATTCATATAGCACATCTGTCTATTTGTCCATAGTCCATTGGCATATTTGCATATTACATGGATACAGACTGTATATTTGTCCATTCCATCTGCACATTTGCACTTCTGGATTTTAATATCGAACATTCGTATATTGCTCCTACGTAAATGAATGCTTATCTATTCTCACCTTTGCACTGCCCATATTGTACACAACTGCTCACTTCACTTAGTGTCCATAATTCTGCACTTCAGATTGGATATTAAACTGTATTTTGTTACCCAGGATTGATGCATGTGTAA
The DNA here is from genome assembly GCA_024760905.1 of Plotosus lineatus. Taxonomy (NCBI): domain Eukaryota; kingdom Metazoa; phylum Chordata; class Actinopteri; order Siluriformes; family Plotosidae; genus Plotosus; species Plotosus lineatus. Next base: position 15,594,715 of record CM045739.1, read on the forward strand.
TTCCAATAAAGTTGAATCTCATCTAATCAAATCTGATCTAATCCAACAAATGTATGGGATGCATTCAAAGTTGGGGGGGAAAAAATTATGTTGATGATATTTGGTTGAAATTACATCAATAGATGTTGATCACAGTACTATGACGAGAGAAAATACTGAATTAAGAATGCAAAAATGGCTGAATGGAATACAGTATTATAAAATCTGAATATGACTGGAAAGCAATTTATGTAGTCATGTGAAATAACCATGCTTAAACCTGAAGTAACGGAAAGAAAGATTTATGAAACAATTTGAACATTACAAATCAGACTGCCTGTCCAAGGCAATGATTGACACCATGTCAGTCGAGGAAGGAGGTTCAAAAGCGATTGGGGAAGTTGGTGAATAGTCAGTTGGAGAAACGCACATGTTGGAAAGCAGAGGAGAAGGCACTTGAGAAGAGGACATGGGACAAGAGTAGTCAGAGTAGTTAGGCGAGGAATGGGAAGAAATGGAGAAGCAGGAGGAATCAGACGTGACCCAGGAGAAGAAGATGAAGCCGTTGATTATCCGTTAGAAATGAGGTCGTCAGTCTGTGTAGACTTGTCACAGGTCTCCGATTGAGACTGAGTGCCCTGTTCATGGGTGACAGAACGTGAAGGCTCAAACTGGATAGCTGCCAGGAAATGAAGAAAACCCAGGAGATCAGCAGAGTGTACAAACGGGTGAGGTGGAACGCAGACTTGTATGAGGCTTCGTCTCCTCCGAAAACAGCAAGACAGGCTGACTGAGCTAAAGGGGAAAGAAGCAAAGAATCGGCATATAAGGTGCGTGTCCTGTGAATGTATCGTAAATTATTATCGCATGCAAAAAGGGTTTGTAGCAGAAACATCAAAATTCTTGAAGGCTCAAGGCCCAGAACATGCTCCTGTGTAATGATTCCATATGACACTGCTACGCTAATTGCTCTGAATCTCCAGCAATCAACATGGAATAATATGTCATCACAAAAGTTTAAGGAACCTATCAAAAGGCTCACTTAAATTGTTGCCAAAAGTATTTACTGTCTACGATGGAAAATGTTGAAGAAGAAAGAAAATAAGGTACTTCCACATGTGGATTTAAAATGAGAGATGGAGGAAAGGTCATCAGTGTGACATGTGATCAATTCTTGCAAGCTCTCGCAAATGGAACAAACCATGATGAGCGTGTGAATAATTTAGGGCCTATTTTCGAAATCGCTCCAAAATTCGGTCGGAGATCAGCGGAAAAGTTCTGAGGGAAGTGAGGTCGCCGAGGGCCGGATGACATCAAATTAAGGGCTGCAAAGGGAAAACTGGGAGAACAGTGGGGGAATGGGGAAATTATGCAAATTAAAGGCGGAGGGACTAAAAAGCCCCAAAACTGCAAATATAATGAGAAACTGGCTCAGGCTGGAGGAACTGACTCAGCACTGTTGAGGAGTATATCAGGAGGGTAAGTCAAAGGGGTTTTTTTAGTCAGACTTTGACTGATGGGTACATTGGCTCGGGGACGGGAGGTTGTTTGACTGACTGCCTTTTTCCCACGCAGCTGCTTGATTGTTTGGAAGAAAGGGATAGCTGTCTCTTCTCATGTGTTGTGGCAGGGCTCTTTAGTTTATCAAGTTTTAATTGATATTTGAGTTAATTTACTCAGTACCAAGATCATGAAAAAAGAATCCACTGGGACCTTCTTCCCATCGGCATTTGTCCAACTTGGGCAGGTTGGTTTGAGTTTTTCTTTTTCCAACACAGGTGCACAGCGTCTGCAGGGTCTGCTTATAAGTATGAACATTTCATGGTGCGTGTCAGTGCCCAGGTAGCTCAGTAGGTAGAGCATCAGGCTTTTAATCTGAGGGTCCAGGGTTCAAGTCCCTGTTTGGGCACTGTGTTGATCATTTCCGAGTTCCCATATTCAGTGGTCATCAAACTTGTTGGAACCAGAGGAGGAACTGTGATGATTGTGGAGTGATCCCCTCATTGTTCCACACAGGGATTCAGAGTTTTGTCTCTCACTATTTCACCCCATTGGCTGAGTGAATGTGACCTGAGCAAAGTCGTTTTTCAGCATCAGGTTGAGAGTTCAATCAACGGACCTCAAGTTCAAAATGTGAATTCAAAACTGATGACCCTAAAAACTGCTTGCAAAATTCCATTGCCCATGACCCTGGCGTGATTTGAACACACAGCCTTCTGATCTGGAGTCAGACGCGCTACCGTTGCGCCACGAGGCCCAAGCGCTCACTTCAGAGACCGTCATGAAATAGGGAAAAAGAAAGACACAACCGAGAGTTGGGCAATGACTGCGGACCGTTCGTCCTCAGATCTTCACTTTGGCCTTGTTGCAGGACATCGTACAAGCATTAGAAAAGCACAAGGAAGGTCAGGTTAATCAGAGAAGATTGCGGAAAATATGTGCTTTTGGGTCTGAAGTGTTTTGACAGTTCAACAAACTTGACAACAGAGCCTGGGAGGCTGGGACGTGAGAGCACCAGAGTTTTGATTAATATCCCCTGTGTGTGGATGGAATATACTTGTGTATTAGTGATGTGATGTCCTCGAGCTGAAAAGCCATCCTGGATGAAAATGATGATGCCTTTCGAATGTATCATTCATGCACAGAAACATTCTTATATTGTTTCGTCTATTCACAGTGCCTTTCTTCCACTATCGTCGATACATCATGCACTGTCTATCTGTTTATGTGTCTCTTTATTCATATAGCACATCTGTCTATTTGTCCATAGTCCATTGGCATATTTGCATATTACATGGATACAGACTGTATATTTGTCCATTCCATCTGCACATTTGCACTTCTGGATTTTAATATCGAACATTCGTATATTGCTCCTACGTAAATGAATGCTTATCTATTCTCACCTTTGCACTGCCCATATTGTACACAACTGCTCACTTCACTTAGTGTCCATAATTCTGCACTTCAGATTGGATATTAAACTGTATTTTGTTACCCAGGATTGATGCATGTGTAATTCCAATAAAGTTGAATCTCATCTAATCAAATCTGATCTAATCCAACAAATGTATGGGATGCATTCAAAGTTGGGGGGAAAAAAATTATGTTGATGATATTTGGTTGAAATTACATCAATAGATGTTGATCACAGTACTATGACGAGAGAAAATACTGAATTAAGAATGCAAAAAAATGGCTGAATGGAATACAGTATTATAAAATCTGAATATGACTGGAAAGCAATTTATGTAGTCATGTGAAATAACCATGCTTAAACCTGAAGTAACGGAAAGAAAGATTTATGAAACAATTTGAACATTACAAATCAGACTGCCTGTCCAAGGCAATGATTGACACCATGTCAGTCGAGGAAGGAGGTTCAAAAGCGATTGGGGAAGTTGGTGAATAGTCAGTTGGAGAAACGCACATGTTGGAAAGCAGAGGAGAAGGCACTTGAGAAGAGGACATGGGACAAGAGTAGTCAGAGTAGTTAGGGGAGGAATGGGAAGAAATGGAGAAGCAGGAGGAATCAGACGTGACCCAGGAGAAGAAGATGAAGCCGTTGATTATCCGTTAGAAATGAGGTCGTCAGTCTGTGTAGACTTGTCACAGGTCTCCGATTGAGACTGAGTGCCCTGTTCATGGGTGACAGAACGTGAAGGCTCAAACTGGATAGCTGCCAGGAAATGAAGAAAACCCAGGAGATCAGCAGAGTGTACAAACGGGTGAGGTGGAACACAGAGTTGGATGAGGCTTCGTCTCCTCCGAAAACAGCAAGACAGGCTGACTGAGCTAAAGGGGAAAGAAGCAAAGAATCGGCATATAAGGTGCGTGTCCTGTGAATGTATCGTAAATTATTATCGCATGCAAAAAGGGTTTGTCGCAGAAACATCAAAATTCTTGAAGGCTCAAGGCCCAGAACATGCTCCTGTGTAATGATTCCATATGACACTGTTACGCTAATTGCTCTGAATCTCCAGCAATCAACATGGAATAATATGTCATCACAAAAGTTTAAGGAACCTATCAAAAGGCTCACTTAAATTGTTGCCAAAAGTATTTACTGTCTACGATGGAAAATGTTGAAGAAGAAAGAAAATAAGGTACTTCCACATGTGGATTTAAAATGAGAGATGGAGGAAAGGTCATCAGTGTGACATGTGATCAATTCTTGCAAGCTCTCGCAAATGGAACAAACCATGATGAGCGTGTGAATAATTTAGGGCCTATTTTCGAAATCGCTCCAAAATTCGGTCGGAGATCAGCGGAAAAGTTCTGAGGGAAGTGAGGTCGCCGAGGGCCGGATGACATCAAATTAAGGGCTGCAAAGGGAAAACTGGGAGAACAGTGGGGGAATGGGGAAATTATGCAAATTAAAGGCGGAGGGACTAAAAAGCCCCAAAACTGCAAATATAATGAGAAACTGGCTCAGGCTGGAGGAACTGACTCAGCACTGTTGAGGAGTATATCAGGAGGGTAAGTCAAAGGGGTTTTTTTCGTCAGACTTTGACTGATGGGTACATTGGCTCGGGGACGGGAGGTTGTTTGACTGACTGCCTTGTTCCCACGCAGCTGCTTGATTGTTTGGAAGAAAGGGATATCTGTCTCTTCCCATGTGTTGTGGCAGGGCTCTTTATTTTATCAAGTTTTAATTGATATTTGAGTTAATTTACTCAGTACCAAGAACATGAAAAAAGAATCCACTGGGACCTTCTTCCCATCGGCATTTGTCCAACTTGGGCAGGTTGGTTTGAGTTTTTCTTTTTCCAACACAGGTGCACAGCGTCTGCAGGGTCTGCTTATAAGTGTGAACATTTCATGGTGCGTGTCAGTGCCCAGGTAGCTCAGTAGGTAGAGCATCAGGCTTTTAATCTGAGGGTCCAGGGTTCAAGTCCCTGTTTGGGCACTGTGTTGATCATTTCCGAGTTCCCATATTCAGTGGTCATCAAACTTGTTGGAACCAGAGGAGGAACTGTGATGATTGTGGAGTGATCCTCTCATTGTTCCACACAGGGATTCAGAGTTTTGTCTCTCACTATTTCACCCCATTGGCTGAGTGAATGTGACCTGAGCAAAGTCGTTTTTCAGCATCAGGTTGAGAGTTGAATAAACGGACCTCAAGTTCAAAATGTGAATTCAAAACTGATGACCCTAAAAACTGCTTGCAAAATTCCATTGCCCATGACCCCGGCGTGATTCGAACACACAGCCTTCTGATCTGGAGTCAGACGCGCTACCGTTGCGCCACGAGGCCCAAGCACTCACTTCAGAGACCGTCATGAAATAGGGAAAAAGAAAGACACAACCGAGAGTTGGGCAATGACTGCGGACCGTTCGTCCTCAGATCTTCACTTTGGCCTTGTTGCAGGACATCGTACAAGCATTAGAAAAGCACAAGGAAGGTCAGGTTAATCAGAGAAGATTGCGGAAAATATGTGCTTTTGGGTCTGAAGTGTTTTGACAGTTCAACAAACTTGACAACAGAGCCTGGGAGGCTGGGACGTGAGAGCACCAGAGTTTTGATTAATATCCCCTGTGTGTGGATGGAATATACTTGTGTATTAGTGATGTGATGTCCTCGAGCTGAAAAGCCATCCTGGATGAAAATGATGATGCCTTTCGAATGTATCATTCATGCACAGAAACATTCTTATATTGTTTCGTCTATTCACAGTGCCTTTCTTCCACTATCGTCGATACATCATGCACTGTCTATCTGTTTATGTGTCTCTTTATTCATATAGCACATCTGTCTATTTGTCCATAGTCCATTGGCATATTTGCATATTACATGGATACAGACTGTATATTTGTCCATTCCATCTGCACATTTGCACTTCTGGATTTTAATATCGAACATTCGTATATTGCTCCTACGTAAATGAATGCTTATCTATTCTCACCTTTGCACTGCCCATATTGTACACAACTGCTCACTTCACTTAGTGTCCATAATTCTGCACTTCAGATTGGATATTAAACTGTATTTTGTTACCCAGGACTGATGCATGTGTAATTCCAATAAAGTTGAATCTCATCTAATCAAATCTGATCTAATCCAACAAATGTATGGGATGCATTCAAAGTTGGGGGAAAAAAAATTATGTTGATGATATTTGGTTGAAATTACATCAATAGATGTTGATCACAGTACTATGACGAGAGAAAATACTGAATTAAGAATGCAAAAAAATGGCTGAATGGAATACAGTATTATAAAATCTGAATATGACTGGAAAGCAATTTATGTAGTCATGTGAAATAACCATGCTTAAACCTGAAGTAACGGACAGAAAGATTTATGAAACAATTTGAACATTACAAATCAGACTGCCTGTCCAAGGCAATGATTGACACCATGTCAGTCGAGGAAGGAGGTTCAAAAGCGATTGGGGAAGTTGGTGAATAGTCAGTTGGAGAAACGCACATGTTGGAAAGCAGAGGAGAAGGCACTTGAGAAGAGGACATGGGACAAGAGTAGTCAGAGTAGTTAGGCGAGGGAATGGGAAGAAATGGAGAAGCAGGAGGAATCAGACGTGACCCAGGAGAAGAAGATGAAGCCGTTGATTATCCGTTAGAAATGAGGTCGTCAGTCTGTGTAGACTTGTCACAGGTCTCCGATTGAGACTGAGTGCCCTGTTCATGGGTGACAGAACGTGAAGGCTCAAACTGGATAGCTGCCAGGAAATGAAGAAAACCCAGGAGATCAGCAGAGTGTACAAACGGGTGAGGTGGAACACAGAGTTGGATGAGGCTTCGTCTCCTCCGAAAACAGCAAGACAGGCTGACTGAGCTAAAGGGGAAAGAAGCAAAGAATCGGCATATAAGGTGCGTGTCCTGTGAATGTATCGTAAATTATTATCGCATGCAAAAAGGGTTTGTAGCAGAAACATCAAAATTCTTGAAGGCTCAAGGCCCAGAACATGCTCCTGTGTAATGATTCCATATGACACTGCTACGCTAATTGCTCTGAATCTCCAGCAATCAACATGGAATAATATGTCATCACAAAAGTTTAAGGAACCTATCAAAAGGCTCACTTAAATTGTTGCCAAAAGTATTTACTGTCTACGATGGAAAATGTTGAAGAAGAAAGAAAATAAGGTACTTCCACATGTGGATTTAAAATGAGAGATGGAGGAAAGGTCATCAGTGTGACATGTGATCAATTCTTGCAAGCTCGCAAATGGAACAAACCATGATGAGCGTGTGAATAATTTAGGGCCTATTTTCGAAATCGCTCCAAAATTCGGTCGGAGATCAGCGGAAAAGTTCTGAGGGAAGTGAGGTCGCCGAGGGCCGGATGACATCAAATTAAGGGCTGCAAAGGGAAAACTGGGAGAACAGTGGGGGAATGGGGAAATTGTGCAAATTAAAGGCGGAGGGACTAAAAAGCCCCAAAACTGCAAATATAATGAGAAACTGGCTCAGGCTGGAGGAACTGACTCAGCACTGTTGAGGAGTATATCAGGAGGGTAAGTCAAAGGGGTTTTTTAGTCAGACTTTGACTGATGGGTACATTGGCTCGGGGACGGGAGGTTGTTTGACTGACTGCCTTCTTCCCACGCAGCTGCTTGATTGTTTGGAAGAAAGGGATATCTGTCTCTTCCCATGTGTTGTGGCAGGGCTCTTTATTTTATCAAGTTTGAATTGATATTTGAGTTAATTTACTCAGTACCAAGAACATGAAAAAAGAATCCACTGGGACCTTCTTCCCATCGGCATTTGTCCAACTTGGGCAGGTTGGTTTGAGTTTTTCTTTTTCCGACACAGGTGCACAGCGTCTGCAGGGTCTGCTTATAAGTGTGAACATTTCATGGTGCGTGTCAGTGCCCAGGTAGCTCAGTAGGTAGAGCATCAGGCTTTTAATCTGAGGGTCCAGGGTTCAAGTCCCTGTTTGGGCACTGTGTTGATCATTTCCGAGTTCCCATATTCAGTGGTCATCAAACTTGTTGGAACCAGAGGAGGAACTGTGATGATTGTGGAGTGATCCCCTCATTGTTCCACACAGGGATTCAGAGTTTTGTCTCTCACTATTTCACCCCATTGGCTGAGTGAATGTGACCTGAGCAAAGTCGTTTTTCAGCATCAGGTTGAGAGTTGAATAAACGGACCTCAAGTTCAAAATGTGAATTCAAAACTGATCACCCTAAAAACTGCTTGCAAAATTCCATTGCCCATGACCCCGGCGTGATTTGAACACACAGCCTTCTGATCTGGAGTCAGACGCGCTACCGTTGCGCCACGAGGTCCAAGCGCTCACTTCAGAGACCGTCATGAAATAGGGAAAAAGAAAGACACAACCGAGAGTTGGGCAATGACTGCGGACCGTTCGTCCTCAGATCTTCACTTTGGCCTTGTTGCAGGACATCGTACAAGCATTAGAAAAGCACAAGGAAGGTCAGGTTAATCAGAGAAGATTGCGGAAAATATGTGCTTTTGGGTCTGAAGTGTTTTGACAGTTCAACAAACTTGACAACAGAGCCTGGGAGGCTGGGACGTGAGAGCACCAGAGTTTTGATTAATATCCCCTGTGTGTGGATGGAATATACTTGTGTATTAGTGATGTGATGTCCTCGAGCTGAAAAGCCATCCTGGATGAAAATGATGATGCCTTTCGAATGTATCATTCATGCACAGAAACATTCTTATATTGTTTCGTCTATTCACAGTGCCTTTCTTCCACTATCGTCGATACATCATGCACTGTCTATCTGTTTATGTGTCTCTTTATTCATATAGCACATCTGTCTATTTGTCCATAGTCCATTGGCATATTTGCATATTACATGGATACAGACTGTATATTTGTCCATTCCATCTGCACATTTGCACTTCTGGATTTTAATATCGAACATTCGTATATTGTTCCTACGTAAATGAATGCTTATCTATTCTCACCTTTGCACTGCCCATATTGTACACAACTGCTCACTTCACTTAGTGTCCATAATTCTGCACTTCAGATTGGATATTAAACTGTATTTTGTTACCCAGGATAGATGCATGTGTAATTCCAATAAAGTTGAATCTCATCTAATCAAATCTGATCTAATCCAGCAAATGTATGGGATGCATTCAAAGTTGGGGGAAAAAAAATTATGTTGATGATATTTGGTTGAAATTACATCAATAGATGTTGATCACAGTACTATGACGAGAGAAAATACTGAATTAAGAATGCAAAAAAATGGCTGAATGGAATACAGTATTATAAAATCTGAATATGACTGGAAAGCAATTTATGTAGTCATGTGAAATAACCATGCTTAAACCTGAAGTAACGGAAAGAAAGATTTATGAAACAATTTGAACATTACAAATCAGACTGCCTGTCCAAGGCAATGATTGACACCATGTCAGTCGAGGAAGGAGGTTCAAAAGCGATTGGGGAAGTTGGTGAATAGTCAGATGGAGAAACGCACATGTTGGAAAGCAGAGGAGAAGGCACTTGAGAAGAGGACATGGGACAAGAGTAGTCAGAGTAGTTAGGCGAGGGAATGGGAAGAAATGGAGAAGCAGGAGGAATCAGACGTGACCCAGGAGTAGAAGATGAAGCCGTTGATTATCCGTTAGAAATGAGGTCGTCAGACTGTGTAGACTTGTCACAGGTCTCCGATTGAGACTGAGTGCTCTGTTCATGGGTGACAGAACGTGAAGGCTCAAACTGGATAGCTGCCAGGAAATGAAGAAAACCCAGGAGATCAGCAGAGTGTACAAACGGGTGAGGTGGAACGCAGACTTGTATGAGGCTTCGTCTCCTCCGAAAACAGCAAGACAGGCTGACTGAGCTAAAGGGGAAAGAAGCAAAGAATCGGCATATAAGGTGCGTGTCCTGTGAATGTATCGTAAATTATTATCGCATGCGAAAAGGGTTTGTAGCAGAAACATCAAAATTCTTGAAGGCTCAAGGCCCAGAACATGCTCCTGTGTAATGATTCCATATGACACTGCTACGCTAATTGCTCTGAATCTCCAGCAATCAACATGGAATAATATGTCATCACAAAAGTTTAAGGAACCTATCAAAAGGCTCACTTAAATTGTTGCCAAAAGTATTTACTGTCTACGATGGAAAATGTTGAAGAAGAAAGAAAATAAGGTACTTCCACATGTGGATTTAAAATGAGAGATGGAGGAAAGGTCATCAGTGTGACATGTGATCAATTCTTGCAAGCTCTCGCAAATGGAACAAACCATGATGAGCGTGTGAATAATTTAGGGCCTATTTTCGAAATCGCTCCAAAATTCGGTCGGAGATCAGCGGAAAAGTTCTGAGGGAAGTGAGGTCGCCGAGGGCCGGATGACATCAAATTTAGGGCTGCAAAGGGAAAACTGGGAGAACAGTGGGGGAATGGGGAAATTATGCAAATTAAAGGCGGAGGGACTAAAAAGCCCCAAAACTGCAAATATAATGAGAAACTGGCTCAGGCTGGAGGAACTGACTCAGCACTGTTGAGGAGTATATCAGGAGGGTAAGTCAAAGGGGTTTTTTTCGTCAGACTTTGACTGATGGGTACATTGGCTCGGGGACGGGAGGTTGTTTGACTGACTGCCTTCTTCCCACGCAGCTGCTTGATTGTTTGGAAGAAAGGGATATCTGTCTCTTCCCATGTGTTGTGGCAGGGCTCTTTATTTGATCAAGTTTTAATTGATATTTGAGTTAATTTACTCAGTACCAAGAACATGAAAAAAGAATCCACTGGGACCTTCTTCCCATCGGCATTTGTCCAACTTGGGCAGGTTGGTTTGAGTTTTTCTTTTTCCAACACAGGTGCACAGCGTCTGCAGGGTCTGCTTATAAGTGTGAACATTTCATGGTGCGTGTCAGTGCCCAGGTAGCTCAGTAGGTAGAGCATCAGGCTTTTAATCTGAGGGTCCAGGGTTCAAGTCCCTGTTTGGGCACTGTGTTGATCATTTCCGAGTTCCCATATTCAGTGGTCATCAAACTTGTTGGAACCAGAGGAGGAACTGTGATGATTGTGGAGTGATCCCCTCATTGTTCCACACAGGGATTCAGAGTTTTGTCTCTCACTATTTCACCCCATTGGCTGAGTGAATGTGACCTGAGCAAAGTCGTTTTTCAGCATCAGGTTGAGAGTTCAATCAACGGACCTCAAGTTCAAAATGTGAATTCAAAACTGATGACCCTAAAAACTGCTTGCAAAATTCCATTGCCCATGACCCCGGCGTGATTTGAACACACAGCCTTCTGATCTGGAGTCAGACGCGCTACCGTTGCGCCACGAGGCCCAAGCTCACTTCAGAGACCGTCATGAAATAGGGAAAAGAAAGACACAACCGAGAGTTGGGCAATGACTGCGGACCGTTCGTCCTCAGATCTTCACTTTGGCCTTGTTGCAGGACATCGTACAAGCATTAGAAAAGCACAAGGAAGGTCAGGTTAATCAGAGAAGATTGCGGAAAATATGTGCTTTTGGGTCTGAAGTGTTTTGACAGTTCAACAAACTTGACAACAGAGCCTGGGAGGCTGGGACGTGAGAGCACCAGAGTTTTGATTAATATCCCCTGTGTGTGGATGGAATATACTTGTGTATTAGTGATGTGATGTCCTCGAGCTGAAAAGCCATCCTGGATGAAAATGATGATGCCTTTCGAATGTATCATTCATGCACAGAAACATTCTTATATTGTTTCGTCTATTCACAGTGCCTTTCTTCCACTATCGTCGATACATCATGCACTGTCTATCTGTTTATGTGTCTCTTTATTCATATAGCACATCTGTCTATTTGTCCATAGTCCATTGGCATATTTGCATATTACATGGATACAGACTGTATATTTGTCCATTCCATCTGCACATTTGCACTTCTGGATTTTAATATCGAACATTCGTATATTGCTCCTACGTAAATGAATGCTTATCTATTCTCACCTTTGCACTGCCCATATTGTACACAACTGCTCACTTCACTTAGTGTCCATAATTCTGCACTTCAGATTGGATATTAAACTGTATTTTGTTACCCAGGATTGATGCATGTGTAATTCCAATAAAGTTGAATCTCATCTAATCAAATCTGATCTAATCCAACAAATGTATGGGATGCATTCAAAGTTGGGGGGGAAAAAATTATGTTGATGATATTTGGTTGAAATTACATCAATAGATGTTGATCACAGTACTATGACGAGAGAAAATACTGAATTAAGAATGCAAAAATGGCTGAATGGAATACAGTATTATAAAATCTGAATATGACTGGAAAGCAATTTATGTAGTCATGTGAAATAACCATGCTTAAACCTGAAGTAACGGAAAGAAAGATTTATGAAACAATTTGAACATTACAAATCAGACTGCCTGTCCAAGGCAATGATTGACACCATGTCAGTCGAGGAAGGAGGTTCAAAAGCGATTGGGGAAGTTGGTGAATAGTCAGATGGAGAAACGCACATGTTGGAAAGCAGAGGAGAAGGCACTTGAGAAGAGGACATGGGACAAGAGTAGTCAGAGTAGTTAGGCGAGGGAATGGGAAGAAATGGAGAAGCAGGAGGAATCAGACGTGACCCAGGAGAAGAAGATGAAGCCGTTGATTATCCGTTAGAAATGAGGTCGTCAGTCTGTGTAGACTTGTCACAGGTCTCCGATTGAGACTGAGTGCCCTGTTCATGGGTGACAGAACGTGAAGGCTCAAACTGGATAGCTGCCAGGAAATGAAGAAAACCCAGGAGATCAGCAGAGTGTACAAACGGGTGAGGTGGAACGCAGACTTGTATGAGGCTTCGTCTCCTCCGAAAACAGCAAGACAGGCTGACTGAGCTAAAGGGGAAAGAAGCAAAGAATCGGCATATAAGGTGCGTGTCCTGTGAATGTATCGTAAATTATTATCGCATGCAAAAGGGTTTGTAGCAGAAACATCAAAATTCTTGAAGGCTCAAGGCCCAGAACATGCTCCTGTGTAATGATTCCATATGACACTGCTACGCTAATTGCTCTGAATCTCCAGCAATCAACATGGAATAATATGTCATCACAAAAGTTTAAGGAACCTATCAAAAGGCTCACTTAAATTGTTGCCAAAAGTATTTACTGTCTACGATGGAAAATGTTGAAGAAGAAAGAAAATAAGGTACTTCCACATGTGGATTTAAAATGAGAGATGGAGGAAAGGTCATCAGTGTGACATGTGATCAATTCTTGCAAGCTCTCGCAAATGGAACAAACCATGATGAGCGTGTGAATAATTTAGGGCCTATTTTCGAAATCGCTCCAAAATTCGGTCGGAGATCAGCGGAAAAGTTCTGAGGGAAGTGAGGTCGCCGAGGGCCGGATGACATCAAATTAAGGGCTGCAAAGGGAAAACTGGGAGAACAGTGGGGGAATGGGGAAATTATGCAAATTAAAGGCGGAGGGACTAAAAAGCCCCAAAACTGCAAATATAATGAGAAACTGGCTCAGGCTGGAGGAACTGACTCAGCACTGTTGAGGAGTATATCAGGAGGGTAAGTCAAAGGGGTTTTTTTAGTCAGACTTTGACTGATGGGTACATTGGCTCGGGGACGGGAGGTTGTTTGACTGACTGCCTTCTTCCCACGCAGCTGCTTGATTGTTTGGAAGAAAGGGATATCTGTCTCTTCCCATGTGTTGTGGCAGGGCTCTTTATTTTATCAAGTTTTAATTGATATTTGAGTTAATTTACTCAGTACCAAGAACATGAAAAAAGAATCCACTGGGACCTTCTTCCCATCGGCATTTGTTCAACTTGGGCAGGTTGGTTTGAGTTTTTCTTTTTCCAACACAGGTGCACAGCGTCTGCAGGGTCTGCTTATAAGTGTGATCATTTCATGGTGTGTGTCAGTGCCCAGGTAGCTCAGTAGGTAGAGCATCAGGCTTTTAATCTGAGGGTCCAGGGTTCAAGTCCCTGTTTGGGCACTGTGTTGATCATTTCCGAGTTCCCATATTCAGTGGTCATCAAACTTGTTGGAACCAGAGGAGGAACTGTGATGATTGTGGAGTGATCCCCTCATTGTTCCACACAGGGATTCAGAGTTTTGTCTCTCACTATTTCACCCCATTGGCTGAGTGAATGTGACCTGAGCAAAGTCGTTTTTCAGCATCAGGTTGAGAGTTCAATCAACGGACCTCAAGTTCAAAATGTGAATTCAAAACTGATGACCCTAAAAACTGCTTGCAAAATTCCATTGCCCATGACCCCGGCGTGATTTGAACACACAGCCTTCTGATCTGGAGTCAGACGCGCTACCGTTGCGCCACGAGGCCCAAGCGCTCACTTCAGAGACCGTCATGAAATAGGGAAAAAGAAAGACACAACCGAGAGTTGGGCAATGACTGCGGACCGTTCGTCCTCAGATCTTCACTTTGGCCTTGTTGCAGGACATCGTACAAGCATTAGAAAAGCACAAGGAAGGTCAGGTTAATCAGAGAAGATTGTGGAAAATATGTGCTTTTGGGTCTGAAGTGTTTTGACAGTTCAACAAACTTGACAACAGAGCCTGGGAGGCTGGGACGTGAGAGCACCAGAGTTTTGATTAATATCCCCTGTGTGTGGATGGAATATACTTGTGTATTAGTGATGTGATGTCCTCGAGCTGAAAAGCCATCCTGGATGAAAATGATGATGCCTTTCGAATGTATCATTCATGCACAGAAACATTCTTATATTGTTTCGTCTATTCACAGTGCCTTTCTTCCACTATCGCCGATACATCATGCACTGTCTATCTGTTTATGTGTCTCTTTATTCATATAGCACATCTGTCTATTTGTCCATAGTCCATTGGCATATTTGCATATTACATGGATACAGACTGTATATTTGTCCATTCCATCTGCACATTTGCACTTCTGGATTTTAATATCGAACATTCGTATATTGCTCCTACGTAAATGAATGCTTATCTATTCTCACCTTTGCACTGCCCATATTGTACACAACTGCTCACTTCACTTAGTGTCCATAATTCTGCACTTCAGATTGGATATTAAACTGTATTTTCTTACCCAGGATTGATGCATGTGTAATTCCAATAAAGTTGAATCTCATCTAATCAAATCTGATCTAATCCAACAAATGTATGGGATGCATTCAAAGTTGGGGGAAAAAATTATGTTGATGATATTTGGTTGAAATTACATCAATAGGTGTTGATCACAGTACTATGACGAGAGAAAATACTGAATTAAGAATGCAAAAAAATGGCTGAATGGAATACAGTATTATAAAATCTGAATATGACTGGAAAGCAATTTATGTAGTCATGTGAAATAACCATGCTTAAACCTGAAGTAACGGAAAGAAAGATTTATGAAACAATTTGAACATTACAAATCAGACTGCCTGTCCAAGGCAATGATTGACACCATGTCAGTCGAGGAAGGAGGTTCAAAAGCGATTGGGGAAGTTGGTGAATAGTCAGTTGGAGAAACGCACATGTTGGAAAGCAGAGGAGAAGGCACTTGAGAAGAGGACATGGGACAAGAGTAGTCAGAGTAGTTAGGCGAGGGAATGGGAAGAAATGGAGAAGCAGGAGGAATCAGACATGACCCAGGAGAAGAAGATGAAGCCGTTGATTATCCGTTAGAAATGAGGTCGTCAGTCTGTGTAGACTTGTCACAGGTCTCCGATTGAGACTGAGTGCCCTGTTCATGGGTGACAGAACGTGAAGGCTCAAACTGGATAGCTGCCAGGAAATGAAGAAAACCCAGGAGATCAGCAGAGTGTACAAACGGGTGAGGTGGAACGCAGACTTGTATGAGGCTTCGTCTCCTCCGAAAACAGCAAGACAGGCTGACTGAGCTAAAGGGGAAAGAAGCAAAGAATCGGCATATAAGGTGCGTGTCCTGTGAATGTATCGTAAATTATTATCGCATGCAAAAAGGGTTTGTAGCAGAAACATCAAAATTCTTGAAGGCTCAAGGCCCAGAACATGCTCCTGTGTAATGATTCCATATGACACTGCTACGCTAATTGCTCTGAATCTCCAGCAATCAACATGGAATAATATGTCATCACAAAAGTTTAAGGAACCTATCAAAAGGCTCACTTAAATTGTTGCCAAAAGTATTTACTGTCTACGATGGAAAATGTTGAAGAAGAAAGAAAATAAGGTACTTCCACATGTGGATTTAAAATGAGAGATGGAGGAAAGGTCATCAGTGTGACATGTGATCAATTCTTGCAAGCTCGCAAATGGAACAAACCATGATGAGCGTGTGAATAATTTAGGGCCTATTTTCGAAATCGCTCCAAAATTCGGTCGGAGATCAGCGGAAAAGTTCTGAGGGAAGTGAGGTCGCCGAGGGCCGGATGACATCAAATTAAGGGCTGCAAAGGGAAAACTGGGAGAACAGTGGGGAATGGGAAATTATGCAAATTAAAGCCGGAGGCACTAAAAAGCCCCAAAACTGCAAATATAATGAGAAACTGGCTCAGGCTGGAGGAACTGACTCAGCACTGTTGAGGAGTATATCAGGAGGGTAAGTCAAAGGGTTTTTTTTAGTCAGACTTTGACTGATGGGTACATTGGCTCGGGGACGGGAGGTTGTTTGACTGACTGCCTTCTTCCCACGCAGCTGCTTGATTGTTTGGAAGAAAGGGATATCTGTCTCTTCCCATGTGTTGTGGCAGGGCTCTTTATTTGATCAAGTTTTAATTGATATTTGAGTTAATTTGCTCAGTACCAAGAACATGAAAAAAGAATCCACTGGGACCTTCTTCCCATCGGCATTTGTCCAACTTGGGCAGGTTGGTTTGAGTTTTTCTTTTTCCAACACAGGTGCACAGCGTCTGCAGGGTCTGCTTATAAGTATGAACATTTCATGGTGCGTGTCAGTGCCCAGGTAGCTCAGTAGGTAGAGCATCAGGCTTTTAATCTGAGGGTCCAGGGTTCAAGTCCCTGTTTGGGCACTGTGTTGATCATTTCCGAGTTCCCATATTCAGTGGTCATCAAACTTGTTGGAACCAGAGGAGGAACTGTGATGATTGTGGAGTGATCCCCTCATTGTTCCACACAGGGATTCAGAGTTTTGTCTCTCACTATTTCACCCCATTGGCTGAGTGAATGTGACCTGAGCAAAGTCGTTTTTCAGCATCAGGTTGAGAGTTCAATCAACGGACCTCAAGTTCAAAATGTGAATTCAAAACTGATGACCCTAAAAACTGCTTGCAAAATTCCATTGCCCATGACCCCGGCGTGATTCGAACACACAGCCTTCTGATCTGGAGTCAGACGCGCTACCGTTGCGCCACGAGGCCCAAGCACTCACTTCAGAGACCGTCATGAAATAGGGAAAAAGAAAGACACAACCGAGAGTTGGGCAATGACTGCGGACCGTTCGTCCTCAGATCTTCACTTTGGCCTTGTTGCAGGACATCGTACAAGCATTAGAAAAGCACAAGGAAGGTCAGGTTAATCAGAGAAGATTGCGGAAAATATGTGCTTTTGGGTCTGAAGTGTTTTGACAGTTCAACAAACTTGACAACAGAGCCTGGGAGGCTGGGACGTGAGAGCACCAGAGTTTTGATTAATATCCCCTGTGTGTGGATGGAATATACTTGTGTATTAGTGATGTGATGTCCTCGAGCTGAAAAGCCATCCTGGATGAAAATGATGATGCCTTTCGAATGTATCATTCATGCACAGAAACATTCTTATATTGTTTCGTCTATTCACAGTGCCTTTCTTCCACTATCGTCGATACATCATGCACTGTCTATCTGCTTATGTGTCTCTTTATTCATATAGCACATCTGTCTATTTGTCCAAAGTCCATTGGCATATTTGCATATTACATGGATACAGACTGTATATTTGTCCATTCCATCTGCACATTTGCACTTCTGGATTTTAATATCGAACATTCGTATATTGCTCCTATGTAAATGAATGCTTATCTATTCTCACCTTTGCACTGCCCATATTGTACACAACTGCTCACTTCACTTAGTGTCCATAATTCTGCACTTCAGATTGGATATTAAACTGTATTTTGTTACCCAGGACTGATGCATGTGTAATTCC
The DNA here is from genome assembly GCA_024760905.1 of Plotosus lineatus. Classification (NCBI taxonomy): domain Eukaryota; kingdom Metazoa; phylum Chordata; class Actinopteri; order Siluriformes; family Plotosidae; genus Plotosus; species Plotosus lineatus. The sequence goes on from CM045739.1 coordinate 15,612,706, forward strand.
AATAAAGTTGAATCTCATCTAATCAAATCTGATCTAATCCAACAAATGTATGGGATGCATTCAAAGTTGGGGGGAAAAAAATTATGTTGATGATTTTGGTTGAAATTACATCAATAGGTGTTGATCACAGTACTATGACGAGAGAAAATACTGAATTAAGAATGCAAAAAAATGGCTGAATGGAATACAGTATTATAAAATCTGAATATGACTGGAAAGCAATTTATGTAGTCATGTGAAATAACCATGCTTAAACCTGAAGTAACGGAAATAAAGATTTATGAAACAATTTGAACATTACAAATCAGACTGCCAGTCCAAGGCAATGATTGACACCATGTCAGTCGAGGAAGGAGGTTCAAAAGCGATTGGGGAAGTTGGTGAATAGTCAGTTGGAGAAACGCACATGTTGGAAATCAGAGGAGAAGGCACTTGAGAAGAGGACATGGGACAAGAGTAGTCAGAGTAGTTAGGCGAGGGAATGGGAAGAAATGGAGAATCAGGAGGAATCAGACGTGACCCAAGAGAAGAAGATGAAGCCGTTGATTATCCGTTAGAAATGAGGTCGTCAGTCTGTGTAGACTTGTCACAGGTCTCCGATTGAGACTGAGTGCCCTGTTCATGGGTGACAGAACGTGAAGGCTCAAACTGGATAGCTGCCAGGAAATGAAGAAAACCCAGGAGATCAGCAGAGTGTACAAACGGGTGAGGTGGAACACAGAGTTGGATGAGGCTTCGTCTCCTCCGAAAACAGCAAGACAGGCTGACTGAGCTAAAGGGGAAAGAAGCAAAGAATCGGCATATAAGGTGCGTGTCCTGTGAATGTATCGTAAATTATTATCGCATGGACAAAGGGTTTGTGGCAGAAACATCAAAATTCTTGAAGGCTCAAGGCCCAGAACATGCTCCTGTGTAATGATTCCATATGACACTGCTACGCTAATTGCTCTGAATCTCCAGCAATCAACATGGAATAATATGTCATCACAAAAGTTTAAGGAACCTATCAAAAGGCTCACTTAAATTGTTGCCAAAAGTATTTACTGTCTACGATGGAAAATGTTGAAGAAGAAAGAAAATAAGGTACTTCCACATGTGGATTTAAAATGAGAGATGGAGGAAAGGTCATCAGTGTGACATGTGATCAATTCTTGCAAGCTCGCAAATGGAACAAACCATGATGAGCGTGTGAATAATTTAGGGCCTATTTTCGAAATCGCTCCAAAATTCGGTCGGAGATCAGCGGAAAAGTTCTGAGGGAAGTGAGGTCGCCGAGGGCCGGATGACATCAAATTAAGGGCTGCAAAGGGAAAACTGGGAGAACAGTGGGGGAATGGGGAAATTATGCAAATTAAAGGCGGAGGGACTAAAAAGCCCCAAAACTGCAAATATAATGAGAAACTGGCTCAGGCTGGAGGAACTGACTCAGCACTGTTGAGGAGTATATCAGGAGGGTAAGTCAAAGGGTTTTTTTTAGTCAGACTTTGACTGATGGGTACATTGGCTCGGGGACGGGAGGTTGTTTGACTGACTGCCTTCTTCCCACGCAGCTGCTTGATTGTTTGGAAGAAAGGGATATCTGTCTCTTCCCATGTGTTGTGGCAGGGCTCTTTATTTGATCAAGTTTTAATTGATATTTGAGTTAATTTGCTCAGTACCAAGAACATGAAAAAAGAATCCACTGGGACCTTCTTCCCATCGGCATTTGTCCAACTTGGGCAGGTTGGTTTGAGTTTTTCTTTTTCCAACACAGGTGCACAGCGTCTGCAGGGTCTGCTTATAAGTATGAACATTTCATGGTGCGTGTCAGTGCCCAGGTAGCTCAGTAGGTAGAGCATCAGGCTTTTAATCTGAGGGTCCAGGGTTCAAGTCCCTGTTTGGGCACTGTGTTGATCATTTCCGAGTTCCCATATTCAGTGGTCATCAAACTTGTTGGAACCAGAGGAGGAACTGTGATGATTGTGGAGTGATCCCCTCATTGTTCCACACAGGGATTCAGAGTTTTGTCTCTCACTATTTCACCCCATTGGCTGAGTGAATGTGACCTGAGCAAAGTCGTTTTTCAGCATCAGGTTGAGAGTTCAATCAACGGACTTCAAGTTCAAAATGTGAATTCAAAACTGATGACCCTAAAAACTGCTTGCAAAATTCCATTGCCCATGACCCCGGCGTGATTCGAACACACAGCCTTCTGATCTGGAGTCAGACGCGCTACCGTTGCGCCACGAGGTCCAAGCGCTCACTTCAGAGACCGTCATGAAATAGGGAAAAAGAAAGACACAACCGAGAGTTGGGCAATGACTGCGGACCGTTCGTCCTCAGATCTTCACTTTGGCCTTGTTGCAGGACATCGTACAAGCATTAGAAAAGCACAAGGAAGGTCAGGTTAATCAGAGAAGATTGCGGAAAATATGTGCTTTTGGGTCTGAAGTGTTTTGACAGTTCAACAAACTTGACAACAGAGCCTGGGAGGCTGGGACGTGAGAGCACCAGAGTTTTGATTAATATCCCCTGTGTGTGGATGGAATATACTTGTGTATTAGTGATGTGATGTCCTCGAGCTGAAAAGCCATCCTGGATGAAAATGATGATGCCTTTCGAATGTATCATTCATGCACAGAAACATTCTTATATTGTTTCGTCTATTCACAGTGCCTTTCTTCCACTATCGTCGATACATCATGCACTGTCTATCTGTTTATGTGTCTCTTTATTCATATAGCACATCTGTCTATTTGTCCATAGTCCATTGGCATATTTGCATATTACATGGATACAGACTGTATATTTGTCCATTCCATCTGCACATTTGCACTTCTGGATTTTAATATCGAACATTCGTATATTGCTCCTACGTAAATGAATGCTTATCTATTCTCACCTTTGCACTGCCCATATTGTACACAACTGCTCACTTCACTTAGTGTCCATAATTCTGCACTTCAGATTGGATATTAAACTGTATTTTCTTACCCAGGATTGATGCATGTGTAATTCCAATAAAGTTGAATCTCATCTAATCAAATCTGATCTAATCCAACAAATGTATGGGATGCATTCAAAGTTGGGGGAAAAAAAATTATGTTGATGATTTTGGTTGAAATAACATCAATAGGTGTTGATCACAGTACTATGACGAGAGAAAATACTGAATTAAGAATGCAAGAAAATGGCTGAATGGAATACAGTATTATAAAATCTGAATATGACTGGAAAGCAATTTATGTAGTCATGTGAAATAACCATGCTTAAACCTGAAGTAACGGAAATAAAGATTTATGAAACAATTTGAACATTACAAATCAGACTGCCAGTCCAAGGCAATGATTGACACCATGTCAGTCGAGGAAGGAGGTTCAAAAGCGATTGGGGAAGTTGGTGAATAGTCAGTTGGAGAAACGCACATGTTGGAAAGCAGAGGAGAAGGCACTTGAGAAGAGGACATGGGACAAGAGTAGTCAGAGTAGTTAGGCGAGGAATGGGAAGAAATGGAGAATCAGGAGGAATCAGACGTGACCCAGGAGAAGAAGATGAAGCCGTTGATTATCCGTTAGAAATGAGGTCGTCAGTCTGTGTAGACTTGTCACAGGTCTCCGATTGAGACTGAGTGCCCTGTTCATGGGTGACAGAACGTGAAGGCTCAAACTGGATAGCTGCCAGGAAATGAAGAAAACCCAGGAGATCAGCAGAGTGTACAAACGGGTGAGGTGGAACGCAGACTTGTATGAGGCTTCGTCTCCTCCGAAAACAGCAAGACAGGCTGACTGAGCTAAAGGGGAAAGAAGCAAAGAATCGGCATATAAGGTGCGTGTCCTGTGAATGTATCGTAAATTATTATCGCATGCAAAAAGGGTTTGTAGCAGAAACATCAAAATTCTTGAAGGCTCAAGGCCCAGAACATGCTCCTGTGTAATGATTCCATATGACACTGCTACGCTAATTGCTCTGAATCTCCAGCAATCAACATGGAATAATATGTCATCACAAAAGTTTAAGGAACCTATCAAAAGGCTCACTTAAATTGTTGCCAAAAGTATTTACTGTCTACGATGGAAAATGTTGAAGAAGAAAGAAAATAAGGTACTTCCACATGTGGATTTAAAATGAGAGATGGAGGAAAGGTCATCAGTGTGACATGTGATCAATTCTTGCAAGCTCTCGCAAATGGAACAAACCATGATGAGCGTGTGAATAATTTAGGGCCTATTTTCAAATCGCTCCAAAATTCGGTCGGAGATCAGCGGAAAAGTTCTGAGGGAAGTGAGGTCGCCGAGGGCCGGATGACATCAAATTAAGGGCTGCAAAGGGAAAACTGGGAGAACAGTGGGGGAATGGGGAAATTATGCAAATTAAAGGCGGAGGGACTAAAAAGCCCCAAAACTGCAAATATAATGAGAAACTGGCTCAGGCTGGAGGAACTGACTCAGCACTGTTGAGGAGTATATCAGGAGGGTAAGTCAAAGGGGTTTTTTTAGTCAGACTTTGACTGATGGGTACATTGGCTCGGGAACGGGAAGTTGTTTGACTGACTGCCTTCTTCCCACGCAGCTGCTTGATTGTTTGGAAGAAAGGGATATCTGTCTCTTCCCATGTGTTGTGGCAGGGCTCTTTAGTTTATCAAGTTTTAATTGATATTTGAGTTAATTTACTCAGTACCAAGAACATGAAAAAAGAATCCACTGGGACCTTCTTCCCATCGGCATTTGTCCAACTTGGGCAGGTTGGTTTGAGTTTTTCTTCTTTCAACACAGGTGCACAGTGTCTGCAGGGTCTGCTTATAAGTGTGATCATTTCATGGTGCGTGTCAGTGCCCAGGTAGCTCAGTAGGTAGAGCATCAGGCTTTTAATCTGAGGGTCCAGGGTTCAAGTCCCTGTTTGGGCACTGTCTTGATCATTTCCGAGTTCCCATATTCAGTGGTCATCAAACTTGTTGGAACCAGAGGAGGAACTGTGATGATTGTGGAGTGATCCCCTCATTGTTCCACACAGGGATTCAGAGTTTTGTCTCTCACTATTTCACCCCATTGGCTGAGTGAATGTGACCTGAGCAAAGTCGTTTTTCAGCATCAGGTTGAGAGTTCAATCAACGGACCTCAAGTTCAAAATGTGAATTCAAAACTGATGACCCTAAAAACTGCTTGCAAAATTCCATTGCCCATGACCCCGGCGTGATTTGAACACACAGCCTTCTGATCTGGAGTCAGACACGCTATCGTTGCACCACGAGGCCCAAGCGCTCACTTCAGAGACCGTCATGAAATAGGGAAAAAGAAAGACACAACCGAGAGTTGGGCAATGACTGCGGACCGTTCGTCCTCAGATCTTCACTTTGGCCTTGTTGCAGGACATCGTACAAGCATTAGAAAAGCACAAGGAAGGTCAGGTTAATCAGAGAAGATTGCGGAAAATATGTGCTTTTGGGTCTGAAGTGTTTTGACAGTTCAACAAACTTGACAACAGAGCCTGGGAGGCTGGGACGTGAGAGCACCAGAGTTTTGATTAATATCCCCTGTGTGTGGATGGAATATACTTGTGAGGTGATGTCCTCGAGCTGAAAAACCATCCTGGATGAAAATGATGATGCCTTTCGAATGTATCATTCATGCACAGAAACATTCTTATATTGTTTCGTCTATTCACAGTGCCTTTCTTCCACTATCGTTGATACATCATGCACTGTCTATCTGTTTATGTGTCTCTTTATTCATATAGCACATCTGTCTATTTGTCCATAGTCCATTGGCATATTTGCATATTACATGGATACAGACTGTATATTTGTCCATTCCATCTGCACATTTGCACTTCTGGATTTTAATATCGAACATTCGTATATTGTTCCTACGTAAATGAATGCTTATCTATTCTCACCTTTGCACTGCCCATATTGTACACAACTGCTCACTTCACTTAGTGTCCATAATTCTGCACTTCAGATTGGATATTAAACTGTATTTTGTTACCCAGGATAGATGCATGTGTAATTCCAATAAAGTTGAATCTCATCTAATCAAATCTGATCTAATCCAGCAAATGCATTCAAAGTTGGGGGAAAAAAAATTATGTTGATGATATTTGGTTGAAATTACATCAATAGATGTTGATCACAGTACTATGACGAGAGAAAATACTGAATTAAGAATGCAAAAAAATGGCTGAATGGAATACAGTATTATAAAATCTGAATATGACTGGAAAGCAATTTATGTAGTCATGTGAAATAACCATGCTTAAACCTGAAGTAACGGACAGAAAGATTTATGAAACAATTTGAACATTACAAATCAGACTGCCTGTCCAAGGCAATGATTGACACCATGTCAGTCGAGGAAGGAGGTTCAAAAGCGATTGGGGAAGTTGGTGAATAGTCAGTTGGAGAAACGCACATGTTGGAAAGCAGAGGAGAAGGCACTTGAGAAGAGGACATGGGACAAGAGTAGTCAGAGTAGTTAGGCGAGGGAATGGGAAGAAATGGAGAAGCAGGAGGAATCAGACGTGACCCAGGAGAAGAAGATGAAGCCGTTGATTATCCGTTAGAAATGAGGTCGTCAGTCTGTGTAGACTTGTCACAGGTCTCCGATTGAGACTGAGTGCCCTGTTCATGGGTGACAGAACGTGAAAGCTCAAACTGGATAGCTGCCAGGAAATGAAGAAAACCCAGGAGATCAGCAGAGTGTACAAACGGGTGAGGTGGAACGCAGAGTTGGATGAGGCTTCGTCTGCTCTGAAAACAGCAAGACAGGCTGACTGAGCTAAAGGGGAAAGAAGCAAAGAATCGGCATATAAGGTGCGTGTCCTGTGAATGTATCGTAAATTATTATCGCATGCGAAAAGGGTTTGTAGCAGAAACATCAAAATTCTTGAAGGCTCAAGGCCCAGAACATGCTCCTGTGTAATGATTCCATATGACACTGCTACGCTAATTGCTCTGAATCTCCAGCAATCAACATGGAATAATATGTCATCACAAAAGTTTAAGGAACCTATCAAAAGGCTCACTTAAATTGTTGCCAAAAGTATTTACTGTCTACGATGGAAAATGTTGAAGAAGAAAGAAAATAAGGTACTTCCACGTGTGGATTTAAAATGAGAGATGGAGGAAAGGTCATCAGTGTGACATGTGATCAATTCTTGCAAGCTCTCGCAAATGGAACAAACCATGATGAGCGTGTGAATAATTTAGGACCTATTTTCGAAATCGCTCCAAAATTCGGTCGGAGATCAGCGGAAAAGTTCTGAGGGAAGTGAGGTCGCCGAGGGCCGGATGACATCAAATTAAGGGCTGCAAAGGGAAAACTGGGAGAACAGTGGGGGAATGGGGAAATTATGCAAATTAAAGGCGGAGGGACTAAAAAGCCCCAAAACTGCAAATATAATGAGAAACTGGCTCAGGCTGGAGGAACTGACTCAGCACTGTTGAGGAGTATATCAGGAGGGTAAGTCAAAGGGGTTTTTTTAGTCAGACTTTGACTGATGGGTACATTGGCTCGGGGACGGGAGGTTGTTTGACTGACTGCCTTCTTCCCACGCAGCTGCTTGATTGTTTGGAAGAAAGGGATATCTGTCTCTTCCCATGTGTTGTGGCAGGGCTCTTTATTTTATCAAGTTTGAATTGATATTTGAGTTAATTTACTCAGTACCAAGAACATGAAAAAAGAATCCACTGGGACCTTCTTCCCATCGGCATTTGTCCAACTTGGGCAGGTTGGTTTGAGTTTTTCTTTTTCCGACACAGGTGCACAGCGTCTGCAGGGTCTGCTTATAAGTGTGAACATTTCATGGTGCGTGTCAGTGCCCAGGTAGCTCAGTGGGTAGAGCATCAGGCTTTTAATCTGAGGGTCCAGGGTTCAAGTCCCTGTTTGGGCACTGTGTTGATCATTTCCGAGTTCCCATATTCAGTGGTCATCAAACTTGTTGGAACCAGAGGAGGGATTGTGGAGTGATCCCCTCATTGTTCCACACAGGGATTCAGAGTTTTGTCTCTCACTATTTCACCCCATTGGCTGAGTGAATGTGACCTGAGCAAAGTCGTTTTTCAGCATCAGGTTGAGAGTTCAATCAACGGACCTCAAGTTCAAAATGTGAATTCAAAACTGATGACCCTAAAAACTGCTTGCAAAATTCCATTGCCCATGACCCCGGCGTGATTCGAACACACAGCCTTCTGATCTGGAGTCAGACGCGCTACCGTTGCGCCACGAGGTCCAAGCGCTCACTTCAGAGACCGTCATGAAATAGGGAAAAAGAAAGACACAACCGAGAGTTGGGCAATGACTGCGGACCGTTCGTCCTCAGATCTTCACTTTGGCCTTGTTGCAGGACATCGTACAAGCATTAGAAAAGCACAAGGAAGGTCAGGTTAATCAGAGAAGATTGCGGAAAATATGTGCTTTTGGGTCTGAAGTGTTTTGACAGTTCAACAAACTTGACAACAGAGCCTGGGAGGCTGGGACGTGAGAGCACCAGAGTTTTGATTAATATCCCCTGTGTGTGGATGGAATATACTTGTGTATTAGTGATGTGATGTCCTCGAGCTGAAAAGCCATCCTGGATGAAAATGATGATGCCTTTCGAATGTATCATTCATGCACAGAAACATTCTTATATTGTTTCGTCTATTCACAGTGCCTTTCTTCCACTATCGTTGATACATCATGCACTGTCTATCTGTTTATGTGTCTCATTATTCATATAGCACATCTGTCTGTTTGTCCATGGTCCATTGGCATATTTGCATATTACATGGATACAGACTGTATATTTGTCCATTCCATCTGCACATTTGCACTTCTGGATTTTAATATCGAACATTCGTATATTGTTCCTACGTAAATGAATGCTTATCTATTCTCACCTTTGCACTGCCCATATTGTACACAACTGCTCACTTCACTTAGTGTCCATAATTCTGCACTTCAGATTGGATATTAAACTGTATTTTGTTACCCAGGATAGATGCATGTGTAATTCCAATAAAGTTGAATCTCATCTAATCAAATCTGATCTAATCCAGCAAATGCATTCAAAGTTGGGGGAAAAAAAATTATGTTGATGATATTTGGTTGAAATTACATCAATAGATGTTGATCACAGTACTATGACGAGAGAAAATACTGAATTAAGAATGCAAAAAAATGGCTGAATGGAATACAGTATTATAAAATCTGAATATGACTGGAAAGCAATTTATGTAGTCATGTGAAATAACCATGCTTAAACCTGAAGTAACGGAAAGAAAGATTTATGAAACAATTTGAACATTACAAATCAGACTGCCTGTCCAAGGCAATGATTGACACCATGTCAGTCGAGGAAGGAAGTTCAAAAGCGATTGGGGAAGTTGGTGAATAGTCAGTTGGAGAAACGCACATGTTGGAAAGCAGAGGAGAAGGCACTTGAGAAGAGGACATGGGACAAGAGTAGTCAGAGTAGTTAGGCGAGGGAATGGGAAGAAATGGAGAAGCAGGAGGAATCAGACGTGACCCAGGAGAAGAAGATGAAGCCGTTGATTATCCGTTAGAAATGAGGTCGTCAGTCTGTGTAGACTTGTCACAGGTCTCCGATTGAGACTGAGTGCCCTGTTCATGGGTGACAGAACGTGAAGGCTCAAACTGGATAGCTGCCAGGAAATGAAGAAAACCCAGGAGATCAGCAGAGTGTACAAACGGGTGAGGTGGAACGCAGAGTTGGATGAGGCTTCGTCTCCTCCTAAAAACAGCAAGACAGGCTGACTGAGCTAAAGGGGAAAGAAGCAAAGAATCGGCATATAAGGTGCGTGTCCTGTGAATGTATCGTAAATTATTATCGCATGCAAAAAGGGTTTGTCGAAGAAACATCAAAATTCTTGAAGGCTCAAGGCCCAGAACATGCTCCTGTGTAATGATTCCATATGACACTGCTACGCTAATTGCTCTGAATCTCCAGCAATCAACATGGAATAATATGTCATCACAAAAGTTTAAGGAACCTATCAAAAGGCTCACTTAAATTGTTGCCAAAAGTATTTACTGTCTACGATGGAAAATGTTGACAAAGAAAGAAAATAAGGTACTTCCACATGTGGATTTAAAATGAGAGATGGAGGAAAGGTCATCACTGTGTACAAACGGGTGAGGTGGCATCAAGCATAATTGTAATTTAATTGTCTCTGCAATCGTTTAAATCAATGCAAAACATTGTTGTTTTATTTTAACATGAAGGAAAAAGGGGGAAAAAAACTATATGCAGTGGTATTTGATTTTTAATGTCACAAAAGGATTTGTGGCACCCAGTGTTTTCTTTAATGTGGAAAACGGGTCCAAATGGCTCTTTGAATGGCAAAGGTTGCCGATCCCTGATCTATACTATACAATATAATACTGTGGCTGTGATACATCAGCCAGCTCAACCAGTACTTTTGAACTTTGACAAACAACTTGAGTGACTGTGTGTAAGTAATGTTTTCACACAAGTCTCCTATGTTTATGGAATTGTAAATGTAACACCAGCTTGATATAGCTGTGCTAGGTTTTATACTAGGTTCTGGAGGAGTAAAATGAATTGTGGAGATTTGAATTTGAACAGCCGGCAGATTTATTACAATTAACAATACTACAAGAAACAGTGCAAACAATATTGTAGAACTTTCTTTACAAATTAAAAATAAAATAAAATAAGCTTAAGTCTCTAATGTTTGATTCGTGTGAACCCGGGAGTCTTTTCCAGGATTGTGATCCGTTTGGGATAAAGGTGTTTTTATCTCTTCTTATCTGGGATCCTGTGATTTGAAGTAGTTGGGTCTGTAGATCTACTCTCGCATCCAGAGAACAGTTGGCCACACTGCTTCTGGATCCACCAAGAGTTCTCACTGGATTTGGCTCGCCATCCGTGTCCGAAACCAGCTTCAAGATCAAATCCAGATCCACTAAAAAACCAGTCTGCACATGCAGTACAGACACAATGAATAAAATATTTAACAACAATAATTCCTAAATAAAATGACAAAAGTGCATGAAAGGCACTGAATGGAATGTAATACAAAACAACACAGCTTATCTGCACTACTTTAGTGCATTAGCAAAAGTGCTTTCAACAAAACATTTAGAAAAATAAAATGTAAGGTTCATTTTGTGCACAGTACAATCTTTGTTATGTACTCCGACTGGTCTTAGCCTTTTAAAGACAAAAATAGTGCACACAGCTTTAAAAGTCACCACGTGTAAAGTTAGCATAGGTTCTTAAACTAGCTTCATATTGCAATGACTCACCGGAGCTTCCAAGAAAACAAGCTCTCTCCACCCGGTTCGATTGAGAGAGAACAAAACACATACAAGGCTCTGAAAAGCACATAACTTAGTTAAACTTGTTAAAAGTTCACTTAATCACATTTTTGATCGTTGACTCACTCGTGTCGCTTTTCGAGGGCTCTGTATGCGTCCTGCTCCTTACGCTCTCCTACACGCTCTGCTGGTCGCATGCAGCACGTGCCTATGATGCTTTCAAGGGGACTAGGAAACTAGGGTTTTTTCCAATAAATTTAGTAACCCTGTGTTTACATGTGTTACATAAAGCTCAACAAATTTTGCCAAACTTGAAAGTGGGACCAACTGACAATATCTAAAGCCTATAAAATTCTCTAAAATATTGGGGAAATTATTTCTATGATTAGTAACACTGCTTGAGCACAGGAAATCAAAACCTTGAAATAAAATCAGATAATATAGTGCCTATATAGCAGGCCTACTTCAAGGTGATTGGTAATAACAGTCACATACATCATTACAATGTACTAACCTTGAGAAGCACTGCTAAATATATCATATTTTTGCAGTCAGAATACACCAGAATGCACCATTTAATATCTAAATCTACAAAATTATGCTTACGCATAATTGCCCACCTGTTACTCTTCTCAAATTGCCTACTACTATTCAGTTTATTGAGAGGGCTAGACTCTGTTGATTTTGGTCCTTGAACGCTGCTTTGCATGGCAAAAAAGAGGTCAGAAACAGCCTTGATGACATTTTGTTATAAAATGATGTGGTAATGAAAAAAATGGCATCTGGTTTTCAAAGCAAGATGAATTCCGGCGTCACTGGTCTCAAGCAGATCATGCCTTGTTCAGGGAAAGGACTCTGATGTTTGCACAAGCTGTTCTAATCGCTTTGAAAATAACTTGTCTGAGCCCAGGTAGCTCAGTCCCAGAGCATCAGGTTTTTAATCTGAGGATGCAGCATTCAAGTCCCTATTTTGGGGTTGTGTTCCACTTGTGTTTATGCTCTCCAGAAGCCAAATCCTGCTTTTGCTGTTTGGTTGTAATGAACCCATTTTGTTTCAGATCGCAAGCTTTGAAAATGTTTGAGTATACCCATATTGTTCCAAGAAGATTTTCAGAGTATTGGTTGCAGCGTGTTATTTTAAGGTTGTTCATGTCTTCATGGTCTGCTATGAGGGCAAGAGGGAACCATTGCAGCTTTCACCAGATAGTCTAGTTGATAGCGCATTTGAATTTTTAACTGACTGCTGTGTTAAGGTTCTAAATGTTGTATTCAATTGCCAGATATTGGAATCTGTGTTTACGTATTTGTTCCACATGGAAAACTTTGAAATTGTTGGTCTACAGGCCCCATTTTCCAAGCAGGGCTTCACTGTAACAGTTCTACCTTTTCACTTCTCCTGCACTGGTGCCGAAACACTTCTGTCCGACATGCCTGAAGGACTCCCTCCCTATTACACTAACACCCATTGTGATGAAGTGCTTTGAGCGACTGGTCCTGGCACACCTTAAACAATGTCGACCTCAAACACTAGACCCACAAGAATTTGCAAAAAAACAAAAGGAATACAGAGGATGCTGCATCCACACTGCTGCCCTTTGTGTACATACACCTGGACAACATGAACACAAATGCAAGAATGCTGTTTGTTGACTTCAGCTCAGCATTCAACACAGGCATTCACTCCAACTAAGCACAAAACTTGAGGGCACTGGAATCAATACATCCCTCTGGAACTGGATCATGGACTTTCTGAACAACAGACCCCAGTATATTAGGTCAGGCCACAACTGTTCCTCCACCATTACACTCAACACTGATGCACCTCAGGGCTGGATGCTAAGCCTGTTTCTCTTCTATCTTTTCACCCATCACTGTAGGTCTATGTATAAATCCAACTCTCTCATAAATTTTGCTGATGGCACCACAGTGATCAGCTCATCAGGAACAATGATGTATGCACAGGCTGTTCTAATAACTTCAAAAATGACTACAGCGTAGAAGTAAAGCACCTAGCTGCATGGTGCACTGACAACAACCTGCTCCTGAACACCAGCAAAAATAAGGAGGACAACCATTCACATTTAACACCTCTATGGGAGATTTGGAACAGCCAATTAGCCTACGGTTAGCATGTTTTTTTAACTGTCGGAGGAAACCCATGCAAACATGGGGAGAACATGCAATCTCCACACAGAAACGCCCGTCTGGGAATCGACTGCAGGCGTTTGTGCTGTGAGGCAAGATGTGCTAACCACTGTGCCGCCCAATAATAATCATAATAAAAATACAATTTTATTTCTTGTAGAAATTATATTATTAACTCCCCCTGAAAAGTGGATCGCATGGTGGCATGGTGGTTAGCATGTTTGCCACAGAGCAAGAATGATGTTTCTGTGCATGGGTTTCATCTGGCTTCTTGCCAGAGTCCAAAGACTTGTACATTAGTTTTTTGGCTATTCCATCTTGCCCCAAGATGTAAATATGAGTATAGTGGTGAGGCACCTTAATAACATTTTTTAAGGATGTAATACAGTACAGTATATCTGAGTGAGTCTTATACTTATTGTCGGCGTTGATCAGTTTTGATCTTTCTATTTAGTAAAATAAAGCAAAGAATATAACTTTACTTTTTATGATGATATAGTATTTCCCTGTGGCTGTGTCACGTAACTGGTCGCACCTTTCAAGGTCACGGACAGACGGCGTTGTTGTGGGTTGTACGTTTATGTAACTTTGATCTACTGTCTGCTTGTAGTCTATAAAGTTGCTCCATTCTTTTCTTTTATTGTTTATTAATTTATACTATTTATGTGTCTATTTATTTATTTACTTATATAATATATATGTATGTGTGTATGTTTGTACTTGTATCTATTTTTGCACCCCCAACTGATAGTACCTCAAGAGCCTGTAACAGTGAATTTCTCCATTGTGAGATTAATAAAGCTGTATCTTATCTGTAACTTTGGTTCATTTCTACTCTGCCAAGCACCATGACGTATTATGCAGCTCCGTGCCACTAGGTGCCAGTCGTACAATAAAACAATCACATTTCGATCATGGAAGAAGATCAAGTTGTTTTTGTTTCATGGCGCGAAGGGAATGTTACCCATTTGGGTAACTAGTTTCACACAAACCTTTAATGTAATTATTATTTTTGATATACCAGAATAAACGTGTAGTTTGTTTTTTTTTTTGACAAAAAATATAAGTAATTTAAATTGGGACCAGATCCATGCTGATCTGTAAACACTGGCTGAGTAAGTATCATTAGCTAGCTGAGAGGCTAAAGAAGGGCTGAGGTGATCCGAGGCTCGAGATCCCTGGCAGTGAAGATCCCTCGGTAAGAATCTTAACCAGTTTCATATATATTTTCGGTTTGGATTTAATCTCTCTCAGACTTTTGGTTCGTTATTTAACAAATAACTGTAGACCGAGCTAAGATTGTTTGCTAGTTTCTGTTGTTGAGACACAACACGGTCATTAGCGAGTGAGAATTTGTTGATCCCAAACGAGACAGCGGCTCGTGGGTCATAAAATCCAGTCAAGAAGAAGCTACAGAACCTTTGTGCTAGCTTTGGAATTTGCTAAAACATCTGCTCGTGAACTGAGATGATATTCTATCAGGATTTTCCCAACTCTTAAGTAGAAGTGTTAGTAATATTTGAGATGGGATTAATCAGTCGCTGGAATGCTATAAAATAGAATTAAATAAACTTTAAATTGATACCTCATTCAGCTTAGTGCCAGCAATAAGGAAACTAATTTATTATTAACACCAGAAAGTAATTTATTTTAATTAATCTGAAGACAGAAGTTGAAGACTTATTGAAGACCATTTTATGGGAGAAACACTCATAACTTCTTTTCGCATGAAAATTATTCATTAAAAGTGCTCAACAATAATAGAGAAGGAAGTCCTGAAAAATATACTGATTTGACTAATTAGAGAGAATCACAATTTAATTATTTTTTCTGTTATTTATCTGATAATAATGTGCCAGTGTCCTGGCAAAACGTGTCCAGTTCTCTCTCTTAGACAGACAGACACAAATAAAACCACAGAACAGTCCAACACACACTGCGCGTTCACCCCTCCCACTCTAATTGGTCTATCACGTCCCAACTTGATCTTTTTCTGATTGGTCCCTCATGACATTATATGTTATGTCATCAAGTTGTTTGTCAGGTGTCTTGACTCAAGGCACCCCCCCTCCAATTGCTTAGGACTGACATTGTATCATGGATGGCAACTTGTACGAATTTGTCCGTATTCATATGGATAACATAATATACACACACACACACATACTATTCCTTCTCAAAAAATTAGCATATTGTGATAACGTTCATTATTTTCTGTAATGTACTGAGGAAAATTAAAATTTCATATATTTTAGATTCATTGCACACCAACTGAAATATTTCAGGTTTTTTATTGTTTTAACACTGATGATTTTGGCATACAGCTCATGAAAACCCAAAATTTCTATCTCAAAAAATTAGCATATCATGAAAAGGTAGTCTAAACGAGCTATTAACCTAATCATCTGAATCAACCAATTAACTCTAAACACCTGCAAAAGATTCCTGAGGCTTTTAAAAACTCCCAGCTTGGTTCATTACTCACAACCGCAAACATGGGTAAGACTGCCGACCTGACTGCTGTCCAGAAGGCCATCATTGACACCCTCAAGCAAGAGGGTAAGACACAGAAAGAAATCTCTGAGCGAATAGGCTGTTCCCAGAGTGCTGTATCAAGGCACCTCAGTGGAACGTCTGTCTGTCTTCCTTTTGGCTTTTTCCCTTTTACTCGGGAGTCGCCACAGCGAATCATCTGATTCGCACGTTTGATTTGGCAGAGGTTTTTATGGATGCCATTCCTGTCACAACCCTTTTTTAGCAAGGGACAGAAACACGCTGACGTCTTTTACATGCGTCTTACCATAGACAGTGAGAGACATGGCCCGCCTTTGATCACCCAGTTAGCCGCACTGGGGGAGACAGTGACAACCTTGTGGAGAGTGGGACTCGAACCCCCAACCTTTTGGATCAGCGATCCAGCACCCTATACCACTAGACCACCACTGCCCCCTCAGTGGGACGTCTGTGGGAAGGAAAAAGTGTGGCAGAAAACGCTGTACAAAAAGAAGAGGTGACCGGACCCTGAGGAAGATTGTGGAGAAGGGCCGATTCCAGACCTTGGGGGACCTGTGGAAGCAGTGGACTGGGCTACAGGTGCCGCATTCCCCAGGTCAAGCCACTTTTGAACCAGATCAATGGCAGAAGTGCCTGAACTGGGCTACAGAGAAGCAGCACTGGACTGTTGCTCAGTGGTCCAAAGTACTTTTTCAGATGAAAGCAAATTTTGCATGTCATTCGGAAATCAAGGTGCCAGAGTCTGGAGGAAGACTGGGGAGAAGGAAATGCCAAAATGCCTGAAGTCCAGTGTCAAGTCCCCACAGTCAGTGATGGTCTGGAGTGCCATGTCAGCTGCTGGTGTTGGTCCACTGTGTTTTATCAAGGGCAGGGTCAATGCAGCTAGCTATCAGGAGATTTTGGAGCACTTTCATGCTTCCATCTGCTGAAAAACTTTATGGAGATGAAGATTTTCATTTTTCAGCACGACCTGGCACCTGCTCACAGTGCCAAAACCACTGGTAAATGGTTTACTCACCATGGTATTTCTGTGCTCAATTGGCCTGCCAACTCTCCTGACCTGAACCCCACAGAGAATCTGTGGGATATTGTGAAGAGAAAGTTGAGAGACACCAGACCCAACACTGTGGATGAGCTTAAGGCCGCTATCGAAGCATCCTGGGCCTCCATAACACCTCAGCAGTGCCACAGGCTGATTGCCTCCATGCCACGCCCCATTGAAGCAGACATTTCTGCAAAAGGATTCACGACCAAGTATTGAGTGCATAACTGAACATAATTATTTGAAGGCTGACTTTTCTTGTATTAAAAACACTTTTTTTTTTTTTTTTTTTTTTTTTTTTTAGTCGGATGAAATATGCTAATTTTTTGAGATAGGGATTTTGGGTTTTCATGAGCTGTATGCCAAAATCATCAGTATTCAAACAATAAAAGACCTGAAATATTTGAGTTGGTGTGCAGTGAATCTAAAATATATGAAAGTTTCATTTTTATTCGTACATTACAGAAAATAATGAAGTTTATCACAATATGCTAATTTTTTGAGAAGGACTAGTATATAAAATTCTAAATAATATAATAGCAAAATACGGTGATACGATTCATTCAGACATTTAATACGAATTTCAAACTTTCAGGGAAATATGCTCCTTTCAATTTTATTTGACAATATTTTATCAATGATTCTGATGAATTGCATCAAATTCACCCCTCTGTGAATCGCCACCTTATCATGGTAGAGGGGTTTGTGTGACCTAATGATCCTGGGAGCCATGTTGTTGGGGACATTAATGCCCCTGGTAGGATCACCCAAGGCAAACAGGTCCTGGGTGATGGCCCAGACGAAGTGTGGTTCAGAAGACCTCTATGCTAATTAAAAAAAAAATCAAGGACACAGTTTCCCTTGCCTGGATGCGAATCACCAGGGTCCCCCGCTGGAGCCAGGGCTGGGGGAGGGGCTCGAAGGCGTGCGCCTCGGGGTCAGGCTTCTACCCATGGAACTCGGCCGGGCCAGCACGAAAAGGAGACATGAGTCCGCCACCTGTGGGAGGGGCTATAGGGGTCGTGTGCGATGTGAGTTGGGTGGCAGCTGAAGGCATGGGTTCTGTCGAACTGATCCGCGGTTACTGATTCTTAGGACATGGAATGTCAACTCTCTGGCGGGGAAGGAACCTGAACTGGTGCATGAGGTGGAGAAATATTGACTAGATATAGTCGGGCTCACCTCAATGCATAGCTTGGACTCTGGAACCACCCATCTCGAGAAAGGCTGGAACTTGTTCCATTCTGAAGTTGCTCATGGGGAGAGGCGGTGAACTGGTGTGGGCATCCTTGTTGCCCCTCATCTTGGTGCCCAAATATTGGGGTTTTCCCCAGTCGACGAAAGGGTAGCTTCCCTCCGCCTGAGGGTAGGGTGACGGGTCCTGACTGTTATTTGTGCTTATGCACCAAATGACAGTTCAGAGTACCCATCCTTCTTGGAGTCTTTTGGGGGTGTGTTGGAGAACGCTCCTTTGGGAGACTCATTTGTTGTCTTGGGAGACTTAAACGCCCATGTTGGCAACGATAATGTGAACTGGAAGGGTGTGATCTGTAGGTACGGCCTCTCCAGTCTGAACCCGAATGGCGTTTCATTGTTGGACTTCTGTGCTCGTCACAGTTTGTCTATTTAGAACATGAGTGTCTATAAGTGCACTTGGCACCAGGACACCCTAGGTCGCAGCTCGATGATCGAGTTTGTAGTCGTAGACTTTGTAGTCACTCGGGTGAAGAAGGGAGCTGAGCTGTCAACCGATCACCACCTGGTGGTGAGCAGGCTTTGATGGCGGGGGAGGCCCACTTCCAGGCTTGGCAGGCCCAAGCGTGTAATTGGGGTCTGTTGAGAACATTTGGCGGAGTCTTCTGTCCGAGAGGCCTTTAATGCCCTACAGCCACGTCCTGGAGGAGGCGGGTGACATGGAATCCGGATGGGCCATATTTCGTACTGCCATTGCTGAGGCAGCAGCCCATAGCTCTGGTCGGAAGGTCGTTGGTGCTTGTCATGGTGGTAACCCCCGAACTCAGTAATGGACACCTGTGGTGATGGGGGCCGTCCGGCTGAAAAAGGAAGCCTATTGGGTCTTATTGGCCTGTGGGACTCCCGAGGCAACAAACAGGTACCGAGAGGCCAAACGTGCTGCAGACAAAGCTGTCGCATATGCAAAATCTCGGGCATGGGAGGAGTTCGGTGAGTGCCTGGAGAGTGATTATCGGTTGGTCTCAAAAAGGTTCTGAACCACCATCCAACGCCTCAGGAGGTGGAAGCAGTTCTCTACAAACACTGTTTACAGTGGAGGTGGGGAGCTGCTCACCATGAAGGGATGTTGTCGGGAAGTGGAAGGAATAGTTTAAGGACCTCCATAATCCCACCAACACACCCTCTGTGGAGGAGGAAGGCCCTGGGGGATTTGGTGGGGGTCTGCCCATCACTGGAGCGGAGGTCAATGAGATAGTCAAAAAGGTCCTCGGTGGTCAGGCTCTGGGGATGGATGAGATCAGCCCTGAATATCTCAGGGCTATGGATGCTGTAGAACTGTTTTAGTTGACACGTCTCTGCAATATCGCGTGGTCATCGGGGGCCGAACCTCTGGATTGGCAAACCGGGGTGGTAGTCCCCCTTTTTAAAAAGGGGACTGCAGGGTGTGTTCCAATTATCGGGGAATCAAACTCTTCATCCTGCCCGGGAGAGTTTATGCAGGTGTACTGGAGAGGAGGATCTGACCGATATTCGAACCTCGGATTCAGGAGGAACAATGTGGTTTTCGTTCTGGCCGTAGCACTCTTGTCCAGCTTTATACGCTCCACAGGATCTCTTTAAGTAACATCTCTTTTACAGTACAATTTTACATTCATTTACTGTACACCGTTGCTAAGGAAAGCACTGTCGTTGGAGATGAAGCTGAAAGTGAAATCTCCATCTCTCCCACTCCACAGTGTCTTCAGTTTTGAAGGACATGGACCACATTAAGGATGCAGTGAAAACAGCAGCCCCTATTAAGTCAACTATCATCACAAAACAGCGTGAAGGGCCAATTGCAGAGATGGGAAAGTTACTATACACGTGGTTGGAAGATAATAGGCAAAGAAATGTGAAAGTGATGTTGCAGGCAGCAAAGTAAGGCTACAAGTTTATTTCGCCTGTTGAAAGAACTTGCAGATGAAGAATACACTTCACTTGAATTCATACCGAGTGCTGAGTGGTTTCGGTTTCGGTTGTGTTAAATATTCGACTTACGACCAATCTGACTTATGACCGGTTGGTCGGAACCGATCTAGGTTGTAACTCAGATAGTGACTGTAAATTCTTTTTGTATTTTAGAAGTTTGTTTGTGGAGTTTGCCATACTCCTGCATCATATGCATGAGCAATCAAGGTATTTCCCTGATTTGGATAATGCTAAAGTAGGCTAAAAAGTCAAGGAAAAGGTCATTTCATATCTGGAAATTGCAAAATGTCTGTACTGTAGGAAGGGAGTCACCCCATCCCACAACCCTCCACCACTGGTCACTTTGCTTACTTGCAGGGTCACTCGAGATTTCTAATTTTCATTCTCAAATTTGGTAGGTATGAATGTGCCAAATAAAAAAAAGTCTCTTTGCACTCTAGGTGAGGAACAATCCATAACATTTTTGAAATGACATATGTACTTATCAGAATTTAGTCTATATGCTTGCATTATAAGCTCAACTCCGTGGTCTTTACCGCTCTTGTCCAGGTTTGTGGCTCATTGGATAACAAGTCTGATCACAGATCAGAAAACTCGAGTAATATTTTGTTGTGATGAGATTTTATAAATCACAAGCAGGGTTCATGTTTTTGATAACCCAGATATCTAGCTCAGTGAAAAGGATTGATTTATACTCTTCCTCTGAGGGTAAAAGGGTATTGAGATGTGTTGTAGGGCCTGGAGTGAATTGTACTTTTTTCATGAGGCTTTATTTCCACACCAAGCACTTTTAACATTTATAGATTAAATCTGACTGTCCGATTCAAGCATTATAAACATCAACAACATTTCAACACATTAAAACAATAGTTTAAGATTCTTGTAATAATAGTTCAAGATCAGGATCTCTGTAAATCAGGTTTCACTAGTCCAAAACTGAATTCCACATACCTGCAATAACACTGGAAAATGACATCGGACTCATCGCACAACCTTTAATGCTCACTGTAACTCAGTTTTAACCAGGCAGAATTACGGGTAAGTATATTTCAGAATTGTGATGTTAACACAATTTACATGTTAATCTCTTGTTTCGTCTCATTTTAGGACTGAAGCCAGAATGTCCAGAGTGAACCAGGATGCATACCTGGTGAAATTTGTTGAACATAATGGATGTAAAAGTGAGCTTGGCCTAAAAGCTTATGAGGTATTTATTTACTATTTATTTTGTAATAGTAAATACCCATGAGATATTCGATTGTTTTAATTTTTAAAAAATGCTGGAAAAACTACATAGAAAATGGTTAGGGGTGTCATCTTTATTTAATAACTGGCAGCATTACTTGGATTTTTGCTATTATTGTTTCCTATACAGTAAAACCTCCGCTGACGAACGCTTAAGCTCACGAACTTTTCGCCTCAAGAACATTAAATTTGCGAGCATATTGTCTCTGCTGACGAACTAGTTTTCGGCGGACGAATCAAACCACGCGGTCGAACAGCGCCACGGTGGCGGCCACGAGAAGCTGACGCACGCTCACGGCGTCACAGTTCGTCACCCCCTTTCTTTGAGTGCGGAAGTGGTTTGTGTTTGCTAGACATTTTGGACCATATTGAGTGTACTTTTGCTATTATGGGACCGAAAAAGACCCCACCACAGGCGGAGATCATTGAAAAACACGAACGAGGTGTGCGTTTGTGTGACTTAGCGTCCCAGTGTACCAGTATGCTAAGTCTACCATTGCTCCCATCCTTAAGAACAAGGAAGCTATTAAGGGTGCGTGTGTGGCTAAGGGTGTTTCCAAACAGTAGGCGTTTCCAAACACTCCTTCCAAACAGTAAGTCCCTCCCTCCCTCCTCCTCCCACTCCATTCCATCAAGCCATCAACTACCATCACAAAGGTAAATAAAACGACTTTATTATACAGTACAGTTTATTTCTTTAATTACAATACAATAGCACATTTATTATACATAAAATAAGGTATATTTTTGTGTGGTTTTAAGGCTTATTTAGTAGAAAATTATGTTTTATGTGGACCTGGGAACGCATTATTCTCATTTTAATGGTTTCTTATGGGAAATAAATGTTCGGAAGACGAACTTTTCGCCTCACACACACTTTCTGGGAACCAATTATGTTCGTGAGCAGAGGTATCACTGTATTTATATATTTTTCTGGCTCCCGTCATTAGTAAATGTGAACAGAGTAGGATATATATCCATAGAAATACCCATCCCATCTGTCTGTTCAGCTCTCCGTACATCATCTTCACTTCACTTATCCCTTAACATCCGGGGATGTCATTGGGGCGCCTTCATGGCGAGACTTGGGCTGATTTGGCCTGGCAGCGCCCATCCCTCTCCAGATCGTAGAAACACGCTGACGGCTTTGCAGCCGATTCGTTATGAAAGTCAGCAATGGTTCTTTTACATGCCTCTCACCATAGACAGCGAGAGACATGGCCCACCTTTGATAACCCAGTTAGCTGCACTGGGGGGACCGTGACAACCCTGTGGGACTCGAACCCCCAACCTTCGGATCAGTGATCCTATGCCCGATCCACTAGTCCACCACTGCCCATACATCATCTTAGTGTGATCATTTTGGAAGGAAATAGCGAAGGATCACTCCTAACACGGCCTGGGATCTCTCTGGCTCCTGGTTTCAGCTCTGCACTCGACCAGTTCCCCCATCTAAGGTTTTCGTGTTTCTCCTCATCACTAGCAGTGACTACATGTGCCTCCCCTGTAACAATAAAGACTCTCCGTGTTCATCCTACTGTCTCCTGCGCTTTGGGTCCGGCTGAAAGTTCCTGACGTCACAGTTAGCTTGACAATTTAGTGTGCATTTAGGGTTGCACCTTGTACAAACAAATGATAAATTCAATAGAATGAAATAAGATGATTAGAGAGAGAGAGAGAGAGATTGTATACAGTATAAATTCGTATAGGTTACTTATTCAAGGTTTAAATATATGGTCCCCTTTAAAGCCCTGTAACGACTTACGAACAAATTCATCTAATGAACGGCCGTCCGAAACGTAACTCATTCGTATGTTGGGGAGCGTTTGTGTCTCCCCGACTTATGTTCATCCATTTTACGTTTTTTTTTTTTTTTTCAAAAAAAGAAAAAAGTCAAATTTTGAGTTTAGACGTACCTACGTACTATGCTGACATAATGATGAAATGACGCTGCTTCCATTGTTTAGAAATGACAGAATGAAGGTGCCCCTCCTTCTTCCCAGTTCAAATATATATATACTAATCCTTCTAAAAAAATTAGCATATTGTGATAAAGTTCATTATTTTCTGTAATGTACTGATAAACATTAGACTTTCATATATTTTTGATTCAATACACACAACTGAAGTAGTTCAAGCCTTTTATTGTTTTAATATTGATAATTTTGGCAAAAAATTAAAGAAAAAACAAAAATCCCTATCTCAAAAAATTAGCATATTACATCTGACCAAAAACAAAAAAGTGTTTTTAATACAAAAAAAGTGAACCTTCAAATAATTATGTTCAGTCATGCACTCAATACTTGGTCGGGAATCCTTTTGCAGAAATGACTGCTTCAATGTGGCGTAGCAATCAGCCTGTGGCAGTGCTGAGGTGTTATGGAGGCCCAGGATGCTTCGAAAGCAGCCTTAAGCTCATCCACAGTGTTGGGTCTGGTGTCTCTCAACTTTCTCTTCACAATATCCCACAGATTCTCTATGGGGGTACAGGTCAGGAGAGTTGGCAGGCCAATTGAGCACAGAAATACCATGGTCAGTAAACCATTTACCAGTGGTTTTGGCACTGTGAGCAGGTGCCAGGTCATGCTGAAAAATGAAAGCTTCATCTCCATAAAGCTTTTCAGCAGATGGAAGCATGAAGTGCTCCAAAATCTCCTGATAGCTAGCTGCATTGACCCTGCCCTTGATAAAACACAGTGGACCAACACCAGCAGCTGACATGGCACCCCAGACCATCACTGACTGTGGGGACGTGACACTGGACTTCAGGCATTTTGGCATTTCCTTCTCCCCAGTCTTCCTCCAGACTCTGGCACCTTGATTTCCGAATGACATGCAAAATTTGCTTTCATCTGAAAAAGTACTTTGGACCACTGAGCAACAGTCCAGTGCTGCTTCTCTGTAGCCCAGTTCAGGCACTTCTGCCATTGATCTGGTTCAAAAGTGGCTTGACCTGGGGAATGCGGCACCTGTAGCCCAGTCCACTGCTTCCACAGGTCCCCCAAGGTCTGGAATCGGCCCTTCTCCACAATCTTCCTCAGGGTCCGGTCACCTCTTCTTTTTGTACAGCGTTTTCTGCCACACTTTTTCCTTCCCACAGACGTCCCACTGAGGGGGCAGTGGTGGTCTAGTGGTATAGGGTGCTGGATCGCTGATCCAAAAGGTTGGGGGTTCGAGTCCCACTCTCCACAAGGTTGTCACTGTCCCCCCCAGTGCGGCTAACTGGGTGATCAAAGGCGGGCCATGTCTCTCACTGTCCATGGTAAGACGCATGTAAAAGACGTCAGTGTGTTTCTGTCCCTTGCTAAAAAAGGGTTGTGACAGGAAGGGCATCCGTAAAAACCTCTGCCAAATCAAACGTGCGAATCAGATGATTCGCTGTGGCGACTCCCGAGTAAAAGGAAAAAAGCCGAAAGGAAGACAGACAGACACACACACCGTATTTTCCGGACTAACTATACGTCGCATCGGAATACAAGTTGAATTGGCCAAAAAATGCATGATACGTAAAGAAGAAAACACATATATAAGTTGAACTGGACTATAAGGCGCATTTTCCGGGAAATCTATTTTTAAATTTGATCTCGTCCATGTTAATAATATGAACCCGTGTCACATTATGGACAGTTACTTGCTCTTCAACAAACTCACTGAAACTGTCTACCTTTGATTGGAAATCTGCTGGCAGGTTTTGTGACCTTGTGGCATGAAGCGGTAACACCAAGACAGTCCTCCCACAAAGTCATTTATATTCATCTCTTTGGCAGCTACCTGGGTGTGGAAACCCAACTGTACTGTTTTTAAGCTCCTCAAGCATCCATGTACAAACTCGTTCCTCTAACAGTGGCCATCTAGCTTTTAGCGTACAATTAGCTTTTTTGTTTTCTTCATTGCAGTAATAATAATCTCTACTTTCTCCAGTCGCTCACAACTTTCTCGTTCAGTCCAAACTTTCTTTCTGCTGCTCGAATACCATTTTCTGCTGCATATTTCACTACTTGCAGCTTGTAATCTGCAGAATAGATTTTTTTTTGGGGGGGGTGGATTTTTGTTCAGTCGAGTTGTCTTTTTAAGTTTCTGTTTATGTTGAAATTTTTAATTTTCAGTGGTCCAGGATTAGCAGGTGCTGGTACACAAGCCTAGAGAGCCCTCTAGTGGTTGTGAGTGTGAAAATAACCAACATGTGAAATTATGTTTGTTATTATTATGACAAATCGAATTATCTGTAATAATTTCACATATAAGATGCTCTGGAGTACAAGTCGCACCCTCAGCCGAACTATGAAAAAAGTGCGACTAGAAGTCCAGAAATTATGATATATATGAGACAGAGAGAGATAATGGTCAGTAGTTCAGTTTTGTAATTCTCTTGCTCTGCTCCCCAGGAGCTCTGTGTGGTAAAAGAACAAACACTGAATTTGAAATACCTGAATATTTAAACCTATTGTTGTTGTGACTCATGTCCATATTAAGGCCATTGTGGAACTGCAGTCGGAGAAATATGTACAGAATATTAATGAAGAAACTGTACTTGAGTTGGTGCACAATGACAAGTCGCTATACGTCTTCAGTGATTTCACCAGCGATGCATTTGAGCACTGCAGGAAGGTAAATTCTTTTTAAAATGTATTTATTTTTATTATTTTTGATATAACAGTTCAGTCCTCCTTCACTGGTTTGCTTCGTGTTCTGAATACTGTACAGTGACTTAGTGTTTGTGATGATAATATTTTCTCAGGTCATATGATCACCAGCATACAAAAACCATTCTAATCCTATTTTTCTAACATAATGTGGTAATGCTGTTAAAATAATCAAACTTTGTGTGTGTGTGTGTGTGTGTGTGTGTGTGTGTGTGTGTGTGTGTGTGTGTGTATGTGTTTATTTCTGGTGTGTTTTACAGCTGGGGTGCCGCATAGTGAGTCCTTTAGTAGTGCTGTTCTGCCTACAGCAGCAGAGGTGTGTACCAAAAGCGGAGCAACCTGTTTACAACATGGCTATGGCTGATGTTACAGTGTCCTGTACCAGTCTGGACAAAGACGCACGGGTAAGCAAAGGAAACAAGTTACTTCACTGTTCACGACTAATTCAAATGCTCAATACAGCAGTCTCTTGACTGAATGTGTACTTATGTCTGAGTTGCATTATTGGGATTTATATCACAATGCTGTGGAATACAGTTGGCCCTTGACTATTCACGGGTTTGCACTCGCGGTTTGAGTATTCACGGACTGCCAGCAGCTCGCACGTGATCCAAATTCAGCCAATGGCTGTCCTCCTTCCTGCTGATTGCTTGAGGTGATGTAACACCCCTTTTTCCTTATTCGCCAAGTTGGCAATGAGCCTTTTTTTAGTGTGTTTTAATTACCAGTTAAGTTCTATGATGTCACTCAAACACCTTTTTAAGCACCAGAAAAAGGTAATGAGGTTGGATGTCTCCTGAAGAAGTCCTGAAGACTTTCTTACTTATTTTATTCAGACTTTCGAGGAATAATCGTTTCAACTGTTGTAAAGCACTCCACTATTAAAGTCTTTTTAAATTATTATTTCAGTACATGACCTAAAGTAATGTTTAAAATATTTGCGTGCTATATTTTATTTACTGTGCTGTAGCATGTTTCTCATTTTGTTTTGTTTATCCAATTTATTACATTTCTTGTTCTTTTATGCCCTTTTTGTTATGATCTGTGTTTTGGGGGACTTTGATTTTGGCGCTGTGCCTTTAACTAACTGTTTACTTCCTGAGGGGCGTGGCTGAGCTGCTCAGCACACACCTGAATTCACTATTCTCATTTACTCCCAATAAACAAAAAGCAGGCTCACCTCTGCCCCAAGTGGTGGTCTAGTGGTATAGGGCGCTGGATCGCTGATCCAAAGGTTGGGGGTTCAAGTCCCACTCTGCACAAGGTTGTCACTGCCCCCCCAGTGGCGCTAACTGGGTTATCAAAGGCCGGCCATGTCTCACTGTCTATGGTGAGAGGCATGTAAAAGAACCATTGCTGATTTTCGACAAGAGTAGGCTGCAAAGCCGTCAGCGTGTTTCCGCCCTGCGATGGCCTGGCGAGCCGTCCAGGGTGTACTCTGCCCTCGCCTGAAGTTGGCTGGGATGGGCACCAGCCTCCCCGCGACCCAAATTCGGATTAAGCGGGTACAGAAAATGAACTGAACTGAACCTCTGCCCCAGAGGATTAACTCACATCAACATCACCACTTTGGTTTGTAACGCCTCTTACTCTATCATTCTAAAACTCTGTTTTGTACTTCGGCTCCAGCTGGGCATGGCCAAGCTGCTCGGACTTAATGCAGTTAATACCTGAATTCAGTCATCTCATGCCTAATGCAATACTTTCATCTAGTGGGCATTTTTGAAAACGACAGTGCTGTATGTTTATAAAGAGAATGCATTGAAAGCTGTTTTTATGTGTATGCTGTATAATGTTTATATTTTATCATCAATAAATATAACAGTAAAATTTGACAAGTTTTTCTTAATCATTACTACATTTCGCTGCATTTAATACTGTATTGAGTAAGACTTTCTATAGAATGTGTTTAAGAAGCATATTTGTCATGTAATAGATACATAGTATTTTACTTTCAGCTGCTCATTCCCGCATGTGACGTGCATGATACATGGGGTTTTACTTCCGGGTACAGAACTCGCGGATTATCTCGATTCGCGGAGGGCCCGGAACCAAACCCCCGCGAATGTCAAGGGCCTACTGTATGTAGTTATGATTGGTCAGGAGACACTATCATCTTATTATTCAACATCTCCAGCCAATCACGGGTGTCTGTAAACTTGTACTAGCATTAGCACTTTAGCTGCCTCAGTATGCATGCGCAAAGAGTTTATAAAGATGTAGGTGGCACATCACCCCTTCCTGGCTGGTGGTCACCTGATAAGAAGACAGTTCTTGATGGGTGGGAAGTGGATGCAACCAAACCCCTTTTCTTTTTACAGATCCAGAGTGACTGATTTAAACAGATAATTATCTCTGGCTTATTCTTGTGTTGTCGGTGTGACATCACAATCATGTTGCAACTTGTTAACTAAACTGTTTTCCCCAACTTTAAAATGGCCCCATGTCATTGTATTCAGTATGCTAGACTACTCAAATAGTTCCAGTAAGGAAAGTTGGGCACCCAATAACAGTGTACAGATATTAATCTAACAAATACAATATCAACCATTGAACTTCTGAATAAAATAAAACTCAGGACATCTGCACTTAATCTATGGTTTATATGCTAATTCGCTGTGGCGACTCCCGAGTAAAAGGGAAAAAGCCAAAAGGAAGACAGACAGACAGCCGATGTGGCTGTTGCGTGACTCCGCAACTTTAGATGCCATATTTGACCAGATGAAAACATATCTTTCTCTTAGTAGAATTGTTTGCAATTTGGCTCACTTGACGCTGACCCAGATGTCCGACGATGAGAACATCCACACATTTGTGTTTTTAGAATGTTTTTTTGTTATTTTGCAATAAAGTATAAAATGTGTGTATACCCTTGTACATAGACTGAGATCATTCCTGAATGTTCTCTGTCTGTTCATTACGTTTACAGATTTGCTTAAACTTTATATAATTATGAAATAGTTATATTTAAAGGAATAACTGATGGGTTATGTGACCAGTGTAGCATTGAGAAATGAAACATTGTACACCTTGTTTTACATGTTTAAACAAGAATTCTGGATTTTGTACAGTTGGATCTGTGTGAATTGGAGTCAAACAGATTCCTGGCTATAAAAAAGTCAGTTTGTGTTTTTAGACAGAAGTGATGGACCTGGTCCAGCTGATGGGTGGGCGGGTGTACCGAGACCTCAACGTGTCTGTCACTCACCTGGTTGCAGGCGAAGTGGGCAGTAAAAAGTACCTGGTGGCAGCCAGCCTGGGAAAGCCCATCCTACTTCCAACCTGGGTCAGAGCATGTTGGGAGAAGTCTCAGGACTGGTAGGATGTTTATCCTTACACATCTTTTCGCACATAAGGCAAGGTGTACACAATTTATACACATGATCTCTCCTGTGGTTTCTTTTAGTTTGTTTCGATATTCTGACCTGTGTTTGGAGGAATACCTGTGCCCTGTGCTGAAAGGGTGCACCGTGTGTGTGACGGGTCTTTCCACAGTGGAGCGTAAGGAGGTGCAGAGGTTGTGTGAACTGCATGGTGGGAGTTACACTGGCCAGCTCAAGATGAACGAATGCACTCATCTGATTGTCAGCGAGCCCTCAGGTGGACTTCTGGATTTTTACTTGTGAATCTGTTTATTCCTTTACATTCGTGGTGAACTGTCAATGACTTTCTTTGCCCAGGTGCAGAAAGAGATGTGTCTGCCTTTTTTCTTTCAGGTCAGAAGTATGAGTTTGCCAAAAAGTGGAATGTGTACTGTGTATCTATTCACTGGATTTTTGACAGTATCGAAAAGAGATTCTGTCAGGATGAGAAACGGTACGCTATAGAGCGAGAGAGCAAGAGAAAGGAGAAATCTGATGGACCCAGCACCTCGACTCCCACTGGCTCCAATAAAAGTAAAGACAGTAGGAACGTTTTTCCTTGACTTTTTATTTGTGCTTTCAGTTTCTCTCTGCCCTTTGACTTCTGCAGTTGTACTTGTGTATAAAATATTTTTAAAAACTTATTTCTTGAGAATAGTAAACATGCCTGTTGTTTTTCTGCTCTAGGCACAAAGCTGTAGTTTAAAAGACTGTACTTGTTAGTAATGGACTTGCCTGTAGCTGAAATGTGTTTCTTACTGGGTTTTTTTTTTTTTTGGGAAATGTTTTCTACAGCTAATGGGCCGTCCTTGCTTGGTCTGAGTAACATCTCAAATGTGAGCATGAATGTCAATGAAACAGCCATAACGACTGCAACAACAAGCCATATTGAAAATGCTGATCCAATTGATACCTTCGATGTCAGTACCTGTTCAACAGATGATTTATTAGACGGCTGCAAGGTGAGTCTGGTTCAACAACAAACTTCCTTGATTGATAAGGTTTATATATTTATTTTAACATAAGGAAATTAACTTATTGTAGCTCAATTCATGAAAATGAAGATGTTAGAATATTACAGTTTTAATTAACATTTATGTGTCGAAGGTAAGGTGGTGTGTGTGCATATATACATACATATACAGTCGGCCCTCTACTTACGAAATTAATCTGTTCCAGTGCGTTTTTCGTAACCTGGAGTTTTCGTAAGTAGGGGTGCATTTTACATATAAAATGCATAATTTGTTCCAAGGCTCCCAAGTCTACCCCATAAACCCTTTAAAAATTATAAAAGTACACCAATTTTTTTATGAAATATGTGTTAAAAGTAAAATAAAATTTATTTACCTTTTTTTAAATCTCTCGAACCATCCATGCGACGCTTTAAAGTCCGGAGGTTGCTGGTCTGAAGAACCCTCACGCCCACCCCCACCCTCCTTCACAAGGTCCTTAAATATGGTGGTTGCCTTTTTCGAAATAATCGCCTCCGTCACTCTATCTCAGCTTTTAAGGTCTCCTTCTGCTTCAATAGCATCCTGATTGTAGAGGGGTTTCAGCCATACTCCTTTGCGATTTCGCTCAACTGCATCCCACTTTCGTATATTTTTATTATATATAATATAATATATATATATATATATATATATATATATATAATCGAAGCTTCACTTCGATTGATAACGGAGCCCGCTTCTTCTTTTCGGTGTCACCGGGAATCACTTTCTTGGGGTCCATGATGGATAACGAAATGTAACGCTGCAATGATCACTCTCAAAAAAACTCACGAGCCAACAGTCCTGTTCAACTCTCCTTCATGAGCCAACAGTTTGGCGCTTTTCGTAAGAGGTTGTTTCGTATACAGAGGATGAAAATTTAGGAAAATGTTTTTCGTAACTCGGAATTTTCGTACCCAGGGGGTTCCGTAAGTAGGGGGCTGACTGTGTATATATGTTTTTTATTTTTATATATATATATATACACACACACATACACACACACACACACACAGTCGGCCCTCTACTTACGAAAACCCCTAAATACGAAAAATCCGAGTTACGAAAAACATTTTCTTAAGTTTTCGTCCCCGGGATACGAAAACAACCTCCTCTTACGATAAGCGCCAAATACGCCATTCAAAATTCAAACGCGCCAATCAAAATTTCACACGATGCGCAAGTTGCTCTCTCATTGGCTGTCTCCTAACATCCCACCCTGCTGGCCTCCCATTGGCCAAGAAGCAGCTGTTACCCATACTTCCTGTTTGTCACACGTGTGAAGGAGGTTTGACTGTTGGCTTGTTTTGAGATTGATCATGCAGCGTTATATTTCGTTATCCCCAAAACCCCTCTACAATCGGAACGATATTGAACCAGATGGAGACCTTAAAATGGAAATACAGTGACTGAGGCAATTATTTCGGCATGATATTAAAACAGAATGCTCCGTGGGAGAAGACCTCTGGTCTCGCAAGGAAGCAAGTTAATATTGAATGAGGACCTCTGATCTTTCAAACAGGTACTGTAATTCCGCTTTAAATACAACATCCCGTCCATTTAAACATTTAAATAGAATTGGTCTGTCAGCTGTTGCGTGTGTGTGTGTGTGAAAGAGAGAGAGAGAGAGAGCGAGATAGAGACAGGTGTGTGTGAATAAAAAATGTTTAATAATGGTTTAATTAATAAATATGTTAATAAAATGGTTAAATGGTTTAATAAATAATTTTCTTTTACTTTTAACACATTTCATCCAAAATTGGTGTACTTTTATCAATTTTAAAGGGTTTATGGGGTAGTCTTGGGAGCCTTGGAATGAATCAGGCGTTTTACATGTAAAATGCGCCCCCTACTTATGAAACTCCCGTGTTACGAAAAAGGCGCTGGAACAGATTAATTTCGTAAGTAGGGGGCCAACTGTGTGTGTGTGTG